>NW_020769324.1:16267231-16440825 GCF_900518735.1 Pseudonaja textilis
ATCTATCTATCTATCTATCTATCTATCTATCTATCTATCTATCTATCTATCTATCTATCATAAAGAAAAGTGATTTAATTTAATTCCACTTATGTTTAGTATAAATCACCCTTCTGTGTATTTAATAATTAGTTTCCAAAACGTAAGCTTTTGGAATGATTCTGGGAACTGCATTCAAAACTACTAAGAACCGCTTATGATTTTAGACTTCAAATGTACCTTCATGTAAGATATAAACAGTCAGATGCCCACCTAGAAACAATGTTCTAAAGTCATCATTTTCTGTGCATGTATAATATAATTATTGTTGGTTCTGTCTGTTACAAAAGCTTAGATAAATTCTTTACCTCAAAAAGTAGAAGCCAAATAAAGAAATCTAAGTAAGCTTTTAGATACAATTTTAAACTTTCCTCCCAAAAATCATGTTTTAATTTTTTAATTCATCCCATTCTTTATATAAAAGAGAATATCCCATTAACAAGCAGTTAATTTTATCCTAATTGATTTGCAAGATACTAATTGTTCTCCTTTCTTAAGTCAACTTTGTTTTTAATAAACATGGCTAGATATGAACCCCAATACTACCAAATTGTAGTCAATTAAAAGTGCATTAGTACACTGTACAACCCTGGAATAATTATTTCTGTATAAGTGATAAAGGATCATTGCAAACCTTTAATTTTAAATGACTTCTCTTTTCTTAGTTAAAAACTATTAGATGTCATAGAACCATAAAATTGGCAGTTCATCCAATCTGCACCCAATCATTGCAGAAATCAGAATTAACGTCTGCACTTAAACACCTCAATAACATGAAGCCCATCACTCATCTCTTGATAAGTGAATCAGTATTATATGTCCTTAGACAAAATACGAATCTAAAACTTAACTTTAGAACTTATGGTGGGCTTTATCCTCAATCTTATAACAGCCTCCAACAAACATTATTGTCTATATCTTTAAATTCCATTTAGAATTTCCTACTGAGATGTGCCAAATATATACAGAGTAAAGTATTTAAAGAGTAATTATAGAAAAAAATTGAAGTTTTTAAATGCTAAACCATGAACCAAAGACCTTGATAAGATAATGTAGCATAATGTTTTAAAGATGGATAAGAAATAAGACTTTCCCATACACTAAGTCTCCAACCAATTGAGCTGTAGAAACAGCTGAGTTTTCTCTAGGGTGTAATGTAACTAATTTGCATTATTTTTCTAAGTTCATTTATTTCTTGTTTTAATTTGATTCATACCAGTGACCAGTGTTCTGTGACAAAGCATCCTTGTGCATAAAGGATGTACCTTGACAGTCTCTCACTCAATATTGTGATAAAAATTCCAGAAGAAACCAGCTCTGAGAACATTGGTCTACTGAAGCTAAAAGCTTCAACTTCAAATCTTCAACTTTAAGGCTTGTTTTTGTCATTTTCAAGGGTGCATAGATGTATAGTTTCAAGTCCCCTTTCTTTTAAATAAGATTGGATCATTAGAAGTATCATACCATAACAGAATATGGCTTCTATGCGCACATTTTTGCTTGAGTTATCACTTTTACAAAGTGATGGAAAGAAAGATTTAGTAAGGCAGGCTGAAAACTTTTCAAATCAGACCTGCATCCTGAAGAAACTATCCCAGTTTCCAGCTGAAAAATAGATTGGTTGAGAGAGAACTTTTACTTATAGCTTTGTTTTGTGGCTCAGGGGGGAGTGGGAAATGTTACTCATTGTCCTCTTTTCTTTGTCAACTTTCAACATTGGCTACTATAATGTACTCTATTTGTTGTCAAAGAATATCTAGATGCTGCAGCAACTCAAATAGTCCAGCAGCAACTCAAATAGTTTTGGGAGCACTCTAAGGCACCCATATATAATCTCTTTTTTTCTCCTGATGACATCTGTCTATCTAATAAACTCTAGCAGGAAGTGTTGTCTATGTGTCCCTCATCTCAGGAGCCAGATATCTGAATTCCCCGCAACCCTCTGGATTTTTTAAAAAGTGAACACTTAGATATTTCTTGAGTCCTGTGGGGCTGAATTGTTATGACTATCCTTCCAAATAATCATTTGACTTTTATTGTATTGAATTTGATTTCCACTTTTATATATACAATAACATAAATTGCATTGCTTTTAAATTTGATTATAATGCTTGTTTTCTGAACCCAAGGTTATGTATTTGAGAAGTATACAGTATTCAAAGTCACTCTTCGGAGTATCCAATAATCCCTGTAAGTAAGTAAATAAATGAAAAAACTTTTTATATTTAATTATGTTTTCATTGGTCAAACAATTGTCTTTTTTTCTGGAAATATGTTTAATCATGGTATATTTAATAAACCATAGTTTGCTAGATTCACCTTAACCATAAATAATGGTTTAGCAATTATGGTAGGATGTTTAACAGAACGGTAAGCAGAACAAAGAGTGTTGCATTAAATTGACAAGCCAATAACTGTTTCAGGCTTTCGCTATAAAAATAGTTAAATTGTCATCAATACAAAGAATCAATAAATTGAACAGACATCTGTTGCTCATGCTCTAGCTTTGCATTTTCTGAAATAGTGAATTCTAGTTGTGTAACAATGTACATGAAAGTGTTCCCTTAATTTCCATTTAGTATGAAAGTTGGATCTACATTGAATCAGATTTTGACAAAGATTAAAAAGCAAGGGAATTTCCAAACGCCAAAAGAAATTAAAAAAAAGAAAATAAATCACAGAGAGGTTTTTTTTATAGCTTTAAGCTAAAATAAAACATTTGCACAATGCAACAGAAGGGAGGTTTCCAGTTTATTACAAAATGGATAGGCTTTATATAATACACATTGCTTAAGACCACAGTTCTCAGATTTCACAATTTTATATGCTTGGGCCAAGGCAGAGAGAGAGAGAGAGAACAGAAATTGGGCCAATATGCATGTCTATTTTACATGTCTGTAAATGGCTAACAGTTGCAAAACAACTACAGTACTTTAGAAACTCGTATCCTGGATGCTTAGCAGTGATGCATACTAAGAAGTCTTACAGAATTCTGAATGTGTTATACATGACCTGAATTTTCAAAGATGAATGAAAGCAAGAATCCAACCGAAATTGCATTTTAGCTTGAAAAGATTTTTTGAAGTAAAAAACTTCAAAGTAAAAGAGGAAAATTTTTAAAACACTTATTGAACAATGAACTGCTAGTTTTCCAGTTTAACATTTTCTTTTTCAAAAAATACAGGTGGTCCTCGACTTACAAAGCACATTTAATGACCAAAGTCATAATGGCACTGGAAAAGTGACTTATAATCATTTTTTTCACAGTTTTGTAGCATGTGATCCAAATTCAGATGCTTCGTAGCTACTTCATACTTATGACCAGTGCTGTTTCCCAAGGTCATGTGATCACCGTTTGCAACCTTTTGACAAGCAAAGTCAATGGAGAGGCTGGATTAACTTAACAACTGGATTACTAACTTATCAATTGCAGCAATTCACTTAACAGCTATGGCAAGAAAGGTTATAAAATGAAGCCAAACTCACTTACTAAATGGGGCCAAACTCACTTAACAACAGAAATGTTGGGTTCAGTTATAGTCAGAGGTCAAGGACTACCTATATTGGATAATAATTCTATAGGACTGATTTGTTATCAATACTTTTTTTGGTCACTTCAGATATCTCATACTGTAGGTTACAAACAACAACATAGAAATGCACAATAATAATAATAATAAATATTAATATATCAATCAAATACTGTTGACATATTAACAGATGTCATGAAACAACCAACATTTCTCACATAGTTAGATATCTACCCTTTGTCACTGTACAACATACATTGAAAAACACAAGAGTTATGTGATGGTGAAACAAACCAGATCTATGAATATTATTGGAGAGAGAACAAGTTAAACTGGGAAAGCAGGCCTAACTTGACAAATATATAGCAAATCAGGCATTTGTTAAATAATGCACTATGGGGAAATTTGGGGAATTTCCTAACTTATAGGAAAACTTCTTCTCCTTGCCTTTGTAATGAAATAGTAATAGAGTTTATGACCAAGAAATAGCAGAAAAACAATTCATTAGAAATGTGAATAGAAAAAATAGTGTAGAGGTACTGATACTGATATTGATACTGATTTATCTGAACTGAAAGTTGCATTATTTTTGGTGCTTATTAAAGGATTAACTATAAGATACAATTTCTTTCAATATTCTCTGCTTATATACTTTCAAATAAAGCAGTTATTATAAAGTTCTGTTGTTGGAAAGCAATTAAATCGAATGAGAAACCTTTAATACTGGCTTTAAAGTATTTTCTTGGAGGTAAGGGATTTATAAATCCGTTTAAACTGGCCCATCATTCTGTTCTTCCAAAGTTTTCTTTAAAAGAAAAAAAAAGAGCTGGAAAATTTGTATTCATTCACATCTGTCCTAGATTATATAGCTTTGTATGGAACTACCCCAAATTTATATTTACATATTTCTTTCTCAATCATTTCCAATTAAGCCAGCCTAATGAATTTCAGATTTTCATATGTGCTAATAAAATATATACTTAAAAATAAACTCACTCTTCATAAAACTTGCCCTCTTTTGTATGCATTTTTCCCGTTTATATGTTCCTTGTGCAATTTTTGAATAAATTCTATTCAGTGCTTCCCATCAGTGACTCAAAAGCATCTTCCCATCAGTGACTCAAAAGCATCTTCAACTTTCATCATTTTATTCTCACGATAGACTTCTATTATACCCCTATCCTACAAAGAAATTTTGAATTAATAAAAGAACCAAGACTCAGGGCTTCAGAATTCAATTTTGTGGGAATCTTTTACAGAAGAAATTAAAGATACAATAAAGCAGAGGACACAGCAGCCCTCAAAATCTAAAGGACCAAACCAACAGGGCTAAAACACAGATATAAAACATACAATATATATAAAGAGCCAAAGTATTATTAAAGGACAAAGAAATCTATATTCTACTAAACACCATCCCAATACAGAAACTAGACAACCTGCTCAAGAGGAATGACCTAACCAAGAAATATCAAATGACAAAAAAGAAGAACAATGTTAGATGAAAAGCAGTGGAGTCATCCTTCCATGCTTCTATGAATGCCCCAAAATACACAATCCTAAACAGGGGTGGGATTCAACCAATATTACTACCAGTTCAGTGACTATGTTTTGTGCTGTGCCGCACAAAGCAGCTGAGGTTGAAAAAGCAGGAAATAAAGGACAGGTAAAAGCCTGGGCAAATGGGTGGGCTAAACAGCAGAAAACACAGAACTGGTTTGGTGTCTGCTGCTCTTCAGAGCTACCGGTTCTATAGAGCCGAGCAGAACCGGTAGCATCTCACCCCTGATCCTAACATACCTCTTTCTTCAAATGTATGACTATCACACAACATACAAACATCATCAAATAACTTACAAAAAAGATTTGAAGATTTTACAGATGGGAGTGAATATTCTACCAACTCCAAACTCCAGAAAATCAGACCTAAAAATAGGACATTAAATTATGATTTAATTTAATGTCACAGCACTTTTTATACCATCAGCCCAGAACTAGTGAAATAATTCATGACAGCAGTACTACACAACACACCAGACCTAAACAAATTCATTAAGATCAAAATATTCACAATTGTGAACCTTATCAATCTCTCCCTATGCCTACTTTTAATGTGATGGAAAAATATACCAACAAATTAAAAGTATACCCAGGGCTTCACCATTTCAGAATCCATAGCTGAGTCTGTAATTCAGTGTCTAGAAATTATAGTATTCCAACACATTCAACTGAAAGCATGGATCCAATATATAGATGATACCTTCATCATAATAAAAAAGAAAAACTAGAGAAGGCACATGAAACTATCAACAACTTCTTCAAAGAAATAAAATTCACAAGGGAAAGAGAAAACAATTCTCTCACTTTCCTGAATAATCTCAGCAGAAGAAATGACAGCAAATTAGAAATGTAAATCTATAGAAAAACAATCCATACTTACCAAATACTCCATTATCAATTTAACATCCCACTATAGAGCAACTAGCACAATCTTTGAAAAAGATAACACTATCATATGTCAAAAATTTCTCAGAAACAACCAAGACTATTACAACTATTACATTGAGCACATAAGCCAACTAAATCCCTGAAAAAATATCTCAGATAAACCAAAAGACCCAGTAGTCTAAGAAAAACAAAACAAATCAGGAATCATCTGCAACATACAGTGTAAGGACTATAACAGCTATTATATAGGAACAGACAGGCAGAAGACCAACAGAGTGCATCCATGAACACCAATTAGCACTCCGAAGACAATGAAAACTCATAACACGTGGAAAGACTCAACCATAGTTTCAATTGGGAAACCATAATCATCCTGAATCCAAAAATGCTAGAGAATTCTTAGAAACCTGGCATTCAGATAAATCAGTTATCAATAAACACAGAAACAACCCATATTTACACAGCATTGAAAGAGACAATAGAAAAAGCTAAGAAGGAAACACAATGACCAGAGCATATCCTCTCCAACAGCCAATGTCCAGATAAGCAGATATCACCAGTCAAACAATCAAGCAGGCAACAATAACCTAATCAAGGAACTACCAATGAGAAAACCAAACCCCCACCAACACTGGCAGGATAAGTTACTGTATATAGACAGGGAGCAATACTATACTTTATGATTATGATACCTAGTCAGGTGATGAAACTGTGCAAGCAAACAATCAAACTCAAACAGCACCAAGGACTGCATAATTTATCCCTGAACTATATGTATACTTTTCTATAGAGCCATGTCTGATTATCAGCTACAAATGCTCATTTAGAATTTCAATAAATACATTTTAGTTCAGACTTACTTAGTTAGTGTTCTGTGATACACATAATGTATATTCTTAGTTTTTTTTAAAAAAAAGTTTTCAAAATAGAAATACTGAGCCCATTAATTGGCATCAAGGCTTGGGAGAAGAGAATAACACTTTTTCCATCTTCGTATTTTGTTTTTTTCTTTTTAATCTATCTCACTTGCTATTTTGGCCATATTATGCAATTTTTCAAGATTTCCAGACACTAGCCAATTGAAACCTGGAGCTGAGAATCACAAGGATCTGGCCAATCAGTGGTAACTAGCAGATACAAAAATGAAAACTAAAGGGACAGTTCCAAGAATTAGAAAATTTTTAAGGATTTCAGGTACAATTAAGTAGCTGAAAACTGCAGCCATTTGTTGTTAAATGAACAACTATACATTTTCTCAGTATTTACTGACATATGAAAGGGCTGGAAGCAGCTGGAAAAAAATAGATAAGTTCATATGTAAGATTATATTGATTTTTTTTAGTTTTAATTTTTGGGACAAAATATCAGTGAATGAAGGGAATACTTCCTTCCTTATATTATTTTACAGTACTTGTGCAAAATAGAGAAGTTTCCCTTTGCTGTTACAGTAATTCTTTTCAAACAGATGGCATCCTATCACATAACATCACATATAAAAGGTACTGTGGGTGATAAACATATGGCTGCTATTAGCTATGAAAACAAGTTCTTCATTTTTCTTCTTAGAAAAGCTGAGAATTCCTTCCACTGCTACAGTGCCAAAATATACCATCTCTTATTTTACCATCTGAAAATATTATAGTAATATGTAATTACTTTTGTAATTATGTAATATTTGTAATTGTAATTATGGAAAAATTACAATGTATTGTAATTATGTAATAATTAATTTTTGTAATTATGTAATATTATCCCCTCACACCCTGGCAATTATCTTTTTGACCTGCTGCTGTCTAGATGGCATTTTAGGTCAATAAAATCCCATACCACTAGACTAACAAATAGTTTCTTTCCCTGGGCCATCTGAACCGCAAATAAACACGAAGTCACTACCTTATTAAGATGTGAAAAGATGTGAAATCTCAGTACCCCATTCAGATGTATAATAACATATTACAGCACAATCAATCTCTTGTGTATTATACTCAGCGAAGCGTTACAGTCAGTGAAGGATGTATATTTTGTGTATATTCGTAGATATTGTACTCTCAAATTGCAAATGGAGATGTTGGTACTCTATTTTTCTTATCTTCCTTTTTAAGTGCTTTGGTTTTATTGTATTGCGAACAGTTGCTGGGGTGCATCCACAGTTTTGTTGTACTTGTACTTATAGTAATTAGTAGTATGATTTCCTATCATTCTGTAGTTTGAGATGCATCAAGAAATGTTCTGCCTTTATTACTTTATAAGTAATCCAAGGTGGCAAAAAACATTATGTTCCTTCCTTCTCATAACAGAGCCATATCTTTAGAGCTGTTCAGAAATTCTAAAAAAGCCTCACCGTTAAAAGCTAAAGCTGCAGCAGCAACAACCACCATTACTAATTTTTGTTTCAAAAGACCAACTATCCTAGAAATCCTTGAAAAACAGATATAATTCTCCTATTCGTTGTGGTCCCACTAAAATCTTAGATATAATCTTGCTTACGCTGGAACCCAATGGGAATAATGCATACAATCTAAATGAAAAGAAATATTTTGAGACCAAAAGATTCCCTCCATATTTTGATAGTAGCTCCAATTTTATTAAAATGAAATGGATAAATACAAAAGAAACTGATTATTACTGTTTCCCGTGGCATATATTTTTGGTCTGTATTTAACGTATGAGAACAGTTTTTCTCATTTTAGTTACATTATATGCTGGTGGCAAATGGCATTAATGAGATAAAAAGTTATGTTTAAAAGTTATCTATCTACTGTATTGTTAAAAAGCCAGGTAGATTGTTTTGTCTTTGTTGAGATCTTTTGAGATTGCCTCATACTTTATGTGTTTGCCTGTAGACCTCTCAGATGGTCTCAATAAATACAGTGTGTTGTTAATATATTGCAATTTTAATGGTAAGGTACTTATAATCTGTCTTACACATAATCTGTCCATATAACCAACTATCTTCTTCTCCCTTTTCTCACTTCACTTTAATTCCTACATCCACCTGGTTACTCTATGTATTTGATGAACTGAGCTCTAAGTTTCAAAATGCCTTTTAATAAAACATGTTCACTGGAAAAGGTGCTACCAGACACTCATTTTTTTTTGTTGCCATAGATTAACCTGGATCTCTTAGTACAATCTCCATAGAATATTGAGGTATCAGTTAACAACAGTTGGAGGAAATTACAGTTAACTACAAAGGAAGAAATTAGAGAAGGGAGGATTGGATTGAATAAGGACTGACCTGAATTTAAAAAAACAAATTTTTGAACTTTTTTTTAAAAAATGAGAAAAGGCATTCTAACTGGTTTCAAATTCTGAAATATAATCTAGCTAGAGAGTATTGCTTGTATATAAAAATAATCGTTTTACCCAATATTCAAACTACAATGCCTATAAATGCATACGCCTCGATGAAACATGTATACATAAAATTATTCAAGTAAACCAGAGGATTTTAGTAAAAATCCACTGAAGGGAGAATACATGTAGGTAGTTCTTGCTTACTAACAGTTTCATTTAATGACTTAAAGTTACAATGGTGTAAAAACTCAGCTTTACTGCAATTTATGTAATGAAATGAATGATGTATATTTTATTTATTTATTAGATTTGTATGCCTCTCATCTTGTCTAGAGATGACTCAGGTTGATTTACAAACATAAATCTTCACATTTACCTCTATTGTGGTGTCCCACAATCACATGATGGCTACTTGTGTATTTTACAATTGGCTTCCAACAAGCAAAGTTAATTGAGAACGCACAAGTAAAACTGCGAATCATAGTCATATGCCTTGCTTAATGCAGTGTTTCATTTAATGACTGAATAGAAGTGATGTAAGTCCCTTGTGATCATATGATTTCCTGCTTAGTGACCACAGCATTTAGGAATAGAATTGTTGGCCCCAATTGTAGCACCTAAAGGAGGACTACTTGCAATTTTTTAAATAGTATAACTGAAATATACAATTCCTCAAAGATATTTTCTCCAGTTTGACATTACAGCACAAAATGGAAAATGGATTTAACTTACCCTATTACGATACAAGAGACAGCTGTTCCCAAAAATGCATATGTTAAAATGGATCCTAAATTGCGAAAAAAGTGTCTCTAGGAAACAAAAAAGAAAAAGAAAATATTTTGAATGCTATATATTTTATTATGTTATTTATTTTATATCCCATCGCTATTATTTTTACAAATAACCCAAGGCAGCAAACATAACTGACCCACATTTTTCCCACAACAACTCTTTGAGGTGAGTTGGGCTGAGAAAGGTCCTCTACAGAGGTGGTATTTAGCAGGTTCTGAGTTTAGAAATTCTGAATGATTTTCCCAAGACAGAGAATGACTTGAAGTGTTTTGTATACTGTATTGCAATATTGTAATTGTAAAAGTATCCAGTGAATGGATGCAGCCAGGACTGAGCTCGTACACAGAGCCAAATTATTTTTTTTTATGATTAGGTCTACAGATTTGCCACTTTTTATATTGCAGGCTTAATTTAAGCATTGGTAGGGAAAGTCTATAGGATTTAACTGTATTATAAAAAGAATCAAAATGGTAATTCACAGTTGGAAACATTTTTATTTTTCTTTATTTGATCTCTCTGGTCAAATTAAACATTTTGGCCCCAGTCATAAGTAACAGACTGTTTACTACTATTAGAAGAAACCACTTACCTTTTTTAAACTGTATCCTGCATGAAAAATAATGGGGGGTAATAGAACATTGAAGAAGATGGAAGGATCAAAGGTCATCTGCCAGAAAGAACAAGAAAAAGATAAAAGAAACATAAAATATTCACAAAGTATTAGATCTTCAAAAAGTATCATAGTTTACATTAACATTTTACATCAATAACACTCATCAATATTTAGGAAAACATTTTTTTCTGGTCTCTCACCTGTACTAAAAATATATAAATAATGTATAAGATGTTCCTTATACATTTTTAGTACAGATGAAAAATGTATAGGGAAAAATGTATAAGCAAATTGTAAATGAAGGCAAATTATACATGTCTTTGGGTAATGTTGCAGGATCCAATCTGAAGTGCAAATTTAAAAATAGAAAATCATTCAAATGAACTTAAAAAGTAAAAAGAAGAATACTGCCACATTTCATTTTCTGCAAAGCTTGACTTGAAGGTGATTAAAACAAATTTGAATGCAATTGCTACATGACATTTCAGGAAGTTTGTTTGTTTATCAAATTTATTTGTGGTCTGTCTTGTGGTTCTGGCAACTCTGAGCAGCTTAAATCAAGATAAAATAACACATAATAGCAGTAATAAATATAAAATGGATTATCATTACAAAAATCAGAACAATGTAAAAACAAGGGTTGGAGAAAAGAGGTAATGTACCTTCTCTATTAGGGTACAACCATTTCTACCCAACAATTCCTTCAGGAACACATATTCCAGGTTGCCATTAATTGGAACCAGCCTGATATTTTATTTATTTTATTTTATTTGGTTTGTCAATTGCTTACAAGATAATAGGTAAAAGTAAAAACATAGTTATGAGTACATGGATACATATAAGAAAAATAAAAGGAAGAATAGGACAGGGACGGTAGGCACGTTGGTGCGTTTATGCACACCCCTACAGACCTCAAGGTCAATAGTAGAAAGTCTAATGTTAAAGGTTTTGGGGTTTGGGGAATAAAAGGTATGATGTTGCTACTTCATCTTTTCAGATACAGAACCCAGCTAGAGTAAAAGCTGAATCTTATTTCAATGTGGGTGATAGGGCAGTTTCTTTTCCTGCACACTGTGCAGCAAGCTGCTTGGGTGGCTCATGGTTTTGGGGAGCAGACGTCTGTATCTCAGGACTTGCAGCTTAAATAACTGCTCCATTGTTTGGAATATTAGGACTATCTCATTTTTATTCCATCGGTTCTTATTCAATGTGTTGAAAGAAAAAAATCTTTTGAAATTTACTTCAAAGCAATAGCAACTAAATCCCAAGGGAAGACATTTGAAGGGAAAATTTCCATCTGGGGGATGGGGGTCAGATTGAGGAGCATGGAAGGTCATGGTAACATCAAACTGGTGGAAAGAAAACCTTAGCCTCCTAACTTATTTGAGATTTATTTATTGTCACAGTGCAAGATATATTCTGGTGAATCTATAAAATTCAAATTAACAATAAAAGTAATACCACAATGTAATAATGTACATGATAATTTTTTAAAAATGAACCAATGATTTCATACCGAATCAAATGCTTTCTGAAATGCTCAGGACGTTTTTTTTTTATGAAAGAAAGGTGGAAGTGGGAATAAATCTTGCTTTGGGGACCAAACTGCCCCAGAGGAGAGAAGTCTTTACAAAAGGTAAACAAAAGGTTATTTAATTTTTGTGACATGAACCCTTTTGAGAATCTGTTAAAAATCATGAATTACTTTTCAGAACAATGTGTGTAAATACCTAAAACAAAGTAGTGAAAATAAATCTGTAACTTTTCTGCTATCGATGTTCATGGACTCCCTATAATTTATCCACAGATCTCCAAGTTTAAAAAGACAGGCCAGCTGTATTTTATACCTGCTGAAATTTCCAGCCAGTCTGTCTTGCTTGAAATGAATCAGAGTCTGTTTTTTCCTTATTCATAATCTTACTATCAGTGAACATCATGTACCTTGGCCACTTCAAAGCAATGCAAGAGATTCCTGTCCCAAAGATGATTTTTCAAGAGGAAGCTTGACTTTCTAGAAACCAAGAAAGTCCAGTTGCCTCTTGAAAAAAGCACCTTTGGGACAGTGATGTCCCAAAGTGGACGTGGCTTGGTGGGCATGCTTTGCACACACACACATACACTTTGCGCACACATGTGCATGCCAAACACATACTTTGCGCATAAGCAGAGGCTTTCCTACTCACCTCCTGCAATCCTGCACTTTCCCTGTAGCTTCAACAGCTGCCATGCGGCAATCTGCCACGCAAAGCAGCTGTGCTTTAAATTCATGGAATAAAAGTCAGTATGGGAGCCTGGGCAGGCAGGTGGCCCCAACAGCAGTTCATCAGAGAGAACTGATCATTTTTCACTGACCTTCAGTGCTACCGGTATGCCAGAACTGGGGCAAACCGGTAGAATGACACCACTGCTTTGGGAAAACCATGACTTGGATGACTGAAGAATCCCCAAAGACAAAAGACTTCTGTGCTCAGTGAACTGACAAAGCAACCTTTCCCACCCAGGAGAAGCAATCCTTAGATCCATTTGCACCACTTAAAGATGGTCTCACCTCACAAGATATCCTAAGGAAATCATCCAGATTTAAGGAAAGACCACATGCCCCAGAAAGGCAGTGAAAAAATCAGAAAGAGTGCCAAGCTTGCTTTCTGGCTCTTGGAAGTACACCCCAAAAGGACAGTGCCAGGAACCACTAAAGCAGTGTAATAAACTTAAAACAACCCTTCCCCTTTATGAAAATCAAGCTCTTCCAGGGAAGGAGCTCAGGTGCAGAAAGTCTGGGCTGCCAAGAACCATTAGTTGTTAGTTACAATGTAGCAAGGTTTAACTGGAGAGGCAATTTCTGTAAGCAGGGCAATAAAGATACGGATTAGACTAGCAATAACACAGAGGCATACCAGTATATTTCCTTCCGCCTTCCTGACAGGATTAGCCCTGTAAAGTGGAAAAAAAGCCAAAAGGCTGTTGGAAGGAGATTTCTTCCAACAACTGGTTCTCCAAACTTCTCAGAAAGTTAACAAATGGTTTTCCCAAATAGGTGAATCCCACCACTGGTCTGACATATCCCTTCTGCAAGTGATCACTGGAAGCAACAAAACCACAGTAATATAAGACCTTCAACTCCCAACTTTTGCTTAGTAGCCAAGAAGAATATTGTAGTTAACAGTGCTGCAAATGTCTGAGTGGCCCAAAAGGATAGGAATGCATTCCCCATTCAACTCTTGTCATTAGATTTCAATAAGAGCAATCAGTGCAATTTCCACCCAATGTCAGCCCTGAAATCAGACAGCCATTGGTCCAGATTTCTATCAGAGTTCTTTCTAATTTTTAAACCTCCTTTAAGAAGCCTAAATTTCTCAACAACCTTTTCTAAGAACGAAGGGTTGGAAAGTGAACAGTGGTTATTCATTAACACTGACTCAAAGGCTGGCCTTTTGAGGAGTAGATAGACAAGTGCATTTTCCAAAGCAGTGTTGACTGTCATGTGAATCTGATCCTTTATCCTTTCTTTAGCAATCCAAAGGCAGCAAGTGATTGGTCCATATGTATCAGAAAGTATCAGTCCAATCTCTCTAGAACCACACTAAAAAATCTCCTAAGTAACATGTAAAAGGATTAGTTTGAATCATTGCATTAGTCTTAATCTATCCAATTTTCAAACTCAGAGAAAATACAAACAATTACCTAACACTTACAATGTTCAGTAATAATTATAATTTATAGCAACTGATCTTTTGTCTGGCCATTCCCTAATGATGATCTAGGACAAATTAAAATCTGTCTTTCGAAGATTTGTTATTATTGTAAATCAATTTTATTTAACAGAAAGATTAGTTGAAATTTCAGTAAGAGTGTTTCTACTCATTAGCAGCAACATAAAATCCTTTGTTATGCTTTCTATTCCCACCTGGACCCACAGGAAATGCTTGGTACTATGGCAATGGTACCACTTTGCCTCTAAGGACCTTTCATTTACTAGTGTCCAAGATACTTAAATAAAGAGCAAACTATTGCAAGGAAATTTCATATGTTACCTAAACTGTTTTCTTAATTTGTATTGCCTTACTTTACTTCACACATTGTAGAAATTATAATGTAGTCTGGTTTTGGTTTAGTGCATTGTGGTTTAGTGTATTGTGTGAACACAGTAACCTAGGATTAAATAAAGTATAATATAGTATAATATATAAGCTAGGTCACTGTCTTCTATATATTTTAGAAACATGGTAAAATGACCATGTAAATTTAAGATATCATATCCTGCTTTTCAGTAGTTTTTTCAGAAATATATATGATTACATAAGAAAGTAGATAAAGAATGATGCAAAAATGACTTGGGTTCAAATTAATAATCTTCAGAGCTTGAATGGAGATAGAGATTTGAGCGTAGGGAATCTGTGCTCCAGATCCATCCTCTGGTAAAGCCTTTACAAAATCAAGGGGTGTACCTTAACTACATTTATCATGATGCATTCCCTTAAGGGGACAGCTCTCAATTCCTAATTAACTATCCCAAATCCCATTAACTCTAACCTGTCTGGACAGCACAAGGGGACTTTTGAAGAAAGTTTCAGTTTTGAATGTGGGATGGAAGATGACTTCCCCTACTGATGACATTTTAGTAAAAAAAAGAATTGTGGCTAGTTGTTAGCACTCAGGTTGAATCTCCTGGCACATCTTAGTCTGTCTAATTGGGTGACTCTAAGGCAGTCTGCAAATAATCTTCCCTTCATGCTAACTCTTGAAAAAATGAGAAGTGTTTTAAGGCCTTTTTTGTTTTCTCAATCCCAGAAACACAAAATGTAAGAAAATCTTATGAAATTTTAAAGAACACAAGGGATTGTAGAGCAACTGTGAAGTTTTCTGCATGAAATGTTCATATATTTCATTTTTAAAGTAAGCAGCATAATGTCCAGATGGAAATACACAAAATTTATTTGGGAAATAAAGGGAGAAAACTATGAAGAATTTTTTAAAAAGCACAGATTTTCAAATAAAAGTGATAAAAATTAATGTAACTTGGTTAATCAATAGTATCTAGTTGACTAAGATTTGAAGCTCAAAAGATATGCAATCTTAATTTTAGAAAGAATGCTGATATGTTGTAAATCTTTCCTTCCTTGTCCCTTGTAATTTTAATGTTTTTAATCTCATCTTTTTGCATTTGCTTGAGTGATTTCTCAAAAACTGGATTGAGCAATAGTTGGGGAAGGAAAAGTGCTATGCTGTTTGTTGTATTTCAAAGAGCCCTGAAATAAGATATTCTATGGCCCTGTTTCTCAACCTTGGGCAATTTAAAATGCTGCCTGAGGAACTCTGGGATTTGAAGTCCACATAAACATAACAAGGCTGAGAAAAACTACTTTATTGGGAGGAGAAAGAAGCTTGTGGAGTCTAGAGACAGAGGGGGAATGATGCAAGAATTCCACAGCTGAGAAGTTCTTGAATTTCAGTGTAACGAAAGGACAAGTCTATTAGTTTTCAGTCACACATGTTGCAATTCAGCTGGATATAAATTGGCTTTACTTTCAACTTCTTCCAGCTTTGTAGGGCATGAAGCTGGCTTTAAAATGAATAAATCTTTTGGAGGTCCCCTGAATCCACCTTTTCAGCAGCTTTGCTCTTGCATGATAAAGAAAATTAGCAGCCTTAATCTAATAAGAGAGCCAAATCAAAAAAACATATGGGGGATGTAATAATCAGGTCTAATATAGTTAATTTTAAGAGCACGGAAACAAGATGTCAGATTGCATAGGAAGTTTTATGGATTTTATCAAAATATGTTCTCTAGTAACGTCAAATATACTTTAAATAGATCTAATAAAACCATTGGATTTAAATTAATTGCAAACTATTAAACCATACTTCTTTTAAAAGACATCTTGTTTCCAGGAGCATAAATTGCCAGACATTATTAAAATTTCACTGGGAAAATTTAAATCTATAGATTGATTCTGCTTTACTTTTAACAATGGTGACAATGGGAAATCTTTAATGAATGCATGAATAATTTTGATACCATTTTGCCAGTGCAGTCCATATACTCATACCTCTATTCAGCATTTTTATGTCTGCAGCTTGTATTTTTTACACTTTGTTTTAATAACCATTTTACAATTTAAAACAGAAATGACTATATAAAATATCATTTTGTAAGGATCTGAATTCAACTGTATCTTCAGTTTGGTTCTGCTAGATTAATAACCTTAAAAGCAAGAACATGTCATTAGCCAAATGTTTTGCAGTGTTTTGTTTCCATAAAATGCCTTCATTTTATGAACCTAGATGAATTATTTAGTTCTGTAACAATACAGCCGGACTAGAAAATGACTTCCTTTTTCTTTTGTCCAGCAGATAGCTTGATTGATAAACAGGAAGTGAAAACTCAGCATTTTTTTAAAAAAAGTTCTGCATTCTGCTTACTTTGGATTATTAAACTAATGTCAACTAGCTGGCCATTAACAGCAAAAGTACATTTTGCTGCATTGTCATCTTTATGAGAGGAAATTAGGAGCAAGAACTTGTATAATTTAAGGATTTTCATACTGACAAATTCAAATGGTGCATTAACCTGTACTTTAATCAAACCAAGAGAAGCATTTCATTCACCTTTCTTCTTTAACATGAGGGAGAATAATGACATGCCTTTTATTAAAAAATCGCAACATGCTCATAGCTGCAAACACAGCTTGCTGAAGAAATGCCCAGAAGAAAGAAAAGTGACACACTTTTAAGAAGCCAAATGTTCAAGTTCTCTAAATTAGAAAATGATTATTGTAATCCACTTTCTGTAGTTGGTTTGCTACTTTATTTACTTATTGAAATTTCCTTTATTAAAAGGAAAGAAAAAATATTATTTAGAAAGAGACAATGAAATTTCAGATATTGTTTCCCAAACATTTTAACCTTCTATAAAATGAGTTTAGAGGAGTAGGTCACTCAGGAATAACAGGGAAAATAACTGATCAATTCAAAAGAAAGAGAAGGTGTCAGAGTGGTTTAGGAACCAACATGGGTTTTTTGTTTGTTTTTGTCTTAATGGATCCCAGATTTCTGAACAGAGTGAATGGTGGAACTTAAACTATGAAGACTGATAAACAGTAATTTAACTTACAGAGATTGATAGCTAGTTTCTCATTATTTGCATGACATGACTTCCATGTAAAATCTTCTTATATTCACCACAGCCTTTGAAGTGTGAAAGCAGAAAGGGTGAAATGGATGTGCTTATTTTCTGATTGCAAATAGACAATGAATATGGGAAATAAACTTTTTGGGCTGCACATTTAAATCACTCTGATTCTCTTCTTTTGAGAATTGTAATCAATCAGAAATAACAATAATGTAAGATCACCTACACTGAGAAGACATTATCTTACCTTTTGCAGCATTGCGTTCCCTTGGTGTGCATTGACATTAAGCTGGCTAATTTCCCTTCTGTACTGATATTCATACACTTGATTTGTGATGTTGACAAGCAGAGTGGGTAAGCCAGCCTTGAGTTTATCACAGTCATAGACATTTCCAATTTCAAAATCAGATGGAGCTGTGGCATACCGTAAAATTAATCCCATGATGAGACCTAGAGAGGCAAAGAGACAGTCCATGAAAAAGAAAGGTTTTCCCCAAAGCAAAATGGGTGTGTATGCATATGCATGAGACACATCTGGGAAGAGCTTCTCAGGGAATAATCTACAAAGCACCTGTACCTTCGTAGCAGTTAATTTGTCCCACATAGTTTGAAACACTTCTTTCAAGTGATTTGCACAGCAACATGGCATATCAAAGCACAATATCAATAAACTTTTTTTTAAAAAAGCATTTTGTGACACATGTAAATTGTTTTAAAAATACTGAATAATGAAGCATTTTCCCTTGAATACTGCATTCCTGCCTTTTTCTTTTGAAATTTTATTAAGTATTACTTACAAACAAAAATGTCCAATTATGTATGTAATTATGTAAGACCAAAAACAGAATTCTGGAAGTTATAGTCTCTATAGATGATAGCACAAAGCTGGAGAAGGCGGGTTTTTTTTTGGTTAGGTCATCAGGTTGCCTGTTGCCCTTTAATTACAGAATTAAATGAGCAACAAACTCATAGTTCTTAAAAGTTTTGATTGTATAATATATAATATTCAACATAGGATTCCATCGATACTGTTTAAAAAAAAAGAAAATGCAAAACTTTGGATCAATACAGAAGCTCCACTAATTTTAGCTATATTGCCTACAATTCTATATGCCTGTGGATTGAGACTCAGATTGCAAACAAAACTCATATTTTGATAGCAAGGAGGAGACAGCCCACAGTCCAGTTGGCAGTAATATTCAAATGTACTTATCTATTCTGACTCTGATCAAGTACAAGTACTTCATTTTTAAATGAAAAAGTTATTTTCTTTTTCATGTTTTCTTTCTGGTTGATCATTAACAGACCAGTAACAGTAACGGGTTCAAAGTTCAGATTATTGTCATTTGTAATAAAACTATATAGGTCTGCATGAAAATATTTTAGCAGTAGCAATAGCACTTAAGACTTATATACTGCTTTATGGTGCTTTACAGCACTCTCTAAGCAGTTTACATAGTCAGCATATTGCCCCCAACAATTTGGCTCAAAATTTTACCAACCATGGAAGGATGGAAGGCTGAGTCAACCTTGAGCTGGTCAAGATCGAATTCCTGGCAGTGGCAGAATCAGCCTAAAACACTGTGCCACCATAGATGACCTAAGTTTACATTCAGCCCATTTCTTGCACCCACATTGTAGAAGTATTTATTTTGAACTGTGTCAGCTGCTAAGAAAATCACTGCTATTATAACAGGCAAAAGAGAAAATCCTATATATTTCAGGACTTTTAAAAATTATATGTGCAGCAAATTGCCATGTTAAAAAATTGACCAAACTATTGTCTGATAAGGTTTATTATGTAATTAGAAAGTAGTATGAAAACTAGAATTACAATGCTATTACGAAGAAGAAATGCTGTTTGTCAAGAATGAGTCAATACTGATTCTATAAAATTCCTGGAAACAGTGGTATATCTTCTGTTAGGGTAATCCCAGATAAGTGAAGAATGGATAGGAAATCAGACAGGGAGAAATCCACTTCCTTTCTATAATGTTATATGTTTTCAGGGACAACTTTTTTCTATTCTCTGTTCATTTGCTGAATAAGGCGGAGTTACATCATTGCTTTAAGGCAAATCTGTTTGATTACAGTATTAGGCTAAACTAATTATTAACAGGATCAATTAAATCAGAATTCCTGATTCAAGTATAATACAAAACAAAATAAATATCTGCCCAATTTCTTCATGTAATTGCTTAGCAGGGACAAAGCAAGCCCAAATCCTTTACATTTACTAAAACCAGGTTGAAAATTTAGGACTGCAAGCAGCCTTGACTCACCTTTCTGTAGCCCTCTGACCAAATACTGGAACAATTTTTTCAAGAACCTTCATTCTTATCAGAGGTGCTATTCAGCAGGTTCTGACCAGTTCTGGAGAACCAGTAGCAGAAATTTTTAGTAGCTCAGAGAACCGGCAAATACTACCTCTGATTGGAGATTTTATAGTATCCTTCCCTGCCATGCACACCAAGTCACACCCACAGAACCAGTATTAAAAATTTTGAACCCCACCTCTGATTCTTATCCCTGCCATTAAATGCTATTTCAATACATGTACAGTAATTCAATAAGTACAAATTATAATTTGAATTTTTACTTTTTCATTTTGCATTATCAGAATTGAAATGTTTTCATAGGCCTTTGACACCTTAACTAGATCCTGGGCAAAGTACCGATTGTGCTCTACTGAAAGCCATCTCCAAAATTCAGTGGTGCAATTGCTGAAAATTAGGAGTGGGATTTTCCACTAGAAACATTATTGTGTAACCTTAATTAGGCTTAACCTTAATTAGGCTTTATGCAGTCTAAAAAGGAATGACTTAACCATAAAAAATAAATTATTTCCTGTTTTGTGTGCCTTTTTATTATTATTTTTAATAGTGACTGTTACTATGCATTTTTAAAATGACATTGCTATATGTAGCCAGAGTCACTTACTAGTAAGATAGGTGTCTAGAAGGAATGAAGGAAGGAAGGAAGATGTAAAATTCTAGCTCTACGTATCTGCATAACACTCACTCCCATTTTTTTAATTATTCACTGGTTGATGTTTTTCCTCATTAAAAAATATTAAGGACAGCCTCCAGCCTCTATTCTTAGTCCAAATCATTCATGAAGCAGCAAAACTGGGATGGCAAAATGATTTTCTAGAGTTTACCAAAGTACAATTTCTGTCAATAAGAAAGCCATTTATGAGAATACTCAGAATTCAGATATTTGGCAATATCTGAAAGGGTATAAGCTATTTCTGTGATTGTTAGAGGTTAGAGGAAGTTAGAGGTTTTACGGAACACCAGCCATCCCTGCACTACCACTTTACCCCCACTAATACTATAGGATTAGATTAAAAATGCCATTTTATACTTTCCTATTAATCTTGTAAATTATTCAGAAACACAGGGATCAAGACTGAAACTTTGTATTTATAAATTCCAGGGCTCCATTCCAGAAGTGATTTGTAAAGGAACCATACTAAATGATGGTTCTTCCTTGTATAAAATTGAAAATAAGAATAATGTTAATGGTTTCTTACTGTATCTTATATTATTGTGGAAGAAAAACAATAAATTCATGAATATTTCAGAGAGACGGGAATGGGGATGCTACAGTCAGTAATTCGATATTGTGTTATTTGGAAAGAAATAGGAAAATGTTTGGGCTTGACACAGGCCTAAATATTATAGTTTTTCTATATTTCTTCTTAAAACATTTATTTTTTAAAAGCAAGGTACAAGAAATAAAAGGAATATACTTCATAAAAATAACCCTTTCTTAAAAGATGATTCAAGCAGGACAACTGTAAAATAACTAACGTAAATGGCAAACAATTATTTAATATCAACTCTTAATGAACTTATTTGCACAATACCATAGGGCACTGCACACCAGAACAACTAGACACAAGGTTAATTTATTTAATAAGACCGTATTACTATTCTTCTTCTAATCCTTCTTATTACCTATCTCTTTCAACTTATAATTATAACTGTACTGCTTGTATCTTTACAATTTATATTGTTTTATTTGTTCCCTAGTATGATTTGATTGCTTATTAGTAACCTATGACTATCACTAAGTGTATCTTATGATTCTTGATGAATGTATTTTATTTTTTCTTTATGTACACTGAGCACTTATGCACCAAAGACAAATTCCTTGTGTGTTCAATCACACAGCTGGTAAAGAATTCTATTCTATTCTATTCTATTCTATTCTTAAAAAAAAAACACTTCAAAATGAAGTGTCTTACACCATGGTTACATTTCAGTTTCATTATTATACTGCACTAAGATGTGACCCTGTTCCCAAAGGTTTCAGCCCTTGGTATATCATGAATGCTTGCAAACTCTGACCTAACCTTCTCCTTCAAGTTCCAATGTCGCCTTCTTGATTGTTACTCATTACTAAGTTTTGTACACTGCAATCATGGTTTCTGGATCAAGTCACTTAATCTGGTTCATATGTCATACTTAATTAGTTCACTGACAAAAATACCTGAATGTGCATAATGCATTTTGTCAAAATATAGGTAGTCCTTGAGTAATGACCACAAATTGAGCCCAAAATTTCTGTACTAAGTCAGACATTTGTTAAGTGAGTTTTGCTTCATTTTATAACATTTCTTGCCATGTTTCTTAAGTGACTCATTGAAATTGTTAAGTTAGCAATAGGTTGATAAGTGAATCTGGCTTCCCCACTGACTTTGCTCATCAGAAGGTTGCAAAAGGTGACTGCAACAGTCATAAATGTGAATCAGTTGCCAAGCATCTGAATTTTGATCACATGACCATGGGGATGCTGCAATGGTCATGTGAAAACAGTTAGAGGTCACACATCAGAGGTCAGAGGTTGTAACTTTGAATAGCCACAAAATAAAATGTTGTACATCAAAGAATCTATCTATCTATCTATCTATCTATCTATCTATCTATCTATCTATCCATCTATCTTTGGTTATTCGGGTTTTCTCCCATGTAAAATTGGAAGTATCCTGGCGATGTTTCAATGAAATCTCATTCGTCATCTTCAGGCTTGTGTCTTCGGCTTTGTGCTTCTCCGAGAACACAATACAGAAGCCTGATGATGGCAGATGAGATTCTGCTGAAACATTGCTACAACTTTAAAAGCACAACTATAATGATGTGGGAAAATACCCGAACAAAGCCAAATACCATACATTTAAGTACCTGCGAAAACTTAAATAATATATATATATATATATACATACACACACACACACACACACACACACACGCACGTAGTTCTCATTTAGTATTGGGACAAGCTATTTTGTCTTTAAATGAAGCAGTTGCTAAGTGAAAAATCGCATGGCTATGATTGTGCTTACAATTCTATATACAACAATACTTTATATAGTTGCTTAACTGACCATAATAATAAACATGTGATGATGCTACAAAGTTGGTAAATGTGGGTGTTATTTGAAAAGTTACTTTATTATTCTCATAACTGTGAATGATCACTGTCCAAGGCAGTTGCTAACTGAAGAT
Organism: Pseudonaja textilis; assembly: GCF_900518735.1. The sequence goes on from NW_020769324.1 coordinate 16,290,593, forward strand.
TACCTATATTAGCTCTAAGCAGCAAATTTTGAAGGCTTAGAACAAGGCTGTCAAACTCCCGGCCCGTGGGCCAGATGTGTCATGCACTGGCCATGCCCACACCCAGTTTAGAAAAGTGGAAAAAAGTTCCAATACGTCATATGATGCCACCTTGATGACATGAGTTTGACACCTCTGGCTTAGAGGAATGATGAATGTTAAAAGCTGTATTATATATCATCAAAATGAACCATGTTATACAAAAGAAAGAAGAAAAAAATTTCAAACTGTAGTATAGTACAATTATTATTAGGAAAAATTTTCAAACTGTAGTATAGTACAATTATTCAAACTGATTGGAAAATGTAAGATGTGGTAAATGCTGACTTGGAGAAGAAGGAATTATGGGTTGTGGAGCTTCACATTTCATCATTGTGAAATCAGCCCTCACTACTGAAACGCTGTTAGGTATAACATAGGTCACCTAACGTAGTTTGGGTAAAATAATATATATAAGCTATGATTGTTAGTTTAAGTGTGTGTCACTTTAAATGCAAAGCATGTAATTTTGGGTGTGGTGTGAAACCACCATAAGAGGGAGCAAGAGATGCTGACGAGATGCTGATGATTCCCTGACTGTTTGCTGGCAATTACTGACAATTACTGGAATGGATTACATTGATGGTTTGTTAGCTGCGTATTTCCCTACTGAAGAATTGCTCAAGGAAGAGAGGAGTTTTTGAGTTCTGCATATCTCTCTACTGCGAGGAGATATATCACCGGACTGATCTTTGTAAGTGTACTGACCTCTCTTTTTCGACACTGGAATTTGCAAATGAATAATCCCTGGACGGACTGAACTAAGTGAATGATATATGGACTGTTTTGACTATGCTTTAACTCTTGCTGGAATAAAACTATTTAATAGGCACTGTGTATCTGGTTTACTGAGTGTAAGCTACAAAAACACTTATCTCACATATTCTGCCTGCCTGCCTGACTGCCCTGCAGATCCTGCTAGGGTATATCCCTAACAAACGCTCACCAGGAGTTTGAGGGGAGAGTCTGGCTGTGTTTAGCTGATCGTACTTCAATCCTTTGCTTGGCCTATTCTACAGAATTTCTTCAAAATGTAGTATGAGAGACAGTGCCAAAAGAGCAGCATAGGAGCCTGTATTTGCTGTCCTGCTTCTTCTCAAATTTGTGGTGTTGGGCTCACTTTTGCTTAGTTGCTTATTTAAAGATCAAAGTTTTCTTCTAGGCCTACTTGTTGAAACCATAAAGTGGCTATAGCCATTTCTGCACACAAGAAAACACTACTTTTCACCTCTGCAATAGATGAGCTTTGGGTTATTTCAATACGTAGTTAAAAGATTTCAGGAATACTTCAAAGCAGCCTTGCAAATCTTTAACAGGCTGTGGTGTTTCATATCCTTAAATGGGACCACTTTACCTTAGTGAATAATTTACGTGCATCTACTAAACATTGCTTAAATGAATGGAGAACATGTTTGTAACTTCTGGAAGCCAAGCCTATGATGCAACATACACATACAGCTGTAATTAGCTATAGTTGAAGGTTCAAAGTTTGCAGCTATGGCTTGCATTTATCTTCACATACACATAGACATACATGCATTTTATTGTCTTTTTCATGGATTTGTCAGAATTAAAAATGCATAAATGATTCTTCTTTCTCTGTTTTTGAGAAGCAAATCTCACCAGTGATGCAACAGTCAAACAATTTTTTTAAAAAACCAGAACATTTAACAGATCCTGATAGGGCTCTGAATTTATAGTATAGAAATGCAGTTATAATTTACACACTGAAGGCAATCAGATGCTATGTGTCCCAATAGGTATAGCAGGCTGATTAATTGTGTGAGTGAGATCTTGCTGGTTGCAGAAGACTTCATTTTCTCACTATGAGAGAAATGAACATAAGCACACATTTTTAAAAAGAACTATGGCACATTACACCTTATAATTAGTTAGCATGTGTTTCTTAGCTGTGGTATTTGAAGAAGATCCTTATGCATGGTTTCCATATGAAACACAGGAAACCCCCACTTTTTTTAAAAAAAAAATAGTAAGCTACAAAAAGGCAGAGGGAGTAAAAATTATTTGGAGAGTCTCATTTTTCACTACCTTTTTTTTTTTAAAGCTAGCAAGAACAATACAGATGTTCAGGTTTCTGAAACTACATCAGAAACTGAACTCCGGAAAATCCACCCTGTTTTTAAGAAATACTTGATTTGCCATAATCTGTTATAATGATAGACAAATGTCATCCAATACTCTTGATCATACTGTTAAAAAGTATCTCTTCAAACCAGACTAGAGCTCTCAGTAAGTAATTTGTTTGGAAAGTTAATATGTTCAACCAAAAGAATTTTATTGGCAGTATGCACATAACATTTGATTCCTTGACAAGATTTCTTCTAACGTTTCATACGAGAGAAGAAAGAGAAAGCAACAGAAAAAAACAGAATGGATAAATTGCATTTTTTCTTTATTCTACTGTTCAAGAGTCTTGCAACTTTTAAATTAATGCTTTTGTCTTTTTTGAGATTTCATTCACCACTGAGGTGAAATGTTCAATTAAGCATTCAGTGCAAAAAGTTTAAATGCTAAGCTTTTTCAGTGAAAACACTCACCGTAAACCATGGCCCCTCCTGTTTCATGCAAAAAGCGGAATCTGTGATTTTTAAACAACCAAATTGTAAGGATCGTAAGGATGAGCAAAAAATTAAAGACCAATAGCTCCACAGCACCCTGATGATTAAAATTGTCCTCATCTTTTATTGACTGCAATTTCTTCATCTTGCTTTATTAACACTACTTTATATACTTTAACAAAGTAATTAAAAAATGCCAAACTAAAGAAAATACCACAAATTAAATCCTGAATGCCTGCTTTTATAAAATAAAGCCTAGACAGCATAAAAATGCACAACAAACACATCTGCCTTATTTGCAGCCTCTCGGCACACTGCCACAGCTGAGAATTCAACTGGATTCTGGTTACAACTTCCTGTTTTCTTCTTAAAGCTGTCCTGTCTCATTTTTTCTCTTGAAGCTTCATCAATGTTTTCATTTTTCTTAGGGAAGAGAAGGATTGACTATGTTAAAAAACATAACTATATTATATTTAGGAGTTATATTTAAGTCAAATAAAGTAGCCACCACTGTTTTAAATTTTAAAGCTTTATTAACACTAAAACAGAACCAACACACCAACCCTGGGTTTAATTAAATCAAAAGCCTGTATTTGCAGGATATATTGGTATTTTGCTGGAGATAACTTTTACTGTGATTCTGTCCTATCTGAGCAAGACACTCTAGTCAGTTCTTAAATCTTTATTATCTGGTTGGGAGATGAGAGATGAAGAGTTTCATCTCACACTAAACGCAAATATCAGATCAGGCAAAATTTCAGTGTCTTCTTTATGCATCAAACACACATTTTAGAAAGTAAATTGTTGGTGTATAGAGCAAACTAGATCAGTTCACATTGGCATGTGATATCTTTGTACAGCTATGAAGTTCCAACTCCGTAATAGGTCTCAGTCTCATAATAGACAGCTATCCTGAGTTTTCCTTGGAATCCTTTTTCTAGCGCTCAGTTACCATTTTGATTTCCCCAATGGTTCCAATATAGTGCTATTATAGCCCCATAGAAATTTGTCTAAGAAATTCCCACCTTTTAATTTCAGAAGTTGTGGGTGCACCATTACTGGAGGCTTTTAAGAAAAGATTGGACAGCCACTTGTCTGGAATAATACTGGATCTCCTGCTAACCTGCTTGTGCAGGGGGTTGGACTAGAAGACCTCCAAGGTGCCATCAAATTCTGTAATTCTAATTAACTTAGCGTGAGGTCCTGCAGGACACTAATTTTTCCTTTGGTACTTAACATTTTTGTAAAATCTCTGATCACTGAGAGAAAAGTGATATTACGATGACACCATTAGAATTCTGGACTAATTTGAAAAAGCTGTGGAAAGCCTGAATCAATCAGGATGGGGCAAAAGATCAGATGAAATATAGCCAAAATAGAATTGCTATTTGTAAATAAATACCTGGCTATTTGAAAATCTCTAATTTGATCATTACTATAAAGATCCTACCTGGACCAGGACACCTGGATGACTACCTTAAGGCATCATATGGCTGAACAATTGTATCAGACTCAGTGCTTTGGAGTGAACTCAACATCTATAGTTAGTTCAGAATGCAGCAGCCACACCTTTGGTAAGGCAACTCTACCAGTATAAGATAACTGCTTTTAAGGCCACAGCACTGCTTATAATTAAGCTTCGGGATCCAATGCAGAAAGCTAGTTATCATTATAAAACTGTATAAAGTATAGCAGCAAAATAAATGAAGACTGCTGTATCTCCACTTGATCTGAGTAACTTAAGAGTGTCTTCCAGATCAATTTCCATCCATCTGTTTCTTCAGGATGTGTTCCACAGCTAGTTCTTTGGAGCAGGGGTGTCAAACTTGTGGCCTGTGACTATGCTGGCCACGCCCACCCCTGGTTTAGCGAAGGGGAAAAAGTCATGATGCACCACGTGATGATGAGTTTGGCATCCTTCTTTGGAGAATTAATAGCAATAGCAATAGTATTTAGACTTATATACTGCTTTATAGTGCTTTACAGCCCTCTCTAAGCCATTTATACGGTCAATATATTGCAGCTAACAATTTGGCTCTTCATTTTACCCACCTCGGAAGGATCAAAGCTGAGTCAACCTTGAGCCTGGTGGAATTTGAATTGCTAAATTGCAGGCAGCCATCAGTCAGCAGAAGTAGCCTGCAGTACTGCACTCTAACCACTGCGCCACCATGGCTCAGTACTGTAAAATACAATACAATGTATGAGAAAGGAATGATTCAGCACTCTAGTTACCACTATTCTGTTTTTCAGGGCCCAGTACTCTCCAAACCTAATTATATCTTGAGAAAGATATATAGAAGAGTACTATCTGATAAAATAGCACATTATCTACATTATTTCTTGGTTGCCTAAAGCCACAGAAGCAGACAGACAGAAAATCAGAGTTGGAAGGGATCTTGCAGGTCATCTAGTCCAACCCCCCATCCAAGCGGGAGACCCTACACCATTTCTGACAAATGGCAGTCCAATCTCTTCTTGAAGGTCTTAAATGATGGTGCTCCCACAACTCCCAAGGGCAAGCTGTTCCATTGGTTGATTGTTCTCACTGTCAGAAAGTTTCTCCTTATTTCCAGGTTAAATCTCTTCTTGTTCAGTTTCCATCCATTATTCCTTGTCTGGCCTACAGGCGCTTTAGAAAATAGCTTGACCCCTTCCTCCCTGTGGCAGCCCCTCAAATATTGGAAGACCACTATCATGTCTCTCCTGGTCCTTCTCTTTACTAGACTAGCCAAGCCCAGTTCCTGTAACCGTTCGTTGTATGTTTTAGCCTCCAGTCCCCTAATCATCCTAGTTGCTCTTCTCTGTACTTTTTCTAGTCTCAACATCTTTTTTATAATGTGGTGAACAAAACTGGATGCAGTACTTTAGGTGTGGTCTTACTAAGGCTTTATAGAGTGGTATTAGTACTTCCCTTGATCTTGATTGTATCCCTCTGTTAATACAACTTAGGATTGCATTAGCTTTTTTTTTGCTACTATTGCACTCTGCTGGCTCATATTTAGCTGGTTGTCCACTAAGACTCCAAGATCCCTCTCACAGTTACTGCTATTGAGCCTGTTTTCACCCAGTCTGTATGTGTACTTTTGGTTTTTCTTGCCTAAGTGTAGGACTTTACTTTTCTCTACATTGAATTTCATTTTGTTAGATATGGCCCAGTTCTAGTTTGTCAAGATCATCTGGATCTTGAGCCTATCTTCTTGGGTGTTAGCTTTTCCTGCCAGCTTAGTATCATCTGCAAATTTGGTAAGTTCCACTTCTATTCCCTCATCTAAGTCATTAATGAAGATATTGAAGAGTACTGGGCCTAAGACGGCACCTCACTGCTTACTTCCCTCCATGTAGAATTAGACCCATTAAGGACTACTCATTGAGTACAGGTTGTCAGCCAGTTGCAACTTCATCTAGTGGTGGTGCTATCTATCCCACTTTTTTCTAGCTTACTAAGAAGTAAGGTTGTGGTCTACTTTGTTGAACGCCTTGCTGAAATCTAAATATATTATGTCCACAGTATTTTGCTGGTCTACTAATTTAGTCACTATGTTGAAGAATGAAATAAGATTGTTATGGTATGATCTGTTCTTATCAAACCCATGCTGACTGCTAGTTATTACTTTACTTGTTTCTAGATGTTGGCAGATGTTTTTTTTTATATTTTCCAGTATGTTCCTGGGTATTGATGTTAGGCTGATGTTTATAGTTTATGCTGATGTTTATAGTTTCCTGGGTCTGTTTTTCCCCCTTTTTTGAAGATGGGAACCACATCAGCTCTCCTCCAGTCCTCTGGTAGTTCCCCGGTGCTCCAGGATTTTTGAAAGATATGGTGCTATGGTTCTGAGATGACCTCTGCCAGCTCCTTTAAAACTCTGGGATGTAATCCATCAGATCCTGGTGATTACCAAGCACATGAAAAATTAGAAAGATGAGGAAAATTTCATTGGAGCAAATATAAAGTGAAGATAGGGGATGAAGATAGGCTGTCTTGATGAAGACAATCAACTGGGTGCCCAGGATTGTTAGATGGTTATTTGAGAATTTAGGGTGGATAAAATCTTTGTCTGTTCTAATTATACAATTGAAATGGGTTCATTTTGGATCTTTCTTTTCCATGCCTCAGTTATCATCAGTGTATCAAACATAAAATTAAATGTACTAGGGAAGGAGCTTGGAGGAGACATACACTAAAGCATTTAACTTGCTGGACTTGGGGAGATTGAAAAGGATCTACAGTTCATCATAATATCATAAGGCAGAGGTCTCCAAACTTGGCAATTTTAAGACTTGTGGACTTCGACTTCCAGAATTTTCCAGCCAGGTAGGCTGCACTTTCCTGTTATAGGGAGTGCATCAAAGTTCAGCACTGGATTTGAACCAAGGAAACTATTTTCTGACGTTCTGAAAGTAGAGTTGGAGTATATTTTCAAGCTTCCATGTGGGGAGTTAACAGTGACTAAATACACACTTATTACATTCCGCAACGTTTTTTTCTTACGCAGTGAATATAAGTTCAGCCATTGCTGATTAGCTCTACATTGGAAGTAAGTCCATCTCTTTTTGGGAAATTTATGAATATTTGAGAGCCAGACTGCTAAAATTAGATCATAGTATAACTAGGTCTACCCTCATTATACAAAGTCCTTCTCCTGGAACTCCCTCCTCTCCCCCTGGCCAAGTCTAGTAAAGAAGGCAATATTGATGAAGGAATTGTACTGATGTCCTTCACTTTTTCCAGACCCAAATATTCTTTAAATGATTTCAGATTTTGCTGAAAATAGCCTGAATTCATAATGTTTGGATGTTCATTTTTTAAAGGAGGAATATTGAAGAGAAGCAGGATACTGATAACATAGTTAACATACCCTTCAAAAAGACCTCGACTATTTATTAGAATGGTCAAACAAATGGCAACTTCAAAGCTCAACAAATAAATGCTCTGTCCTACATATTGGCAAAAAAAATAAATAAATCAGAAAATAAAATACAGGCTGAATAGTCAAGACCTTGTTGATGATCCAAACTCTGTCAAGGATCTTGGAGTACTCATCTCAGATGATCTAAGTGCTAGAGCCCACTGTAACTACATAGCCAAAAAGGCGTTAAGAGTTGTTAACCTAATCTTACGTAGCTTTTTCTCTAGTAATAGCACACTAATAACTAGAGCATACAAAACTTTTGCTAGATCAATACTCGAATACAGCTCATCAGTCTGGAACCCACATTATGTATCTGATATTAACACAGTTAAGAAAGTTCAGAAATATTTCACAAGAAGAGTTCTCCACTCCTCTACTTGTTATAGAATACCTTATGCCATCAGACTCGAAATTCTAGACCTAGAAAATCTAGAACTATGCCGCCTTCGGACTGATCTAAGTATAGTATATAAAATCATACATTGCAATGTCATACCTGTCAATGAATACTTCAGATTCAACCATAACAACACAAGAACAAACAATAGATACAAACTCAAGGTTAATCGCAGCAAACATGATTGCAGGAAATATGACTTCAGCAACAGAGTGGTCAATGTCTGGAATACTCTACCTGACTCTGTGGTTTGTTTTCCCCAAACCCCAGAAACTTTAACCTTAGACTGTCTACTATTGACCTCACCCCTTTCCTAAGAGGTTGTAGGGGGCGTACATAAGTGCACCAACATTCCTACCATCCCTGTCCTATTGTTTCTTTTATATATTTTTTATTTTTCTTATATGTAAACATGTATCTATAACTATGTTTTTGCTTATACCTATTATCTTGTAAGCAATTGACAAATTTAAAAACAATAAAAATAAATAGTTCCACAAGAAAAATCTCGAGTATTTTTGGACTGCTTCTACAGTATTTCAGAACAGAAGAGAAATAACAAATGAAAATCCTTAAGCTTTTATCTCTAGTTATTGGTTAAAAAAAAATCTGTGAAGAAATTGTTTTGAAGAAAAATAAGAGTTAATTCAGAAAGATGTCGAATAATTCCTAGACCAATTTGTCAGTTATTATGTACAACTGGCAATTGCTGAATATATTATTTTTTTCTTTAAAAATATAAAGATTTTATATACAGTTTGGTTGTAACATTTAAACTATATGTATCATTATTTTCTGAACATTTTCATCTATATTTTTCTCTATAAACATTTTTCTCTATAAAGGGTTAACTACTGCAGTTGTCTCACTTGGTGTTACAATAACACAAAGAGTTATAATAATGTCTTAACTCTTTATAGCTGTGCAAATCTTATATTTTTCTATCTCTCTGGAATAAATGATAATTGTCTGTTTTCTTTTCTTGTATAGTAAGATTTATTTCATATTTCCCTGGAGGGAACTCAAACATCTTACATACTCAAAACAAGTTGATGTTAAATATTTTAGGAAGAGACCAGGACATATGGAAAGCAATATTATAGTTTTGTATAATACTTTTAATTTTTGTTCATTTGAGGACACTATGAATGTCAAAGCACAAATTTCCAAGAAAATGAATTTTGTTAATATATTTAACATTAAAAATTTGAAAGCACTTTGTTGTACTTTTGCATGTTGGATACATTAGCTTAGCAATTAATGCTGAGAGCAATTTGGTGTACTGATTAAGAAATTAGACAAACAACTAGAAGACTATAAATTCTACTTCTTGGAAGCTGGATAGGTGATAACCCTGCACAGGTGTTCTTTTGTGAAGAAAATTGGAAAAAGAAATATGATATACCCTGTTTTGAAAGATACAAATAGGCAAGATATAAATAAATAAATAAATAAATAAATAAATAAATAAATAAATAAATAAATAAATAAATAATATCCTGTACCTTGAATGTATGTATTGCACTCAAGTATTACAGTCATCTAGGGAAGTTGGATAATTCAATTTGATCCATATTTTGGGTAATTAATTTGTACTGTCATCTAAAGAGTGCATATTAGAATAATTATCTTTAACACTTAATTTTTTGGGGGTGGTGGTGTTGAATTCAATATTAGTTCAAAGCTGAAACTCCAAACTGTATTCATTTTATTTAGGTTTAAAACCTCCAATGCCAATATAGAAATGTGATCAAATAGTTGTTCTCTCTCATATGTACACACATACATACATAAAAGCATAGACCAATGTAGGTTGAACTGAATATGCTAACAGTCATCTGTTGGCAGTGGCATATTGGCAGTGATTTCATATGCCACATATCTCAATTTATACAACAAAGTGTTTATTTTTATTTTGACTGCTCAGAAACAGTCCAAATGTTTTGGTGTGCTATGCAATAAAAAATATAACAAGACTTCGATATCCCATCCATCTGCTTTCCAGAATGGCCAACTTTCTGCAAAACCTATAGAGAAGACATGAAGGAAACAACACCAGCCATATTGTTCAATCATCCTCCAAAAACGCATATACCTCTTTTCAATTTATTTACATGGATGCTTCGGAAGTTGCTTGCAGCTGTCTCTACACACATGTACATGTACATCGTCAATAGAAGTGTGCATGTACCTGGAGGTCTCCTGGAAGAAAAAAAAGTCTCTGCTTCACTCATTTCAAAAGTGATACTTGGTCCAAAACATTTTTTCTAAAGAATGTGATTATTTCTTCCAAAATGTTGCTTTTAACAGGGTTTTTAAAACAGCAATTGCAAGCCACTAACAGTAGTCTGTTATTACTGTTTTGAGAGAGATGGACAGAACATACAGTTTACACGCAGGCAGATAGACAGAATGTTTAGAGGCAAGTAGATGTAATGGTACCAAAACAGAATATCATCAGATTTATAGTAAATACATATTGCTAAGAAATAAAGGAGCAATGGCATCTACCCAGAACTAACTGTGAAAGGAAGACAACTAAATTGGAGCATTATTCTTTTCTGGAGGTGTATTTGAAATAAATCAGGGTCCTAAGTTCTTCCTTATCAAAATAGAAGGATAGAATGCATGTTTTTGTTTTATAGTAAGAACAGGATTATTAATAAGAATAAAACATTTATAATATTATTGTGAAGCTGTTCTTTCCTATCTTATTCAGGTTCTGTATTTGAATTCCACTTTAATTGCTTTTCATTTTAGTACATGATTGGACAGTAGTCAGTTAAGTAGTCCAAAAGATCACTTACCTTTAGCTCTACTCAAGGGTTTAACACATTGTTATTCTTTAGGATACTAAAATAAGAATTGCAACATTATCTTCAAATTCGCTATTCCTGAGATCCTCTGAAACTTGGCAAATGTTTACATCCAGGCAAGTATTCAATTTATACATTGCATTCCACTAAATAATAGTAATAACAAGTGAACAATTTCTAAACAATATTTTACTAGCTCTATTTCTATACTTAAATATGTTGACCTCAGCAATATCTAAGTTTCTTCTAGATCTGTGACATATTTTGATGACAATCCTATAATAAACTTGGAACAATTAATATATAATTAATATATAATATATAATAAACTTGAAATATTGTTGTTCATTGTTGAATTCTGATAATGTATGGAATTGGATTGTTGAATTGCATCATTGTAGCATCATTGGAGAAAAATTCCACTAGGGGGCTCTATTTGCATATAAAATAAAAATCCAAATTGCTTTCAATCTTTCAGTCTACTTTTTCCTTTCAGTATTTCAGAAGGCAAAAATATTTTGTTCAAACATTTTTTTAAACAAGAACACAAATTAAATATATTGTTGCAAAGTTTATAAATTTATTTTCAGTCTCAAATATATGGCCAGAAAGTATTAAAGAGGTACAACTATTTTCCTGGTAACAGGCATGTCAAAACATATTGTCTGATTTCTTTACTGTTTCATTATGAATAATACATCTATTTAAATTTGCATTTCAGTGATATACATATTCATAACATTCCATTTTAAATATAATAATAGAACCATGACATGAACCTTTTCTTCCAAGAGAGTTGGGGTTCAGCATCTCATCCAATGTAAAACTGAAAGTAGCTACTCTGTTTTCTGGATTCAACATACATAACTCCACAAGGGAACTCACTAAAAACAGAATAAATCCTCTCTGGCTCCATTTACAGTGGACCATTCTTCCTTCCATATAATGTAAATTTTTAAATGAAGATTAATTCTCTCATGTTTTGTATAATTTGCAAAAACATTTTGTTGCTTTTGTGACCAAGCACATTGTTTCATTTGATATTTTACCAAGAATAAATAAAGAAGTAAAACATGCAACAAACATGTAACAAATACGTGCCCTACAGTAATCTACAATTTTACTTAATTCTGGGATAGATTTTTTTTAAAAAAATATTGTTTCAGTCACACAAAACTTTGTGGTGCACCAGAACAATCTTGAACTAAACACCCTCAAAACCATAGAAATGATGGTAGATTTTAGGAGAAACTCTCCTATACTTACAATACTAGACAACACAGTATCAACAATAGAAAGCTTCAAGTTTCTAGGTTCTATAATATTTCAAGACTTAAAATGGACAACTAATGTCAAAAATGTCATCAAAAAAGCACAGCAAAGAATGTTCTTTCTGTACCAACTCAGAAAACTCAAGACTGCCCAAGGACTGATACAATTCTATGGAAAAATTAGAGTCTGTCATCTTCATCTCTATAACTGTCTGGTTTGGTTCTGCAACCAAACAAGACAGACCCAGACTTCAATGGATAATTAGAACTGCAGAAACAATTGCTACCAATCTGCCTTCTGCTGAGGACCTGTATACTGCACAAGTCAAAAAGAAGCCTGTGAAAATATCTACAGACCCCTCTCATCCTGGACGTAAATTGTTACAATTTCTACCTTCAAAATGACGCTATAGGGAATTGCACACCCGAACAACTAGACACAAGGACAGTTTTCCCCACATGCTAAACAAGTAATTCCCACAACACTGTCAAATTATTTAGAAAGGCTATGTTACGATTATTCTTCTCATCTTTCCTATTACCTCAACTCATTTTATTCAGTTTAACTTGGAGCCGATTGCTTGCACTTTGTTTTACTGTCTTTCTTTTAACTATTGTTTGTGCACATTTTCAACATCCACTTTTCATTGCTTTAACCTCATGCTTTATCTGCACAACCTTTTTTTAGATCAATCTTATTTCTGCACGAAACTCTTTTCATCCAAGGGACACTTTTAGAATTTTTTTCCTTTTCTTCCTGGAAGCTGCTGTTGCTATAGAGACACTTGATTATACATGAAGTGACTTTTGTTAGCATGCAGTGGTTGCTATAGCAATGTCTGTTGGCCATGGGTTCAATGAAAATTTGCTTTGGAAGAAAGCCAGTGTAGTTCTTTGAGACACACAACCGCTATACTGATAATGACAATAGCAAGAGAAGCAAGCTGGGTGTCCTTGAAGTTCATGTGAATCTTGTATCATCTTCATTGTAGTCGCAGACTGATCCAGAATTCCCCCTGAATAATCAAAGCACAGACTGGTACTATGTATCTCAAGATTCATTTGTACTATAAAAGATTTCATACCATAATTTAATGAATATTTTTCTTTAGCATATTGCTAAAATGTAGCTATTACAGTAATTATTGTAATCTTCAAGAACTTAGAGCCTTAAAATTGAATAAAGTGGAAAACAGAGAGAAGAAGCAGTAAACCACCATGGTATAAAAATAAACCACTATGGTATAAAAATAAGCCACCATGGTATAGAATTGAAACTATTGGACCAGGAATGGGTCAGTACAGAATCAAATCCATGTTTATTCATGCTAACAATATGGTAACATTATCTAGGCAGAAACCAATATGCTAACAACAATAGTAAAATACTAATAATATCCAGGCAGTGGGTGTGAAAGTGTTAATTATTACATCATCACTACTCTTAACTAGTCAAAATAGTTGGGAAGAAAGTGGTGTAAAAAACAAAAGGCAACTAGCAGAATATGCTGTACCCCACAATGAAAGCATTAACTTTGAAGAACAGAACATAAATGCTTACCTTATCTGTGAATTTCACTTATGGAGGAAGATGTTACTTTGCCTCTTAAAGTTTTTACCTTTGGGTCAGTATTCAGTCTATATCTTTGATGCTGAAAAGTAAAAATTATTCCCTTCCATAACATGGAATCTTTTTCTACCTCAAAATACATGTTAGAAAGAAGTAATTTTTTTGTCTTCCACATGATCCTAACAAGAATCTCTTTTAACTTCAATCTTAATTTTGTCTCAAAATCAAATTTCAGAACTTGATCTTTTGTTCTTTTCCGCAGAAATTCTACCAAACTTTTCTTGGTGTTTGTATCATTGCAGCAAAATGTGAATTTACATAAAGACCTTGTCCCTTTTTCATTCCTTTTCCCCACTCAATAAATCTGCAAATAATTGAACAAGCTTTTTTTTAACATATATTCTCAGAAGGCTTCTCTGAGTCCTAAACCTCATACAAAATTCCTTCTTTCTGTCTTCCAGCATATACAAATTGTCTAGTCCTTTCTCTAAGACCAAATCCCTAGTTTCTGACTTTTTCTATAAAAGTTATACCCTGTCATTAACTTGTTCAATTTCCCCCAAAATCTTGTCCAGTCCTTATCCAATTTTACCCCAAAGGCCTCAAACTTAACTTCTAAAGATTATATTAATATTTCACCCATCTTTAAATAGCACCTTTATAAGGGACAGCAAAATCTGCAGTTTAATCTCCTGATCATCATCTGGTATCATGACAAACCCACATCCACACACCACACACTTTAATCCAAAGAAAGAAGTCCTTGTTTATAAATCTTACTAATTGGTGGGAGGCATATAAAAAACTAAGCAGAGCCAGGAGCTTTAAACTGTAATCTCAAATCACAAATATGTTAAAGAATAAAATTTCAATTTACAGTCTTTCAAAAACAAAAACAAAATTTCTATTTAACTGCTTTTAATTTCTGTTCAGTTTCCAAGCATTTGTAAGGCAAAAAAGAAAAAAAAAAGAAAAATCTCAACTAAATGTATATTTTTAAATAAAAATATAGCTCCAGAAATAAAGAAAGAGAAGTACTCATATGTTCCAAAGACAGTTTCTCTTTAGGTACAAATATGAATAAATCTAGAAAGTGATTTAGAAATGAAGTTCTAGTGTCCATAAAATTGGCTACATTGCAGCTGTGAACTTGATCAAAACTCCCATTCTTTTATTTCTCAACTAACAAGGTAATGAAGGAAGTCTCCACTTCCATGATTTACTTTCAAGGGGTGACAGTCTGTGGATCAAGTAGACCAAAGTTTGGTTTCTTGTTGCCTGAGGGAAAAAGGAAGCCCCTTCCCCTGCTCTGCAGGGAGAAAGACAATCGGCACCTTGTCTCTGAAACTGTCAGAGTAGTGTAAATCACCAGTTTCCTCAGAGGAAATATTTACTTGCTTAATATATCTGCATCATCATATTCCAATCAAATTTTATTTGCATGCTGTACAGCAAATGGACTCCTGTTTTGTATTTACTCTATCAATAGCAACATCCTTGCATTACAGCCACTATATTGTCAGAATAAAGTGCAAAAGCATATGATTAAAGGATGTATCATTTGAAGCAAAGCTAAAAGAAGACTGTAGTGAGGTTTTGACCTAGGTGAGTTTCATGCTTCACTTTTTTCTGCGATATGTGAATGATCTATAGGAGGAAGAGAGGGGAAAAAGAAACCCCATTATTGAATTTTCTCTAAATGTAGTTAGTTTAATAAATTCACATTAATCTTTGCAATAACATCAAAAGAAAACTTAAATGAAAATTGTTCTTATAGTAATGGATGAGTTTGTATACAGTAGTACCTTGGTACTCATTGTTAATTGGTTCTGGAAAGTGCAATGAGTACTCAAAACAATGAGTTCCAAAGACATTTTTCACTTAAGGAATTATGAGTCACAAGGCAAACTCAAGTTCTAGCTTGTGTGTCAAGTATCAAACGATGAATATTGGGACAAAACTTTTGCATCAAAATGCATTGAGTATCAAATTCAGTAAGTTTCAAAGCAGTTGAGTACTATGATACCACTGCATTTGTTAAGGTGCTACAATTAATTTTAGTTTGAGTCTGAAACAAAACAGATTTTATTGCTCTCTAGATGCAACCTGGATTTTTTTTTTCAGTTTACATCCATTAGCCCTAGTTTATTTAACACTTAGGAATGAACTGAATAATTAACTTCATGTTTTAATGTTTTTTCACTTCATAAAATTACAAGATTATTAGATTGCTCCTGAAATTAATACAAGCTCAAAGCTTATCTTAAACCAGTGTATTAATTGCATTTAATCACTTAAATTAATGAAATTTTTTTATACATGACGTATAATGGCTTATCCAGACCATGCGATGCCATCAAATCATATATTGTTTCTGTCTCGTGTACTAACACAGCATGGTTTATTGTTTCAAGTGAAGAAGAGAACTAAGGATCATTCAACATATGTTAATGTGTGTGAATATGGCAGTGAATTCTTCCATGTTTATAGTGTGTTCATAATAACACACTGAATGTCAACATTGCAGAACTGAGCCTAGGTTTCTGCTACTTGAATAACCTAACTAGGTTAGTATACTATTCCTATTTGGACTTCTGACTGGAAGCTCTTGGTTTTCAAGAGCCTCTACAAAAAATTCTAAATCAGCATGAAACCTCAAATAGTTTTCTTCCAACTTTGGGAACTTGGCAGCTGTGCCACTGTGGAAACATTCTTGACTAGCCTGAGACACAACATCATTTCTCACTTAAATGAAAAAAAAAATGAATAAACTTTTTTTTAAAAAAATTCCCCTTCTTAACAACCATTAGCTTCAGTAAGCAAAAATTCTCTGTATTTTTGCTGCCTTCAAGTGTTCATATGATTTTTGGTACTAGATCTGTAACCTAAATTAAAATTATACAGAAAATGGGAAATAGGTGTTTGTTTCTATCCCAGAGCCAAACATAACAACAATAACAACAACAACAATAATAATATTCAGTGAACACATGTATTTTTAATTATTTCATAACTTAAATTATATGAAATCAACTGATTATAACTCTTTATTTTATATAGTCTCAGAGGTGGCATTCATCAGGTTCTGACCAATTCTGGAGAACCGGTAATAGAAATTTTGAGTAGTTCGGAGAACTGGCAAATACCACCTCTGACTGGCTCCTCCCACATCTATTCTCTGCCTCCTGAGTCCCAGCTGATCGGCTGGGTCATCTTTTGTTGCCCTGCACAGGAGAACGGAGCTGGAAAGCAGGTTAGTGGGGTGGGGAGGGAATGGGATTTGCAGTAACCTTCCCCAGGAATGGGGAGGGAATGGAGATTTTGCAGTATACTTCCCCTGCCATGCCCACCAAGCCACGCCCAGCAAGCCATACCACACCCACCAAGCCACACCCACAGAACTGGTAGTAATTTTTTTAAATCCCAATACAGTATAGTCTACACAGTATTAGCAAAGAATGAGAGGATATACCCAGGGAAAATACTGTGTGATATGTTTGTATTAGATGGGAAAGCACAGAACACTTACAGAAGCTTTGAAGAATAGCTATCTGGAGTACTAGAATTAGAATTAGAAGAACTTTATTGTCATTGTACAAGTACAACGAAACTGTGGATGCATCCCAGCAACTGTTCACAATACAATAAAACCAGAGCACTTAAAAATGAAGATAAGAAAAATAGAGTACCGACGTCTCCATTTGCAATTTGAGAATACAATATCTACAAATATACACAAAATATACATCAAACACTGACTGTGACACTTTGCCAAATATAATACACAAGAGATGGATTGTACTGTAATATGTTATTATACATCTGAATGAGGTATTGAGATTTCACATCTTTTCACATCTTAATGAGGTAGTGACTTTGAGTTTATTTGCAGTTCGGATGGTCCAGGGAAAGAAGCTGTTTGTTAGTCTAGTGGTGTGGGATTTTATTGACCTAAAGTGCTGTCCAGACAGCAGCAGGTCAAAAAGATAATTGCCAGGATGTGAGGGATCTATGATGGCCTTGATTCTGTTTTGGCAGCGGGACCTGGCTAAGTCTTCCAGGGAGGGCAGAGGGCAACCAATGATCTTTTGAGCTGTGTTTATCACCCTCTGTACAGTTTTCCTGTCCTCAGCTGTGGAGCCTGCAAACAACACACCCAGACAACATTTCAGAGTGCTCTCCACAGAGGCTTTATAGAAAGCCAGCAACAGCTTCTTATCCAGATTGTTTTTCCTGAGAACCCGTAGGAAGTGCAGCTGCTGCTGAGCCTTCTTGACTATGGCCTTGATGTTAGGGGACCAGGGGATATCAGCTGAGATATGGGTGCCAAGGAATCTGATTGTAGGGACAGTTTCCATTTGTTCTCCATTGATGATGAGTGGGGCGTGGTCCTGCCCATGTTTCCTGAAGTCCATAATCAGTTCTTTGGTTTTATGGACATTCAGTGACAGATTGTTCTGTGAACACCAGACAGACAGGTTCTCTACTTCTGCCCTATATGCCGTCTCATCCTCTCTGGAGATGAGACCAATCACGGTCTTGTCACCCGCAAAGTCTATGATGGTGTTTGTTGCATGGCTTGGTGAGCAGTCAAATGTGTACAATGCATATAGCAGGGGGCTCAAGACACAACCCTGGGGGGAACCAGTACTGAGTGTAATAGTGGAAGAAAGGTGGGGGGCAAGTCTAACAGACTGTGGTCTGTTCAAAAGTTCTTAATCCAAGAGAACGTGGGGGTGGGGACCTGCAAATTGTACAGTTTGGTTACTAGTATACATGGGATGATGGTGTTAAATGAAGAGCTGTAGTCCACAAAGAGCATCCTCACATAGCTCTGTTCTCCAGATGACTCAGCGCTCTATGAAGTGTGATGGCCAGAGCATCCTCTGTAGATCGGTTTGCTCTATAAGCAAACTGATGTTGATCAAAGGAGGGCGGGAGGTGCTCTCTGATGTGCTGTGAAACTAGTCACTCAAAAACCTTCATAATGGAGGTTGTTAACGCTATGGGCCTATAGTCATTGACAGTGTTTATATTTGTTTTTTTGGGAATGGGGATGATGGTTGCACCCTTCAGGCATTGTGGGATGGTGGCATGTGTTAAAGATAGATTGAACAACTCTATAAGTATTTCTGCCAACTGGTCAGCACACGTTTAACTACTGCACCAGGAATGCCACCAGGCCCTGCAGCTTTCCTGGGATTTACTGCTCTCAGTGTTTTTCTCACCTCATGCACCTGAAGAGAGAGAGGTGAAACGTTGTGGTTCTGGTGAGGCAGTATGCCCAGGTTTTTGTTGGTCTCAAAGCGTGCAAAAAAGCTGTTTAGCTCCTCTGCTAGAGTGCTACTGCTCTCCCTGTTTGTTGGGCCCTGGCCTTTATAGTTGATCAGGGCCTGTATCTCCCTCAACATCTGATGTGGGTCACTGTCAGTAAAGTGGCCCTCAACCTTCCTTCCAAACGTTCTGCAGAACTTTTTTGAATGAGCTCTGGTTCAACAGAGAAAAAACCCAGAACACTTAGTTATTTCAGGTTTTGGACAAACCAAATTCAGAAAGATCCCTGAGGAGTCCAGGAGTGGTTTTATGAGATGAACAGAGGAAGGCTAATTTACATTTTCCTCCCTTTCTCCCCTCAACAATTATTAGTGTCTTTCTTTCCCTACACTAAGTCATCTCCATTGCCTTAATGGCTGATAAGTTTGCTCTTTATTGTAATGGTCTCGGTATTAAGGAGCAGAGTCCAAGTACAGAATATCTCACCAACTGGTCTGCCCATCCCTTTTCTTCCTAGCAATTTTCTTCCTTCTCTTTTCCCCTCAATTGTCACTACTAGTATCCTTGACCTTTTCCTTCCATTATGTTGCTATTTTTGCCCATAAGAGCTGCATTTGGGTCCCAATTAACAAAACTGCCTGATTTCATTCTGTACACTGACCAAAATATCTACAAGAAATGTTTCTTTTGGGCAGAATTGACTAAAACTGGCTACAGGTACATGGAATGGTTCATGCACATGTTTTGCAGTTCCTTACCTCACAGGGATCTTTAGTTCAGAATTTAATGCATCTTAAATTTGTACGAAACTATTCTTGAGAGTGATGTTTGTATGCATAAAGTCATTTAAGAAGGAATGTATCAAAAATACAAATTACTTAAGAACTCTAACTAAGTTAGTCTTCAATTTGAAGTATTATACAATTCAAAAGCAATGAATAAGAGGAAAGAAAGGTCTGTACACTTGACTAAGAAATTAAAAGACCATCTCTTTTCTGATGAGATTATATTTTTACTTAAATGAAGGAACAATTTTGAATTTTTTATTTATGTACCCATTTTATTTTATTTATGTACATATATGCAAATCTATGTACTCTTTTGTCCATTTCTTGTTCATGCTTTTTCTCTATTTGGTACTGTATTAGTGGTGGCTTTTCTATTCATGTTCCCGTGGGCTTTTGCAATCCTTACTTGCATTGGCTAATGTATGACTTGCTATTTTTTTCCAACGTCAGATATGTATCTTTCAACATATTTTTTTAAAAAGTAGATTTTAATTAGATTTCTGCTCTTGATACATTTTACTAGCTTTTGTGACTAAGATTTCTGAATAAAGTTGAATATTAAAGACAGCCTGTTTTGAGTTTTACTTTCCAAATACTGTATTTCAAATACTGAAACTTATTTTTCTTAATAATTGTATCTCTAAGTGAAATTTATTAAGAGTTTTTTTAGTCTAAGAAAGATAAAGCGAGCAAGGAAGTAACTAAATTTTCTAAAGAAGAAACAGAAATAGTTTTAAGCTTTACATTAAATTTTTTATTGTAATCTTCCAAGTCATATTCTGCTCTTTACCTTAATAATGAAGTTTCCCTCAACATTTACATTCTTTAGTTTTGTTTCATGTACTTGCAACCCCACCCCATCCAATCCAACAACACTCAAAACAAGGCACGCACGCCCCTAACTACCTCTATTCCAACCACAACTGGCCTTAAATGCAAGCTACTCAATGCAAGAAGCCTTGTAAATAAAATACCTGAATTTCTCCTCTTACTAAATAAGACTAAATTCAACATCACATTTGTCTGTGAAACATAGCTCAATGCATCTGTCCCTGACTACATTACCACAGTAAGAGACTATCATATTTACCAATCAGATTGTGAAATCCCTAGAGGAAGTGGTGTTGATATCTTCTATAAAAAGTCCCAACATCTAAAAAACATCCAAGTTACCCAAGAGCTTGCTATTCCTGAGACCATCGTCTGTGAACTGTCCTTAAATATCACATTTCGGTTCTTACTATGTTACAGAGCCACTGATTATGACATTGAACATGTAAACAAGTTAAATTCACTACTAACATGGGCAACATCCTTCCCACACACTTTTATCTTTCTTGGTGACTTCAATCTACCTCATATTAACTGGACCCTAAATGAATGTACAACTGAACCCATACATGCAACCTTCTACAATACAGTAACAAATCTGGGACTAGAACAACTAGTAACCAACAACACTAGACTTAACTGCCTCGATCTCATCTTCTGCAATAGTTTGAATTCAATTTACGGAATACAAATTAAAGAACCCTTTTCCAACAGTGACCACACATGATTGATTTTTGTCTCAACATACATCCACACAAAAATCATCACGACACAATCCCCAATTATAACTTCAAAAAAGGCAACTATGATCTTATAAACAATGATCTCTCATCCCTTGATTGACAATTTCTATTCTCTGGATGCAATACTGTAGAAGAATGTTACAACGTATTTTTACTTGAAGTCAAAAGAGTCATCAAACTATATGTACCAATAACAAGTCCCAAAACCAGAAAAAAACAAATTACCCAAAACAATAAGGAAGCTTCAATCCAAAAAGAAATCACTTTGGCAGAAAAACAAATCTGGTCACATTGCCAACTTCAAAAGCTGATACAAAAATTTATGCCACCAGATAAAAACTAAATGCACCAATTATCACATTAAACAAGAAGAAAACATTCTACGCACCAATTCCACCTGCGCTTTCTACAATTTTGTAATCAACAAACTAAAAGATTCAAGGTCCATCCCACCCCTGAAAGGACCTAATGGTAAAGACTGCAACGACGACACTATTAAAGCCAACATCTTTAACACATTCTTTGGCTCAGTATTTGTAAACAGCAATGGATCATGCCCAGTATTTCCTAGTTGAACCACAAACAACTACAATGATCTAATACATATCGATTTTATAGAAGACATTGTTGAAAAAGCACTACGCAATCTAAAATAATCTCTATCTATTGGATAGGATGGAATATGTGCCTATTTCTTAAAAAAGCTACCCACTGCCATAGCCGAACCTCTAAGCATATTCTTTGAAAAATCTTTCAGGACCAGCTCCTTGACAAAACTATGGTCATAAGCCACAGTCATCCCCATCTTCAAAAAGGGAGACCCCAGCCTAGTTGAAAATTACAGACCAATCTCTTTATGCTGTGTTACCTGTAAAGTCATGGAATCAATTATTAACCAATCCATCATTCTCCACTTAGAAACAAACAACCTACTCTCTAATAAACAATTTGGTTTTAGGAAAAAACTATCATGTAATCTGCAACTCTTACACTTCAAAAACATATGGACTACACAACTCGATCAGGGCAAAGCAATAGCAATCTAGATAGACTTCTGTAAAGCCTTTGATTCAGTGGTACATGACAAACTACTCCTAAAACTAAGATCTTACGGTATCTCTGGACACCTGCATAACTGGATAGAAGCATTTCTATCAAACAGACAACAAATGGTCAAAATTGGAAGTGTCCTATCAAATTTTGTACCTGTCAATAGTGGTGTCCCCAAGGCACTGTTCTAGGACCAACTCTTTTCATACTCTACATAAATGACCTTTGTGATCATATCAAGAGCAACTGCATTCTATTCTCTGAGGATGTAAAGCTATTCAACACCACAGACAATACTGCTACCCTTCAAAAAGACCTTGACTATGTATCAGAATGGTCAAACAGATGGCAGCTTCAAATCTCAACAAATAAATGCTCTGTCTTACATATTGGCAAAAAAAATATCAGAAAATAAAATACAGGCTGAATAGTCAAGACCTTGTTGATGATCCAAGCTCTATCAAGGATCTTGGAGTACTCATCTCAAATGTGCTAGAGCCCACTGTAACTACATAGCCAAAAAGGCGTTAAGAGTTAACCTAATCTTCGTAGCTTTTTCTCTAGTAATAGTACACTACTAACTAGAGCATACAAAACATTTGCTAGATCAATACTTGAATACAGCTCATCAGTCTGGAACCCACATTATGTATCTGATATTAACACAGTTGAAAAAGTCCAGAAATATTTCATGAGTTCTCCACTCCTCTACTCGTTGTAAAATACCTTATACCACCAGACTCGAAATTCTAGACCTAGAAAATCTAGAACTATGCCACCTTCGGTCCGATCTAAGTTTAGTATATAAACCCATACATTGCAATGTCCGACCTGTCAATGAATACTTCAGCTTCAACCATAACAACACAAGAGCAAACAATAGATACAAACTCAAGGTTAATCGCACCACTCTTGATTGCAGGAAATACGGCTTCAGCAACAGAGTGGTCAGTGTCTGGAATACTCTACCTGACTGTGATTTTTTTCCCCAAACCCTAAAAATTTTAACCTTAGACTGTCTACTATTGACCTCACCCCTTTCCTAAGAGGTCTGTAGGGGGCGTGCATAAGCACACCAACGTGTCTACCGTCCCTGTCCTATTGTTTCTTTTATATATATTTTTATTTTTTTTATATGTACCCATGTATTCATAACTATGTTTTTACTTATACCTATTATCTTGTAAGCAATTGACAAATAAAAATAAAATAAATAAAATAAATATGTTTGCAAAATTAGACACATGAGAAGAGGAAAAAAATACGCAAATAATAGATTCAGCCCAGCTGCTTATACATTACTCAGGTCAAATACACAATAACACGTATCAGTAATTTGGAGGAAGTGCTGTGTTTGATGGTAGAGGAATGCTTAGCAAGAAGATACAAGGTTCAAGCAGTCTGATATTTCCACTTAGGAAAGGTTAAGATCTTTTTTCCCTCAAAACCTGGAGTGTTTTTTTTTTTTAAAAAAAGCATTCCTCCTCCTCTTCTTCTTCATCATCTAGCAGATGATAGTAATAGTCCTTTGCTTCTTTCAAAATAGCTAATGATTTACTGATAAATATATAGCCCAACAATGTTTTTAGAACATAAAGTGGGCATCACAAAAAGTTGTATCTTAACTGTAAATATACATGTATAACAGGTAAATTACCTAATGGTACCAATGTTTTCCAAGTAATAGATTTTCATGTCTCATAATAGCAAGAGGTGTAATTTGTATGATAGTGCCTTCCTACCCACTATATCCAGCTGTTGCACTATTTGAAATAATATGTTTTAAACTGGAAACCAGCCTTTATCACAATATAGAAGATTATAGCAAACAAGTAACAAATGACATATATAACATTAACATTGACAGAATGGAACAGTGATCTATATTTCAAACTAATAAAGTCCAATAAGACAGTGATTACTTTTTTACTATATTCAGGTTGTTATAAACAATATCCATCAATAAACTGTTGTGAAAGGAAACATATTAAATACTTAGGACATTTTATACAATTGTTTGGAGTAGGTAATCCAACAAGGAAGCTGAATATGTTCAAATACAATTCCTTCCCTTACAGTCATTTGCCACCTACTTCTTTATTTAGGGACTGTATTAAGCTATCATGATAATTTTCAGTATAAAAAATTAAAATTTCCTTCCTTTTTCCAGACATTGTACCTCTGGGCACCATCACTCTTACTTATCTGTTTTAAATGCAAGCAAATTGTTGTAGTAAAAACCCTGTTACAGTTTGCATTTAAATGGCCAAGCATATGAATGAAAATTAAAGTGTGTCAGAATAATCCTATTATCCTACTAATTAGAGCAACCAATAATCAAGCTTAGTTCATCCATAACACATCACAATTGTTCATCAAGCAGCAGAGGCAGAAGCATTATAGAAGCTTTAGTAGCAAAACAACAATAAATACATAATCCTTTGCCAATCTTAAAATTGTTTACTGGTTATACTTCTCTCTGGATTATGCATCCAGAAATGAAACTGTTGTATGCATACTAAATTATGCATGCAGAAGCATTTTGTATAACAATAAAAAGTATTGGAGAATTGAATTGGAGAAAAATAAAAGAGTAAAAACAGAGTGAAATAGCCAAAGCTTTTATGATACATATGAATTTTGGGGTGTGTGTGGGGGTGGGGTAAAAACACAGGAGGTTCATACACTAGCAGAAGAGAGAAACATTAAAGGCTGACCATATTTTTTTAACCTCAATGCTGGATGGTTCTGTGATCTCTAAGATAGGGGTATCAAACTTAATTTCATTGAGGACCGCATCAGGGTTGGACCGCCGCGGGGTAAGGTTGGTGTAGCCAGCTCGACATCACTCACGTTGGGGACACCTGTGGTGGCCTGAGCAGGGCCAGGGGGATCCACTTTGCTAGTAGTTTGTTTTGCTAGCACTCTGCCAGTGAAAAAGGAACTCAGAGGGCTCCAAGCTCCCCCTCCCCGGACACCATTTTTGGTTGTGATGGCTTCCTGCATCACTCTGCCAGTCAAAAGGGTCCATTTTTGAGATCCATTTTCACTGCCAGAGGCACTGTGGGCCAGTTCTCCAGTTTCCAGGGTGGCTCCATGGGCCAGGTCTGAGCATCCTGTGGGTTGCAACCAGCCCATGAGCCTTGAATTTGACATCCCTGTTCTAAGAAGATATATCATAAATATAAAAATAATTATAATGGCAAACTAACTTCAACAATAAAAGCTTCAATATTTACTGAAACAGATAAGGACCACAAGACAGGTAAAAAAGCAGTGGGCACAGGAGCAACTTTCAACTTCCTGCTTATTTTTCCCATTGTCTTTGCTTGTGGGAAGCTGGCAGGAAGTATTGCACATCGTGACTGTGAGAATGCTGCAATGGGGACAACATTGCGAATAAAACTGGTGTGAACGTTATGGAAAATTTCAATTCTGCAGGAATAATAATAATAATGGGTCACAGACATTCATACATTCTTTAAGTTAGTGGATTTTAGATGCCTTAATTCAAAAATTTGTTGTAGCTTAATGAAGTCTTTGGGCTAATTTCAGGGTACAAATAGACAAACAGATAAAGACTTTATATAGATAGTAATATAATCCTAGTCTCTTAATTGTTCATTCATAACTCAGACAGCTTTTAAGCCAATGCAGACATGATCTTTTAAAAAATGAGTTTACTACATTAAAATAAAATAAGGAATCCTTGTTCAATAACATATTTTCAATTGAAGAAAGACAGCAGGCTTCTTTTCATGTGGATCAGGGGTGTCAAACTCGATTTCATTGAGGGCCACATCAGGGTTGCGTTTAACCTTGGGGTGAGGAGTGGGTGTGGCCAGCTCATGACTGGCGTCAGAGGTGCCTGTGGGGGCCCGAGTAGCTCTGCCAGCAAGAATGGGCTACTGAGCTGTTTTCAGCTGCAATAGCCTCATGTAACCCTCTGCCAGTGAAAACAGAGCTTGAAAGGGCTGCAAGCAGCCCTCCCAAGCTCCGTTTTCACAGGCAGGGGCACCGCCAGATCTGTGGGCCAAATCGAAACATCCTACAGGCCAGATTCAGCCTGTGGGCCTGATGTAGATGAAGTGTTATTTGCTTGTACATTTTTGCAGAAACTTAATTCTTGCAAAATATAAATGTAGAATAGAGTACAAGTTTTGAGACTGAATTTTTTTTATTTTAAATGATAGAATGGTCACACTGTTTTTGCTTCCATAAAATTAAATCTCAAACAATTCCTTAATAACAGAGATGGCAGTGCCCCAAGAGCAGGATGGTGGCAATGCAGAGCAAAGCAAGGCACAGTAGCCAAAGACAAGCGAGGGAACATAAATGGGTGAGAGAAATTGAAGCATGTCTTATGTTGTCAATGTGATCAGGCAGCCAATAACCAAATTCTGATCACATGAACATGGATTTCTTCAATCACTGTAGTTTTGAGAACCAGTATAATTACCACTCATTCAATGTAGTCATAACTTGGGACAGTAGCTGAACAAATGGTTTTGAGCGAGCAACAACTATCTGTAAGTTTGTAAGTACAGTCATATGGTTACACTTAGTGACTGTTTCACAGTGGTTACTAAATGAAAACTACATGCAGAAAACTGAGGTAAGTCCTGTAATTTCTAGGGTAGTTTATACCTGACTTATAAACTAAGATGGATACAACACTTTTTTCCTGCTAACAATAGTTTAATCATATTTTTATTAAATCGGGACTGTTCACCATGACCAATGCTATTCAAATGAACAAAAATAGTTTTGTTTCATATCATATTTATCTTGACCTTCACAAGATTCAAAGTGATACCGTGTGTGGGCAAGATTTATTCAAAGAACTTATGGAAGAACTTAGGGGAAGGTTTGGATTTAACCAGGTATAAAACTGTATTTTTAATATATTGTTATTTATACTATTAAGTCTTTAAAATATTGTAAGCTTCATACACAGCATGGTAGCACTGTCAGATCAGGGCTGCTACTTTGTGAGGGAATGCCAAATAGCAGCATAGAGTTGCACCTTTCATTGCCATCTAGTGGTCAACTATTTTTTTCAGTTGAGAACTGATACATCTATTACTAGAAAGATAATTTCCCCCTAGTCTCAACTATTTTTTTTAATGCCATCTATTGACAGAAAAACAAGAGAAATAAAATAAAGGCTCTTTGAATTATATATGTATAAATGACTAAGATTATGACAGACTGTAACAATCACCAGAACTAGAAAAGTTTAAACAGCAAATAAAGTGAGTATCTGGGATTGAATAATTTACAGAAACATTCTTATAAAAGCTGTAAATAAACTACAGTAAACATTTATCCATCCACCTGAAATTGACAGCATTGTCTACCAGTGAATACTGAAAAGAAATAAAAAGCTATTCAATCTTAAGTTAGGTTGATATAAGTATATTATCCACTGTTCTATCTACCATATTTGGTGATAAGATTCTTCTGTTTCAGTGTGGCTATAAAGTTTCAAATAATGTTAAAATCTTAATTTTAGCCTGTTTGTTATCTGTAAGATGATATAGGGAGCAGTTACTTCCTGACTTGCAGTGGCTTTCAGTTAGATATCAGAATTGTAATGTACTTATTTATTCAATTTATATTGCTACCAAATTACAAAAATACAGAAAAAAATAAATTTATACAGCAGCTGAGAAAAATATAACCCATAGATATTTACATACTGTAATCTAATATAACATAACATAACATTGGAGGAAATAACAATTTACCTTGTTACTTCCTCTAATATCCAGTAGATGGTTCTAGTGTACTACAGATATATCTTTTAATTTTACAGAAAGCACAAAAATATACTTAAAAAAACAATCCTTCCTCCCCACCATTATTTTAAAACTATTTGAAAATTCTACATGTATTATTTTAAAACTTTCTTATATCTATGTATCAATTTTTTTCAATTTTGTGAGAAATATACTTCCCTACCTGTAAATGTTTTTTAGGATATTAAACATTTATGAAATTTATTTTTGAGAGAAATGAAGGGAAAACAAAATTATGAAAGCCTTTGATTATAAATTAAAAGCCAGACACCATATTATAAAATAAAACAACAACAACACATTTTTACTAATGTTGACAAGATGGTTTGGACACAGTATAAAAATGTAGAAACAAGTAAAAAAAATGTAGTGATAAGTAACAGTTAAAACTCAAACTAGAATAAAATACAATATAAATGGGAAATTACGTTGGTTGTACTATTACGATTGAAAGGAACAGACTATTAATTAAATTCCAAATATAATTTCTTAAAGGCAGTGTATATATATTGAATTTTCAATTTTAATTCTCATAGAACATATGGTGCTATTTTAACTTGTTTAATATGCTGCAAATATGCACTTTGGATTGAAATTAGCACTGGAAAAAATTTCACATATTCAGTGCTCAAGAATATTATTTAAAATGTTAATAACTTCAAGTTCAAGCAAGACTTGATATTCATAGAGAAGTTTCATATTATAATTCCCTTATCAGATTAAAAATATTTTCTAAAATTTGTTTCAAGGCACAATTCTAAGCAGTTTATCAAGAATAAGTTAAAGCTCTGTAAAATATCTATGAACCAATATACCAGAATAATGAAAACTACTATTTCCTATTTGAAAGTATCACATTCTATTATATAAAACTACTGTGTTATGAGGAACTGACATAAATTTAAGGGATAAGTAAACAAAACCAGTAGTAGTTACAGAGGGAGCAATATAGCTATGCTTTATGAATGTGGAAAATGGAAATATTTTCACTTAGGCACCTATCAAAAATATATATAAGAAGGTAATTGCTAGAACTTAATATGTGGTTTTATTTCTTTGATTTGTTCATAATCAGTTGATCCCCCACCCCCAAGGAAAAACAAATAATCATAAAAAATGGAAAACAGAAATTTGGCATATTATTTTTATGTGTATTTCCTAAACTGAACTAATATTGTTTTGTTATTTATAATCTCGATATTCTGCATATATTCAATTATTTCATGCAAACTGAAAATCCAATCTTCTTAATATAGTTATTTTCAACTTCATAACTATGTAACTATTGAAATCCAAAATATAAGAAATTAACCTTACTTGCAAACTCATGTTACCTGCAATGAAAATATGGTATCTTTGCTACCTCATGTCAGATTATTTCTTAATCTTGTTCACTGATATTGAATCATATGCCTAACTAAAGTTACCTGGAGGATAGTATACCTTTCTTTATTCTGAAGCATCCCATAGACAATACAGACTGCATAACAATGTTTTTGCCCTCAATGTTATTGTGTAACTATAGTTTGTTCAAGGTGGAGCTGTAGGTACATAACCAAAACACATGCACTTTGAAATCTTTTAGGGAAAAATGTAATTTAATGGAATACAGGTTCTGCAACACTCTCGTTTAGAATGTGACAGTCAAGTTTACAATACAAAGTAAATTCCTAAAATTAGTATGGTTATTATTACAGGTGTCACTTAAGATGATGTATACTTGTTTGGAACATACAAATTGCTAACTAAGCATTGCATGTGAAAATGATTCCAAACAACTTAGATTCTGGCTGGTGAGATGGTTAAGATGCTGATGTGCTAAGCCTCAGCCATGATAATTTACTACATTAGTTGAGCACATTCACCCTCTCAATCCAACCTACCTCACAGGGTTGTTGTGCAAATAAAATTATTATGAACTTCATCTTGAAAACCTGGTATCTGGCTGAATATAAATCTAACCAATAGTAGACCAACTTCATTTACAGTTAGCTGATCATATTTGGACAACTATGTTGTGTGTACACAAGAAGTCTTGTTTAAATAATTTTATGCATGGGGGTAATAAAATCTCTCTCTGTGTGTATACACACACACACAAAAACATCTGATTTAAACCCATCATTGCACAAATGCATTAGTCTGCTCTTAAAATGTTCCCCCCTTTCTCTTTTTGCCACCTGGGAGTTAAAAGGAACTCCCATCACTTGGACAGCTCATACGTGTGACTCTGTATAAATGTGAGACATAAATATTTAAGTTTCCCAAATGCTATTCTGTCACACACAATCCCTCTCTGACTTTCTAAAAGCAACCCGTTTCCAGTGCAGCGCGGCTGATCTCTGCAGAAAGCCAGGACTGCTTTGGTCAGCCGCGAGTTTTAGCAATCTCAGAGTAGAGAACGGCTTAGAGGGGCAAAGGGGAGCTGGAAAAGTACGAGGACGGTTGCGGCCCACTCCCTCATTCGCACGGTTTTAATGGGGGAGATGTTCAAATTAATTGGCCCCGGCCAACTAAACGAAGGTCAAGACAGCAGGGAGCACCGATTCAGTGCCTCGGACGCCCCCCCCCCCCTTTTCCAATAAAGGCAACATGGCGGACGCGGCTTATTTCTCTCATTCCGGCTCATTTTCCCCTTCTTCTTAAACAGACCGAGAATTTTTCTTTTTTTTAAAAAAAAAAAAAGACAAACGCACTCAGCAGACAACACATTGTTATGCACTTGGATCTAGATGTGGAGACGTAATGAGGGGCGACACAATCCCTCCCTCCGCCGTCCCGCTTGGAGCGCGCTCCCGCAAAGCCACACCCTCTTACGCGCCCCCCCCTCCACTATTCAGAGCCTTTCCGGCTCCGGCTCCCCTCCATCCTCCCCTATCTCAAACTGACTCGGCGAAGAATACCGGAGTTAGTTCCCCACCCTCCGTGCACAGAGTTATAGGAAGGTGCACCCCCATGAAAGAACTGCCGTCCTCCTCATTCCCACCCACCCCGCGCCGCCAGCCAGCCCGCAACCTCGCCCGTGCTTAATCCTCCACGCGCCTCCATTCGGATCGGAGGCGCGCGCCGTTTAGCGCCAGTGTGGCAGCAGTGATTGCTGGAGCTCCTCCCCTCGAAGGGGGCGGGGCGGCCCCGTCCGGCGGGCTCTCGGCGGCGGCCTCGGCACCGCCCCTTTCCCTCCCCTCCCCCTCCCCTCCGTAACTTGGCTGCTTTTTATCAGGCGAGCCTCGCGGTGGAGAGTTTATCGGCGCTGGCGCTGCAGCGTGGGAAGAAGTGCAGGGTACGAAAGGACGGGAGGCAGTGCCAGCGAGGGGGGTGCCCCGCCGGCTGGTCCGGCCGGTCGGCCAGTTGGTCGGTCGGTTGCGGCGGCGGCGGACGATGCTCCGGCTGGTGTCGCTGAAGTTGGGGCGGCTGTACCGCTACGTGAAGCTGGCGGTGCTGGGTATCTTGGCGGCGGCGCTGGTCCTCAACTCGCCTTCGTTGCTGGCCTCCCTGCAACGCAACGAGCTGGCCGAGCGGCGCTTCTTGCAGCTGAACAAGTGCCCGGCCTGCTGGGGCACCAGCTGGTGCCGCAAGTTCCTGAACGGACAGCTGCGCCTGGAGAGCTGGGGCCGCCTGCGCCTCCTCGACTTTCTCAACGTCAAGAACGTCTACTTCGCTCGCTATGGGGAGCCCCGCGAAGGCAGCCGCCGGGTCGTACTCAAGCGCTTGGGCTCCGCGCGGGAGCTCGCCGACATCGACGCCAAGATCTGCCGGCGCGCCACCGGCAGGGGACGCTGCGACTTGCTCCAGGCCCTGCACGCCACCGAGTTCGCCAGCATCAACGGAGACGTCCGACTTTTAACTCCCGACGTCGTGGAAGGTTGGTCGGACCTGGTGCACTGCCCCTCGCAGCGCCTCCTCGACCGCCTCGTCCGTCGCTACGCCGAGACCAAGGACTCGGGCAGTTTTCTGCTCCGCAACCTGAAGGAGTCGGAGCGCATGCAGCTGCTCATCACGCTCGCCTTCAACCCGGAGCCTCTCGTGCTTCAGGTAAGGGGCCGCCGCTGCCGGGTCTCTTCCCGCTTTCACCTTGGCCCTGGCGGGGACCTCGCTTACCCCCGCCTCCCGCCTCCTTCCCAGGTAGCTGGATTGCACGTCAGCTAATGGTTGCGTGAAAAGCACCGTAAACGGATGGCCGTAGAGGGATTTAAAGGTTCAGCGTTAACCCGGCTGAGGCAGACAACATGCGGTCTCCTAGGGATTTTCCCTCCCTCTGTAGGTGAAACCCTAGTTAAGCTTTCCTGCCTTGTAATTTCGAAGATCTGAAACAATTTTAGCTTTAGTAGGAGCAGTAAGTATATTTTCAGTATCTTTTAATATCTTGAAGGGATACCCATCCATTGCCTTTTGTTTGGCTTCTCAGATTTCATAGGCTCTGCCTTTAAAAGTACAACACGGGTTTTCTTTTCCCCATCCTTCCTCTTGGCTATAGCTGTGCAGAAACTGATTTTAGGGCTTCTTAAATGTGTCTGTTTAGAATTGGTACGATCCTACATCTTAATTAATTGCTTCTCAAATGCCAGGTGTTTAATGAAAAGTATATGGTAATATGCATCTCTTTTCCATCTACCAAAATTGAATTCATTTCTTTTTCTTTCTTGTTGACTAGCTAGTTTTACATACTTTGAGTGTCCCCTGAATTCAGGTATTGAATGACATTTCTTTTGGATATAGAAGTGTCCCCAAAAAGCCTTAAATCATAATTGAAACTGTTTTGCATTCATTAGAGTTATTTGTGCACTGAGATGTTGAATGTCTGCTTTTTAATATTTTCTTCAAGACATAAAATAGAAAAGACAACAGGAGATCATGAATATACTAAGCAACTTGTTTTGAGACAATGTAGCCAAAGTATTTAAATACTCGAATATGTCTCAAGTAGTGTATTTGAATGCTAGTGTAATCAGTTGAAATTTAGTTAAATCAATATTAATTCAATTTCAGTAAGAAAACATGTATTATAGAGTGGTAAAATATAATTCTTTCTCCGAGATTCTGTTACAGCATAAGCTGTGGATATAATTGTATTTTTATTATTTACCATTTATTGAAGTATATCTTAAATCTTCTTGGATATGTGTCTTTGTACATAACTTTCTTTTTGCTAAACTCCATTTCTTTCCAGCTATTATTGCTTGAAACTTGTTTCTCATATAAGTAGGCTTATGGGGACAGCCAAAAAATGAAAGATGTCCTCCTTCTTGAGGCTTCAGTAATGTTAACATAGCATTCATTCAGTTAAATCAGGATTGTTAACACATTAAGTGTAATATTTTTGACAGGCATCAAATTCAGTATTTCTAGTTACATTTCAAAACAGTGCTATGCAGAACAGTAAAAATTATGGCAGTATAGATCTAATTTATTACTGGATGTGTTATGTTGAGAAATACGATTTATTTGAGACAGTGTATTCATTATTTTAGGTATTCACCTGTTAAAAATTTGTTCTATGCCATCAGAAATAGTTAGCTAAACTATTAGCTAACAATTTTGAGGGACAAAATTGAAACTATAATTACATAGGTGATCACTGAACAATATACATTTTATTTTGCACATATAAGCTGCATAAGTATAATGCAATAATTAAGTTTGTCTAATTATACCATTTTATATATCTTTCATCTTTCACATCTTATGAAAAGCAGTGTTGTTGGTGAAATAAATGGTTAAGTCACTTCCAGTTACTGGAATGGTCGACAAAAAGGGGATGGCTGACAACATAATGGTTTGCTGAAACAGCTTGTGCTCTACTGAGCATTTAGTGACATGTAACAGTTTGTATACTTCTATTTTTAATGTCATGAACTTAGTCTTCTCCCACAACCATAGCTGATAAAACTTTTATTGTGATTTTTCTTGCAGGTTTCCTTTCAAATTAACATTTTTTGCTTGTATATGTGCAAAAGTTCTGCATAATTAAAATTCTTGAATTGAAAACTTGATAACTTCAGTTATTATGATCTAATCTTTAAAATACAATCATTGTAAACAGATGATCAGAAATAATTTGCAAAAATTGTTAAAGATGTTGGTTCTGCATGAAAACAATGCTAGATGCATTGTTTAGATGCTGAAAGAATTAACATATACTTCACCATGCATGTTTATTGTTGGATCAATTGAGGTAGTAAGGCAGAGAAAGTGTACATGATTTTATTTTGGTAGATATTGAACATAAAGGGTGGTTAGATTAGACAGAATATTTTTTTTGTTTCTCGTTTTGAAACAATTTGTTAAGAGCTTTAAATATTCAGTATACATCTATATAACAGAGGTACATTAATTATCTCTCCAGAAATAAATAACTACCATTTAAGCCTTTGCATTGCTTAATAGCTTCCACTGGAATTTATTTAAATATGTTTCTTTTTAAAAAGTCTAAAGGATTTCACATTAACAAAAACATTGATTTGAAAGAAAAGGGTAAGTATTTTATGCCTCGTATATACATGAGAGTTTGTTATTTTTCCATGTTGCAGGTGTTTGTATTATTACAGTCTATAATCCTGGTATCAGGAATATTATGTCATTTTCATATAAGCAGTGTGTCTTAGTCAGAATATTCCTGGCCAGTGATGGATAATATTACATGTTAGCTTGTGCAATATATGATACATTATCATTGTGAATATTGATTAAAGGGGTAAACAGGGGTAAAGTAGTTGAACATTATCCAGATTTATTTTAAGAAATACTTAGAAAGTAAATACTATAATACAGTTAAGGAAGATTTAATAGTTCACTGGTGCTTAAGAAGAAATGGCAGTGCATTAGCAATAATAGTTTGTAGACTGCATTTGTTCCCAGAGTCAAAGCTAAACAATAATTTGTATAAATAGTTAGCAGTTTGGGATTGTTATTTGATAAAGCGATCTAAGTTAATTTCTACAAAACATTTTGCTGGCTATAATTGGAAATAGGATACTAATCTCAGTGGATCTTTGGCTGATTCTACATTATATATGTAGGTTTCAGTAATCCAATCAGGTTATAAATGCAGAATTACACATTTGTGCATAATTTCACAATTGATGGCTTTTGTTTTAGGGATATTGGTGCTATATAGTTAGTGAAAAAAATTAATTTTTAGAAATCTTTGTAAATTAATGGGACAAATTTGTTTGATAGTTCTGTGAAAGTGATTTGTGATTCATAAGAACTCACAAGAGTACATTTTTGGAACATATAACAGCTAAAAATGAAAAAATGTATGGAATAAATTTACTGCAGTTAGCTCAATCTGCAAGCATTGATCTAAAATTCTGGTGGATTGTGCAAAAAACTTACATGTGCTCATTCTATTATATTAACTTTTACCATCTGCATCTTTTGTTGAAATTATTTTACCTGCTGTTTAACTATGCAACTAAAAAAAAAGAAAAATAGAGACTAACAGAAATCATCAGTTAGAATAATTCAAATTTCTATCAGATTTAAGTAGGTGAATCCTTACAATGAAGTAGGAATGATCTAATTTTTATATTAACTTGTTTTTAAATTGCAAGTGGTTTTTTAAATATAATTTTATTAAAAACACAAAGAAGATAAACTAATCAAAACTAATGCGGAGTAAGAAAAAATAAAAAAGATCAGAGAGTTAAAAGTGTGAAAGCAAAAAAAAAAGAAACACGATGTACTACAAAAAATGCCTTTTTGTTGATGTCATGTTCACGTTGTCATTTTTTTTACTTCTGTTTCAAATTTTGATAAAAGTTCATATGTTTTAATAACACGTCTATCATTTGTATACAGTTTTATTTCGATTCAATCTTATAGTGTTCTACCCATAAATTATTTTATTTACTTTAAATCTTAATGTACATAAGAAAACCATATCAGACTGCCACCAGGTCTTTTCTTGTTTTATATCCTTGACAAAATTCTAGTTTTTCAGAATATGTTAGCCATTTACATTGCTTATTATTTCTTGTCAAAAGGTTCTTGTTCTGAGACTCAGAAAGGTGAATTGGGGTATAACCTGGGTTTGTATCTTTTATATTAACAATATTGCATGTCAGACATATTGATTTTTAAAATCTACATTAACCTTAACTGTATTGTATCATAGGTATCATGCCACCCAAACTCAGATTGGGTTCTTCTAACTTCAAAAGTCCTCTGTTTCTCACAGTGTCTACTCCTTCATCCAAATCAAACAACACAAGCTGCAAAATACAATTCTAAATCAGGTTAAATCTAATACTTCGCTTCTCTTGTCATATTGTAGCATTTTGTATTTAACCGTTGTTTTTTTCCACTATTTAAATGATTTATCAATTGTAAAAACAGGTATTGTGTGAAACAAACACATTCTAGGCAATACACTAATATTAACCACAGAAATTCTTCCCAGCAAAGACAACTGTAGTTTCTTCTATTTAATTTTTTTAGCTTCATCCCATGCCTTTAAATAATTTTTTTGCTTTTAAAATATTTTTATTAACAATTATGAATAAAAAGAAGAAAGATCAATTATGAACTAGAAAAAATACCGATAGAAAAAATAAAGGAAAGTGTGAAAAATAAAAAGAAAAGAGAAGTAAGTTTCATCCCAGTAGGTAAAAATAATTTGAATAGCTTAACTCTACGGTATCTCTAAAGAATGTGATTGAGAAGTATTTAAATTTTGTACTAAGGATTTCTGTTCTTTTTTAATTATCTTCTGTTTCCAAAATCCAGTCTTCAAAGTTTCCTTAACATTAAAGAAAACCCAAAGCAATCTCCATTTTCCTATGAAAAAATATCTTCTAAATAATTCAAAAGTATAATCCAAAATCTTCTGGACTCTTAATATGTTAACTTTCCAAGTTAACTGCATACTAAAAAAAATCATGTGTTTAATTCTTTTTTTTAAATTGTAACCTCAGCATTTAAGGACCCAGAAAGTGACCCAATATATATAGTAAGACATTGTTGGTCTGAATGCTCTTAATCCTCCCCCCTCTCTCACATACACATAGACACACACACTCACACACTGATGAAGATAAAAAGATCTATTGAGTCTTTGTGAGTGTGAGCAGTAGCACTTAGATTTACATACCAATTCACTGTGCTTTTACAACCCCCTCTAAGCGTTTTATAGAGTCAGCATATTGCTCCAACAATCTGGGTTCTCATTTTATCCACCTCAGAAGGAGGATGGAAGGCTGAGTCAACCTTCAGCCTGGTGGGACTTGAACTGCCAAGCTGCTGACAATTAGCAATCAGCAGAAGTAGCCTGCAGTAGTGCACTCTAACCACTGTGCCACCACGGCTCATCTTCAACCCTACTAACACACGAAATACTTTTAATTCACTCATTAACTTAATTTTGTTAATGTATCTATTCAATTTCCTTTAAAGAATCTTCTAAAAGCAACATCACGTTACTCAAAAGCTGTTATAAGTATGTTTTAATCTTTACTCCCATAAGCCTCTCATTTTATACATCTATTCAGTATTTCAAGAACGAAAATAAAAGAGAGAATGCGGGCAGCATTGTTTTGTTCCTTTTTGTATCTCACATAGTTTCGTCAGATCTTAAATTTATATTTATGTTTTATATGAAGTATAAATAAATTGATCTCTCCCATTTTATAAAATTCTCTCCAAAATTCATATCTTCAGTGCATTAAACAAGAAAGCCTGTCCAAAACATTTCTAACATTTTCCTTTAACTGTTTTAGATGAAAACTCAAATCGATGTTCACGAATAATTCTTGCAAAAATATTTTCAATTTATCAGCTAGAATTGTTTCAAACAATTTATAATCATTATTCTATAATGTTATTGGTCTATAGTTTCTTATTAAAGTCAAATCTTGTCATGCTTTAGGTATTAGTGCTATACTAGCCTCTTTCAATGCTCTGACATATTTTGTCCCTGTAAGAAAGCGTCCATGTGGCCCAGGCATCTTTCCTGGTTTAATATTTTATAACTAAATACACTAAAACATAATTGTTGACATTGATGCATATTCCACAGGTTAGTCTTTTTTTCTACTAAGACAAAATTATAATTCTTTCCAGAAAGAATTATAAAGTACCTGCCAGTTTTGACCAAGTGCAAAATCGAACTCTATATCCTTTATAGGAATATCAAGATTTACTAATATTTAACTGAAACACAACTGGCAAGGTAGAAAATTTAACAGTTAATATTTATTTCATTCCATAGTGGATTATCTTACAATATTTTTTGTTTCTTCCAATTATGACAAAAAAACCCAAATTGATTTATTTCATTTCCAAATTTTAACATGAATCGCCTGTTTTTGGAATCAGCATTGAAGTACTGTATTATCAGTTTTATTTTGTAGTATTTACAGTAAACGTGATATTTGTCTTCCCATTATTACCTCTCAGGTCTGTTCATCAATTTAATTATACAATTTTGATACAATTTTGATTTTCCCAGTAGTTCTGGGTTTTGTGTTGTAAAATTTTCAAATTTGGTCAAGTCTCTTGAGTATCCTGCTTTGTTTTTGTTGAATATAATGTTCATCTGAAGATTCTGAAATTAATAAGGCAGCATATGACAATTCCAAGTAGAAACCTCAAATTTTCATTTTAGTAATGATGAACTTTTGCAGTTTATGAAGATGATCTACCCAGAAATCAAACATTTTGTTCATTCATTTTTATAGGGAAAAATAGTATTGAATAAAGGTAGAGACGTATTATGTTGTCATTTGTTGCTTGTCAGTGGTTCTAATATTTTTCTGATTAAATAATGAACAAGTAATTCTGACTTCAGGGCTTGTTAACTGAAAAATTCATTCTGTAACAAGAAATATGATTATGTTTGTACTGATTTTATATATTCTATTAGTAAAATTGTATTGCTGCTGAAATGAACTTTGAATTTAAAGTTTGATGTATACTGTATTATATCCTTGGGCTTGGTTTCAAATTGGTTAAAGTAGTGTCCTTGAAACCAGAAGACTATGAATTCTAGGGCTACTTTAGGCATGGATGGTATTTAGTCCACACTAGAGAGAAATTCTCTGAGGATGGGCTCCAGCACGAGTCCGAAAGCTTGGAAGACTAAACCTCTGATCCTGGTGACCGGCCCAGATTGGATCCTGCAACATTATCCTAGGACATATATTTGCCTCAATTCATGAACAGTCAGTCCCTCTCAGTCTAACTTATGTCATTGGGTCATGGGGAAAATAGGAAGGGTTATTAAGTTTGTTTGCTTGAATTAATATACATACATATACAAACAAAATCTGGATTAAAAAATCTAATGTATATTTAGATAACACAACTACACATTTAGAGATCAGCCTATAAAAATACTAATAGTGGATTATAGCAGACAATTAGTTACATGTACACATTTACAGATATAACAGGGAATAATTAAGAAATTAAGATTCTTGAAAAAATTGAATGTCAAACTATTATACAAGAACAAAAGATAATTTAAAAAGGTATGATGAACTAGAGAAATTGAATTCATAAATAGCTTGCGGTAGTATTTTATCAGCCATAAAATCATTGTGTATCTGTAGGATAATATCTTCATTGTTGAACTGTTAAATTTAAGTCTCAATAATTACTACAGTAGGTATGATTGTGTGTGTGTATGGTATACTTTGGTGCCTTCTAATATTGTATATCCATACAATTTTCTTGGCAAGATTTCAAAAGTACAGGTAGTCCAAAATTGAATCCAAAATTGATGTCGCTAAGCAAGAGAGTTTATTGTGAATTTTGTTCCATCTTGGAAAGTCCTGTAGCCATTCTTAAGCAAAGATCATGGGTTGTTAAATGAGAACCCCTTGCAATTTCTTGTCACCTTCTAGCAAGCACAGTTATTGGAGAAGCTGGCAGGAAGTGCTAAGTCTTGGATGGCTCACAGACCAGCAGATAGGTTAGTTCTGGCATAGTGCAAACACAGCTAGGCAGTGGTGGCTGCTGTGGAGGGTGGGAAGCATGCAGGTAATTGCTATACCCTGGTGTGAGTGTGGCTTAGTATGGAGTGGATGCAGGAAAGTGATGGGAGCAATTTACAGGTACAACTTGCATTTTCCCAATTTGCTTTTCTTGTGGGAAGCCACTATTGAAGGTTGCAAATGGCAGTCATATGACTGTGGAACATTATAATCATTGAAAGTGCCAACCAAGCACAGGATTGTGATCATGATCATAGGAGTGCTTGGATAGTAACTATCTCCTGTTCAACACCATTGTTATTTCGAACAGTTGTGGAAGGAGTGATCATTAACAGAATATTATCTGTAATTGATGTGTGGCTTATCGTTATATACAATAATGTACTTTGAGCAGTACATTGAGATATTGCATGGCCCTTATTTGTTGATGTTAAAGTAGTAAATTCACATATAATATATTTCTGTTACATGCACATGCACACTTTTATTACTGACAGAACAATCCTCAATGGTATAAATATTTTGCTTTTTATCTGCATCTTCTATGTCATTTTCAAATCTGAATTTAGACCATATATAAAAAGATATCACTTAAAAACAACAACTCAAAAATACTAGTGCATAATGTGATAAAAAGTGTGGTAATTCTTTTCTTCATTTGTGATATATTGTTGCACTAGAAATACTAGTATTAATTTTTTTTCTCACCAGTTTATGAGTCTCTGTGTCTGCTTGCCACATATTTGCTGTTGGTGGTAAATAGATTAGAATTTACTAGTGAAAAGGAAACATTGAGCTTTTCAAAATTTAAATGCATATATGTTATTTGCTGGAAAGGATACTACTTTTCCACTATATAGTAGGACAATAAAAGCAGCCTATCATTAGAAAATATTTCAACAACACTTATCTCTATCACTCTTATGCTGAATAGAATATTTAAATTAAAATAGGTATGAGAAAGTGAGATATGCAATTCTTGCATAAGAACGGAACTATTAAATTCTTGTTCTTTGTGGCTATTCATTAATGTATGATTTCCCTTTAGTACAGCTTGACATGATTGTACTGATCTATTGTACTGATGACTTAATGTTAGCGGTTCCAGTATGCTGGAAGATTTCTGGCATGTCCTGTTTCTCCAGTAGATTGCTGTTCCAGATATGGCTTCCTTAATGTAATAGAATCTTTCTTTTTGGAAGATTACTTCTGGAAGACCGCCAGTCCACCCGTGGAACAGTCAGATCGTCATGCCCTAATAGACAAACTAATTCTCCATATTTCTTGGTGTGTCCCAATTTTGGGGATGTGGTATGGTTTGCATTTATTTAACATATAAATACACTTTTAACTTTCCATACCTTATATTCCTGGTGATCTCCCATAAAAGCATTAACTGATCTGACTCTTTTGAGATCAGCCAAGGCAGACTGAATGTTGCCACCTAGCCAGGCTGCTGATCAGAACAATGTTTCTCAATCTTGACAACTTGAAGATTGACAACTTGAGGATTTCAGCTCCCAGAATCTGCTTCCAGCATGGGAATTCTGAAAGCTGAAGTTCAGTCATCTTCAAGTTGCCAAGATTGAGAAATAATGAGAGAAAATTCATTTTGTATTTCAGTTTCAAGTTTTATGATTATCTGAAGTCTATTAGTATCTGTTAATTACAGCTATTTTATTTGCTTCTTGGAATTCTTGCTATTCATATACAGAAGTAAAATGAAATGTCCATGTCTCTCTGTAGCCATGCATGATTATTTATATTGATATTTACATGGGAACATGTATGTAATTACTGAAGACCCTGAACATTCTTGAATAGTTGATCTTAATTATGGCAGTTTCTAGTTTTATTCTGGCAAACTGCTCTTTGGATCTGTTTAGGCTGTGATTTTCTGTATTGAATGCAAAGTGTATTCAGTGCCAGGTATATGTATTACCTGCTGGTACTTGCATCTATCTGATACAGTCTAATTTACAAGTAATTGTTCTTTATACTCCTTCATAGTTAACCCTAAAGCAGTTGCAGCTATTTCATAATAGTCGTTCATAGCTTTGGATCTCCTGTCATATATAAACACCTTACCTTTCAGAGTAATTCAGGAAAATTTTTAATATTTGTTTTCTGTGTGCTTTTATAAATTATTCTTATTGGGCTGTGAAACCTAAACTTAATTCGTATGAACTGGCTTTAGCTATCATTGGATTTTAATATTTTGCTTCTTAATAATTTTATTGTCAGTTCTTAATGATTCAAAATTGTTTCAAATTGTCTTCATTCTTAATGGAGCAAATAGTCATACTCTTAAATGACAGGTTGATCATTATACAATACTATATTGCAATACTCAGTCACATAAATAAAATCACCAACCCTGGAATAAAGATTCACCCAGTAACTATAATTTAAAAGTCACAATATCTGAAAAAGAAAGCCAATAATTTTAGGACTTTCTGACTGTGTGAGAGAACCTATCTAGTTGGGGAATCAAGCTTAAAAGGACATAATATAATTATGGGAGAATTGAGAGTTTAAATAAGTACTCATATTGGATTGTTCCTCAGGGGCATTTTTTTATTTTATTTCTGTGTAAGATTTAGGGAAAAAATGAAATACTGTATTTTCTAGCATTTTTCAAGGTTTTTATTGAGTGAGATTGATATAGTAAGTTAGCTCTTTCATGTGCTTACTAGTAAACGTGCATTCATCTAGATTTTTCTGGGCAAGTCTGAGGTCAAATGTAAATTAATTTATCTACTAGGTTTAACGAGAAAGCAATACTATGAATGGACTGGCAGTTTTGTCAAAAGTTCAATTTTATCCTATTGGAAATAAAATTATTTAGGATATTTATAAGCATCCTAGTGTGATATGAGAACTTGTGTTTCACTGAAATGGAATAAAGTTAAGAAACTCTGGTATTGTGATCAAGACATGAAGGTCGTAGTTCTACTGTGCTAAATTACTAGAACTTAAAATATAATAGTACATTTTGAGATTTTGAAGGATTAGAGTAGGATAGGTGATTTTGAATTGAGTTTACAAACATGAACAGATTATGAATTACGAGATGATGAGAATACATTTCATAATTCTTCCCATTTTGGAAGCT
The DNA here is from genome assembly GCF_900518735.1 of Pseudonaja textilis. The sequence continues at coordinate 16,333,752 of NW_020769324.1, forward strand.
CATAACCCTGGAATAAGCTTTAATTACAAACATAAAATAAATGGAAATTTTATACAAAGTGCTGTGTGAAAATGCTTTTAGTATTCAGCCTTAATAATTGGCTCTTCCCATTACAGAGTTTTCCCTCCGATGAAGGATGGCCATTTGCAAAATACCTTGGAGCATGCGGAAGAATGGTAGCTGTAAACTATGTGGGAGAAGAACTATGGAGTTATTATAGTGCCCCTTGGGGAAAACGAGTGGACCTGGCATGGCAGTTAATGGAAATAGCAGAACAACTAACAAACAATGGCTTTGAATTTGCACTCTACCTCCTTGATGTCAGCTTTGACAACTTTGCAGTAGGTCCTAAAGATGGAAAAGTTATCATCGTGGATGCTGAAAATGTTTTGGTGGCAGATAAAAAGTTAATCAAACAAAGTAAGTGAGCTTCTATTTTATTCAGCGGCTTTTTAACAATTTAAGCTATGGTTTGATTTTTCTTCCCTCAGCTAAAAATAATTGGTGTGAATACAGAGACAAATTTTAAAATCATTTTTATTTTTGCATTTATTTTTTAAAAACTTAAATTTCTTAGTATACAGGATTATCGAACAAACATAAACTAGGGATTTTTGCTGCTATGAAATATGCAATAAAAGTGGTTCAGTCCTTGGAAGACATTCAAGAACTATAAGTAGCCAGAGTAAATAATTTTGTGAGGATGTATTATGGACATCCCAACAAATGTATGTAGTTCTTCTACTTTGCTTCTTAGCTATCTTTTCTTGGTCAATAAGATAACAAAAAAATTGTCTTAAGTGTCACAAATTAGGATAAGCTTTAGATTGGTAGATCCCAAACAATTATATTTTGGGTGACATACCCATGTAGGTTCTGAGTTGCCTATGTGACAGAATGGCCTAGAAAGTGATGATTAGATAGTGATCATTATTCTGCCATTTAGGAAAATTACTTTTTAACAGCTGATCTCCTTATAAACTTGGGAGGTCAAACTCAAGGCCCGGGGGCCGGATCTGACCTGGAGGTTGCTTAGATCTGGCCTGTGGGGCCACTCTGGAAATAGTGAAGAACTGGCTGATGGTGCTGCCAGAAAAAAACAAAGGCACTAGAGTTTCTTGAGGTCCGCCTGAGCTCCATTTTTGCTGGCAGAGGGTTGCAGGAGGCTGTCACAGTCGAAAATGGAACTTGGGAGCCCGTTTTCACTGGCAGAGTGCACAGGTCACCACAGGTGCGCCCCAACACAAGTGATGTTATGCTGACCATGCCCACCCTGGCCACACCCACCCCAGCCCCCCCGAAGTCAAACACAAACCTGATGCAGTCGTCAGTGAAATCGAGTTTGACACCCCTGTTGCAGACTGTATATTTATTTTCCCTTTCTTTAAAGTGTTATGAATGTCCATAACATCCTTAAAATCATTTTTGTGCCTTTTTTTCAAACTGATAATAAACATGCTAAAACAGCTTTAAATGTTGTTTATCCTTCAAACAAAAGTCCCATGATAAGATAAATCCAAAGCGCATTTTGATCTTGTGACTCTTCTGCTATAATACTGTTACTTACTATTGTGTTTTCTATGCATTTCACAGATAAACCTGAAAACTGGGATGTATGGTATGAAAGCAAATTTGATGACTGTGATAAAGAAGCTTGTCTTTCTTTCTCTAAGGAGATTTTGTGTACTCGGGTCACTGTGGATCATAATTACTATGCTATTTGTCAGAACCTTTTATCAAGACATGCCACCTGGCATGGCACTTCTGGAGGACTTCTTCATGATCCTCCAGCTGATATTGCCAAAGATGGTCAACTTGAGGCCTTGCTGGATGAGTGTGCCAATCCAAAGAAGCGATATGGTAGATTCCAGGCTGCAAAAGAATTACGTGAATATCTTGGACGATTAAGTAATAATGTGAGCTAGTTCATAGTGGGCGGACAGTCAAAAACTGTATCGTGCTGGGGCAAGGACATAAGGACAAGTGAATTCTGAACCTGAAGCAAGAGAGCTACCAGAATGAGAAAATAAATTGCAGAATACTGTTGTTTCATGAAAGTTGACAAAAGTTACATATCCTACTACAACTTGAGTTACTTTTAACTGAAATAGGAAGACTGAAAAGATAATGGAATTCACTTTCTCAATAAGATTTCACTGTATTGTGAGAGTACTACACTTCCTTGGAAAGTCAAGTTATTTGGGCCTGTTTTAAAGGCTTTTATTTCTGATGTCATTATCCTGCTCTTATACAACTTACAAAAGAGGCACTAGATGCTGATAATCCAAGCTGTCCTTGATTGTTTTTGTAACTACTAGATTTTCATTTAATGTTGTGTGCTTTTTGAGTACAGGATTCCTCTTCTTATTCTGTTGATGAATTCCTTTTGTTTCATATTTTGTATGCCTTATTAAAGATATGCTTGTAAAAGCAGTCTTAAATGTTGTGTGAACCTCACCTAGTTATGTTGGAATTGTTTATATTCCTACTTCACATCTTAATTAAATAGAAAACTCCATCCTTTCAGTGTATAAAGTTATGCTCATCAGGGAATTGAAATACACAAATTATTTCAATGAAGACAAACAGTTTAAACCTGTCATGCTTACATTGATCCAGCAGAAAAAGTGGGCTATAAGAACAGCCATGACAACAGAAAGACTGATTTATTTCCATGGATCAACTTTAAACATGACTAAAAGTAAACATTCTTTTGTATTGAAGAAGCACTAGATAAAGCTTTTTTTTAAAAATTGCTACCATAGTAATCATAAGCCAAAGAAAATGGTTATGTGTAGTCTCCAATTGCTTAAAATAATGTACTGTAGTGGCACTAGTCTACTGGCCAAAATTTTAGGCAGTTATTATCATTCTACTACTAGTAAAAAACAACATACAAATGAGAAAATGCTTAGCAGACTAGCATTTATTCTGTATTATTCACAATTCTGCTAATTATTGAACTAATGTTCACAGGACTTAAATTTTGAGATTTACTCTCTAGTAGCACCCTTCATGTATACTGTAGAGGGTTTCATTGCATTTTGTGTAGTTTCAGTTATTATTTTTTTCTCTGATGGTTTCTGTTTGCCTGAAATTGTTCCTGCAGATCAGGAGTTGAAGAAGAAATTGGATCCCTTCTAAATTAACTTTTAAAAGGTATGATTTTCTTTATTTACAGTAACTACTATAAAGGTTTCTTCACTGGAACGATAAAGTTCTGATCATGACAAAGATTCTTAATTACAGCAACAATTAATTGACTCCAATATTTTAAAGTGGAATACTGATAAATCATATACTAAAGATGATAAATATGTTACTGAAAAATGTATTTGGACAAGTGGGATATAGAAGTATGAATGAGCTGAAAACTTCCCAATCCATTTCCGAACTCTGAAAACATACAGAATATGTCAAAGGTGTATAAAATAAATGGCAAAGCCTATTGTTCTTCTCTTTGATTTGCTTAGTCATATACTTCTTTGCAAATTATGTCTCTACAGTCTTACTTTCATTTAGTTGATGAACTGTCTCCTGGGAAAATTTCTTGCTGTGGCAGTTTCTTTTATTTCTAATATAGCTGAATCAGAGCACATTAGGCACGTTAGTATCCTACAGACATAATCTATAGAATTTAGAGGTTAATATCCTATTTGTTTATATAAAAATTGTAGGTTTGCCTAGTTTTCTCTGGATTCTGCTACAATGTATTCCAATAGTATTTAGGTTGCTATAGTTCACTTGAGCAAAATTGAAATGTGAGATTAAACACTAGTCTGCTACAAAATACCTTGCTTTATTGAAATTTTAATTTAATACCCACACTTTCAAATGGATAAGAAGCATTGTTGCTGTAGGCTTTAACAACACTACCAGCTATTGAGTTGGTTCAACTGCCAATGTTTCCTGGGAATTTAAGGTTGGAATTCATGGTTTATCTTGAAATAATGTGCTGATAAGCAGGATTCTGATCATAAAAAGATAATTTTCAGTCTACAGGGAAAACACCTATGTGGAAAGCAATAAGTTTTATTCAATTTGCACCTATCCAGTATTTATTGTACAGGGACAATTTATATTTTTAATCATTGCCCATGAATAATGGTAAAATATTTTTGAATGAGATGTTTGGGGTTTGTATGTGCATAAAAATTGTCTTTTGTACTGTAACTGTTTAATTTGGTTATCAAAACTGTTTCCTGTGCCTTTATATTAAGGTTGTTTCTACAACTTCTCTTGAATAATAAAAAAATACTTAATTTTTTTTCTTGGCCTTGCTTAAATATAATGCATTGGTGGTCCATTTTAATACTGAATAGGGTTTTTCCACCATGAATAGCAACAAATATAAGTGCATTTGAAAAGGATAGAACTCATTTGTAGAATGATATCAGTACTGAAATTTCCAAATTGGGGCAAAATATTTCTTTTAAAAGTAATTTAAAAGGTTGCTAAGGTACTTTGACCTGCTTTGTATAGTAGGAAGGAAGTGCTAATAAGAAATAGATTTTTATTTTAATATTGCCAGGAAATATTAAGGATTTATAGATTGAATTTTGACCTTATTGCATTCATAACGAAGTTAGGATTAGAATTGGTTTTTTTCCCCCTTACAGCTGTTGCTTTTATATGATACTATGAATGAGTGAAACATGGAATATATGGACTGTTACGTTCTTTTTGGCTAACCAAACAAAAGACATACTTAATAGATTTGGAAACTTTTTGGATATGAACTTAACTGGGAAGAAAACAAATTGGCTCAACAAACTAGCCATACAGTTGATAGTTTTAAGGTCACTTGCATGTTAAATTATCAGTTCTGGAATATGCATATAAAAAAGAGTGGTGAAAATAACTGTTGAAATGGATTTCCTCATGCAGACAGCAATTTATAATTTATTTCAGCTTTTGCATCTTGTGCTAAGTAGCAATTGCTGCTAAACTAATACATTGCTGCTGCTTCCAGAATAAAAGTTAACTAGTATTTTAGCTGTGGTATGTTTCAGATCTATACTAATTATCTATAATTTCAGGGTGTATACATTTAAATGTGATTTTGGAGTTTCTGATATTATTTCAAATCTGGTTATACAAAGATAATTTTTATGAAACTAAATGGTACTCTTAAAAAGTAGATCAATTCCATGTTTTTAAAAATATTTTTTGATATATTAAATCTAATTAAAAACAAAAATTTGGCTTCTCCAGATCTGAATTTTTTTTTTACACTGAACTACTTTTCTGGAAGTCAAGTAAATAAATTGCTATGTCTTGCTTGCTGGTTAAGAGTTACTTTCACCTTTCTAAAAGAGAAGAACTTGTTCATAATGTCTAGGCAGCTAATGATTGCTGTGTAACATGGCCTAACCTTTTACTTATGTCTCATTCTATACACACCCACAAAAATGCATCAAAGCCAAAACCATAATTGGATGTGGGCTGAGCACTGACACAACAGAAGGAACATTTTAGCATACTACTGTGCAAAGATTCTGAAAAAAAAAATGTTTGGAAAGTTACAGAGCTCCAGAATAATGTTTGTTCTTGCAAACCAATAATATATACTAAAGTTTCTTTGATTAATACTCCCTGAAAAATTTACTCGGGGGGGCGGACTATAATCCCTATAAATTACTGAACAAAAGTCCCAGTAACCTCAAGTTACTTAATCATTGAAGAATACTAGGACATGAAATTCAGCACTATCTGGAAAATTTTATAACTAGGAATTATAACACTAGCTTCTGATTTTCCAAGGTTAAGGAATTACTTTTAATCATACCTAGAAAATACAGGTAGTCCTTGACTTATGACAGATCACTTTGTCACCATTCAAAGTTACACAAGACTCCCCAAAAGCTACATGTGACCTGGTTTCAAAATGATAACCACTAAAGCACCCCTGCAATCATTCATTCTTATGATGGACTGCAGGGATGCTGTAGCACTCCACCACCCACTCTGCTGGGTCTCTGCAGCGACTCATCTACCCAATGGAGATCAGGGGGATATAATGGCAAGAATCAACTGGAACTTGTGAGCCTCTGGCTTCTTTTGCACTCAGAATCAAGGGGAGATGGGGCAGACTCCAGCAATTAAAGAGAAATCCCACCCAAGAACTTTCAGGACACAAGCCTGCTCTCAGGCCCAGCAAGGTCTAACTTACTTTACTGTTGTTTCAGTTCTGCAGAGACACCTAGCTCTTCAAAATCAGTTCCTCACAGAGCCTCATAGATGGCAAACTTTCAATTTTGCAACATGTTCTAAACTTGCGAAATTGTAAAGTTTTTTTTTTCTAAAGGAGCCTCCACAAATAGCACAAACAATTGGAGCCTGCTTAGAAAATGGAGCCTCCTTAAAAAATAAAGGCTCCTTTAAAAAAAAAAAGTATCGCAACACTAGAACATGGTGCCAAAATCAGAGGAATTTGCCAAGAGGCCCTCTAAGGAACTGATCCTGCAGGGCCAGGTGCCTCTTTAGAACTGAAAGCCTCCCCACTATGAGGGGCTCTCTCGGAGGCACCTAGTGTTCAGTTTAAAGGATGTCTCATTTGTTTAATGGGGTTATTCCTTGAGGCTGTTTCAACTAATGACTCTCAAATAATGGCAGGCTCCATTATGGTTGTATCTTGAGAACTACTTATAGAATTTATTTATTTACTCAGTTGATTTTTTCTAAAGACAAAAAACCGATAGTGATGTTTCAGTGCAGCAGCACAAGTCCCACACTTCGATGCCATTAGTCAAGCTTGTTGGGATTATAGGTAATCCTCAATTTACAACCAATTGCTCAATGATCGTTAAAAGTTATGGATGTCCCAAAAGCTACTTATATTTGGTTTTGAAGTTATGATACCTGCATATACCTTCCCTATAATCATGTGTTTGCATTTTGGGTACTTGGCAACTGACTCACCTTTATGGCCACTTGTAGAGTCCTGTGTGTAAGTGATTTGCAAAGGTTTTTTTTTTTTTTTTGCCAATTTTCAATATTTACTTTAGATCACTGGCAAAAAATGCCTATTGGAGAAAATGGATTGATTCTGCTGTATTCATTTAATGATCACCACAAAAATTGTCAAAAACTCAGATCCAATCATGTAATACCTCAACTTATTACCACAATCTTATGATCATAATTCTGGACACAATTACGACCATAAGTTGAGGACTACCTATAATGGAGATTGAATTAAAACATCTCTCAGATTTTTCCTAGCATACTGGACTGAAGCCAGTTAAATGTGCTCAAAAATCTTTAATAAATAACATTTTTTATACAAAAGGTAAGAATCCAGTAAGACAGAATTTAAATGATTTTATAAAGCAAATGTGACTCTGTTATCTTGATAGACTAATATTCAGTTTCTTGAGCCTCTAATGAGCCACAAATAATGGGATAGGCAAGCCTGGTTTCCTCTGATGATTATCTTGATGATGGATAGATCCAGGAGATTGTTTTATGATTCTGAGAGAACTGTTTTAAAACATCTTCTGAACATCAAGTTGCCTAATCTTTCCTTGTTGCAACATAGTCAAATTTTAGGGTACTGTTTTATTTTATAAACAGGAAATGTGTGCAGAGATGAAGTAGCTAAATCTCTGTCACATTGCTGATTTGTCTATTTTGCAAAACTAGAGGCATGAAATTTCCTGCTTCCATGGTCAATCCCTGTTTCGATGTCTGCTTCTGCTCTGCTTACAGTCAAATAGTATTGTCTTGATTTTGTGTGCAAAGCATCTGATAAAGAAAGTATTAGGTTGATTCCATCAGATTTATTTTCATCCTTCTGGCTTTTTCAGCCAGTGGAAAAAATATGTGCCAATCACATTACTACATCACGAATAGAGTGGGTCTGACTCCAAGATTCTCTTAAGTTCCTTTCCATGACCTTCCTCCTACACTCATTGTATTGCAACCCAAGCTGGATTTTTTTAAAAAAAGGAATCAGAAACAACTGAGTCACAAGCAGCATTTTCATATTTCATAGTAAACATTAAAAGTTGATTTCCAAGTTCCTCCATGTAATTTGTTCTGGAGGTAATGGGCCTGTTACAACATTTCACTCTTGTGCTACTTCACTATTAGATTATTTCATAACATTATTATGTTACATGATTTCAGGTCCCAGCAAATAGTTTTCTTTACATTTCATGTTCCAGCTGTGACCAGATCTTGGGGGGGGGGGGGGGAAGACAATAATAGAACAGCAACAGATAATGCCAGCATTATCTTGAAATGACCAATAAGTGCCTTTTTAAGTCTCATCTGACTTCATGTCCAATGTACTGGGTAGTGAAATGTAACAGGCTTGAAATGCTGGCAGCTGTTTTTGGATGCTGTTGGCTTAAGGAGATCTAATGCTACTTTAGCAACAATATTGTTCAAGATTACTTAATGTTATCTCACAGATATGTTGGTGACAGGATCAATTCAATAATCTGGAGACATGGAAGTAAAAAAAAATGTTTAATGGTTGTTTACAAATGTCAAAAGACCCATAAATTCAGTAGGAGATCATGACTTCCTGAAGTTTCTTTTTTGTTAAAAAGCAGCGCTCATTATAAGCATTGAAGGAGTAAAACTAATACCTGATCTAAGAACTTATGTCTAAGATTTAAGATTAAGGCCCCTAAACTCAAGTCTGCTTAGTATCTTGCTTAGGTGTTTTCACATGCTGGCAAACATGTACATAATGGATTGATTTTTGTTGTGTGAGGAACTCTCTTTGAACCTAAACCATAGAGTCTAATGAAGCAACTGTTTCTAATAAAATGACACTTTGATAAAATTCTCAGCTTGAAACAGTAAACTTTCTCTCCTTGTCCACACAGTACACATTTACAATAAACTGGAATTTTAAAACTGATCTGCTGAACATAACCTACCTTGCATTTTACACTAATTATTGGGTAGATCATACTTGGAAAAACTTAAGTAAATCACATAGTTTAGAATGATGTATGAAGAAAAACTATTTTATTCATTGTAGTGGTCTACCATTTCTATTAACCTTGATCAGAGGGTGTCCAGAACAATTGAAGGGTATATCTAGTTAACTTCTGTTCTTTTATTTTTTGAATTGACCATTGTAATAATAGCGATAAAAACAATAACTCTAAAATGGAAATAAATTAAAACTATAATGTTTAAATAAAATCAGAATTATGCCCAAAGGATTTTTGAATGAGTTTGTTCTAAACAAATCAGGACAGATTTAAACAGACTTTTTAAGGATAGCTCTGCAAATGTTGAAGTACAATGATTGAAAGAACTGCTTTGACTAAGAAAAAGCAAAACCTCATATTAATCTGAATTAACTGATAGAATGAAGAGAAACAATGTTTATATCCAGCTTGGTTATTGATTTAAAACTTAATAAAAGATTTAAGATGCAGGTAAGGTGGGTGCAGTTTGCATTCTATTCTCACATGGCATCATAATTATGGTTTGCATCAGGAATGTTACACCTATGCAAAATAGTTTACATAAAATCTCATAAACAGAAATAACAAAACTTTGTAACCGCAAGAACTGCAAAGCAAATTGTTATCATATTACACTTGCCAAAAATAGGAAACAAGCAAGATTTTGCAAAGTCTTTATAATTTCAAAAAACAGTAATGTAGGGAAAAATAAGTTATTTTCTAGGGCTTATAATGCTACATAGTCTATCAGCCATGATGGTGCAGTGGTTAGAATATAGTATTGCAGGCTAACCCTGCCCACAGTCTGGAATTCAATCCTGATTAGCTCAAAGTTGACTCAGCCTTTCGTCCTTGCTAGGTTGGTAAAATGAAGAGCCAGATGGGGATAATATGCTGACATTTGTAAACCGCTCAGACAGTGCTGTAAAGCTTAGTGGGGTTGTATATAAATCTTGGTACAGATCATGTATTATTGTGGCTATAATGTATTTAAAATATGGTACTTTATTTTTAAACCTGGTATTTCTTTTTTCTTTTTACTTCTACACATGTCATACAGGATTGTTCCAAGGTGCACATCTATGACCTACAGATGGCTTGATTTTAATAATTCCCAGTCAATTTTGGAATTCAAGTGAATGAATGTGAAGTGGAACATGCCTTGAAAAGAACTGGCTGGGTACTAAATGTTACTTTTATAGCTATTTCATTTAGCTATTTGTAAAAAATAATCTTTGATCTACAGATTATTCTTCTAAGTAAGATTTGAAAAAGCAAAGATTCACCTGAATCAAGCTTGACTCCTGGTGATCAAATTGTTTTCTTGGAAAAGGACAGATATGATTTTAAACTTCTGTGACATTTCTTGAATTCCACATGTAGCCTAGAGTCTGGTGGTCTCCTGAAGTACGAACTGCATAAATTCCCATGGACTCCTTTTTCCAAGATCAATTTAGTACTGCCATCGTACTATTTTACTTATTTATCTATTTTATATGGCTGCCTATTTCAACCAGTGACTTTGAGCAGTGAACAGAATTAACAAAAACAATTACAAACTTTACAAAAGTTAAACTACAAAGCAGCTAAATAACATCAAACCCAAATCACTAACATAGCCAAGAAGTGAGTCTGTGCTGTGAGTTTAACTCTATCAATAGTTTACAGCTGAATAATGCATCAATTCTGTCATTTCTCTGAGAATGTATTTGGATAAACATATACATATACATATACACATATACATATACATACACACACACACACACACACACGTGTGTGTGTGTGTGTGTGTGTGTGTGTGTGTATGTATATGTATATGTTTATCCAAATACATTCTCAGAGAAATGACAGAATTGATGCATTATTCATAAAATTTTCGCAGGTACTTACATGTATGGTATTCAGCTTTGTTCGGGTATTTTCCCATGTCATTATAGCTGTGCTTTTAAAGTTGTAGCAACGTTTCGGCAGAATCTCATCTACCATCATCAGGCTTTTGTATTGTGTTTGTCTGTGAGTCAGACTTTCACAGCCGAACTGTTCATTCTATATAAATCCATTATTATTTACCTCAAGTATTCTTATATTCTTCCTTTGAGGCTTCAGAAATACTTAGTTCCTCAGAGTTTCATGTTGACCTTGAAAGCAGTAAATTTGCCTATTTAGAAAAAGATCTATTACTAGAAGTTGCACCTTTTGTTTATTTCTTCACCAGTTATTCCTTGGATTCTTCTACTTGTGTGGCTCTAATTGAACTACATGGGCTACAATGAGAAACAGCTCAGTGATAGAAGGCAGGTGCTTCTTCAAAAAGTTCAAGATTTCATTCTTGCATTTGCAGGAGGTTTTGGAAAAAATGTCTGGACCATTACCTTCTAATTAAAGATGTTAATTTTTATGCTCCTTTAACAGTTCCCAAAATTTTCAGTATGGTGCAAAATGTCAACAAGTCATTGAAAACAATTAATGGCTTTCTTTTAAAAAAAAATATATTTTATTAAACTTTTATTACATTAAAAACATAAAAAAGAAAATATATCATTCAGTAACAGCAATTTGTAGTAATTCTCTTATGACAATAATTCGTGCATTATTTCAGATATTAAATTATGCATAATTACATTCTTATTTTATTACTTATACTTAATAATTACCTATCTTTAATCTGTCTCCATTCTATCCAGTTATACCATTGTTCCCACACCTTATAAAATGTCGACACCTCTTTATCTTTTAAACTCAACATTAATTTGTCCATTTCTGCACAGTTCCTAACTTTTTGTATAACAAGTTTCTCTGAGGGTATGCATGGTTGTTTCCAACATTGGGCAAAGGCAATCCTGGCAGCAGTTAATATATGTAATCATAAGTATTTTACATATTTTTTAAAAGATCCCCAATAGGAAGAGTTCCGGTTCTAGATCTAATTGTTCGTTAAGGATTTCCTATAGCCAATCTTTGATTTTTAGCCAATATTTTTGAGCCTCTGAACAGGACCACCACATATGGTAGTATGTTCCCTCCTTTTTTAAACATTTCCAACACACGGGACTCATTTTAGGGTACATTTTCGCTAATCTTGAAGGGGAGGTAGGTGCCACCTGTAGAACATTTTATATGCATTTTCTTTATATGTTGATTTTGTTAATTTGTGATTTATGTTCCATATGCCCTCTCTCAATCTGATAATTTTATATTGTGTCCAATATTTGAAGATAAGCCCACCAGTCTACTTGTAACCCTTCTTCTTGGAGGTCTACCTAATAATTTCATCACAAATATTAGACAGAAGTTAATAATTTGTAACTTTGTTAGCCAAAGTATATGAGTTTATTTTAGCCAGTAATTGGATCAAGATTGCTAGGAGAAGAAATGTCATTTCACACATACAAACCAGAAACCTTAATCCAGGTTTAGGATTCTTGTAGATATATTGTATTATGTGCATATCTGGTGGACTGAAAGGGTTACCTAACTTACTTTAAGCAGATAGCTTGGATTAAAAACATGACAGCTATAGGTTTACAATCATATTTAATTATATAATTTTCCTTCTTTTTGCTTCCAGTATTATACGATTAACACAAATAGTGTTCCAATTGTAGTTTATTACAAGTGAAGAATGAAATCTACCCAAACAATTGCTATCTTTCTTCTATCCATTTTAAAATAATTGATGAAACTTATGTTTCTAAGCCTCATATAAGCAGTACTTATAATGCTATTTACAACAGACTTCCCAATTGCCAGTCAGTGTATTTTGTTACATTTCCAATACAATTTATGAAGTGTCCTAGAATGCATCAAAAGTAGTAGTTGCATAGCAACTGTACTTAAGAAATATATTGAGAAACAACTTTGGACCAGAAAAATCAATTGTTGTGCACGGAATAAAAATTATGATTCTTTTCACTCATGCCAGTCTAATAGTTAATACACAACGTGTGTTGGAATATACAGTTCATTATCCTTATTTAAAAGTTGGGGTTCGTAGTAAAGTTAAGAATCAATTATGTATGCCAGTAATTTCTTGTTTCTGATAATTGAAAAATCTTATATCAAATTATCATAAAACCATAATATTTATGTTATAAATATAGCATGCACGAATTTTTTCTATACTTCTATCAGTTGTTTACTTGATTTTTCTTCGATATTCTCCCAACATTTCTCAAAGGCAGTTTGCTATGGACACCCTTTGAAACAAATCCAAAATTCCATAACATCATTAATGTTTCTGAAATAACTCTTTGGCTTCTACTTGGCAGTCATGAATAGTTCAGATTTTGATGTCTTCCTTGATTACCATGATCTGTGCCAAATAATTTCAAAATACAAAATTTCAATATACAAAATATAAAAGGCATTTTCAAGATGGCTACACACATGGATGCTGCGGCTGGCCTCTCCTTCTTTTAGTGGATAATTGTATGTATGTATGTATGTATGTATGTATGTATGTATGTATGTATATGTATGATGTGTATGATTCTATGTGTGTTTTGGATTCTTTCCTTGATTGAATCTTGTGGGGCAAGGGTCATCTATAGTTGGCACACCTTGCTACAAATTGGACTGAAATGTGAAAAGCTATTATGGATGATTTTATACATTTTCATAACATACTGAAGCCAGGACCCTGGGGGAGCTGTGGATCACTATCCCTGTAGGAAGGAGGAAGAAGTGGAGAAAGAGGAACAGGAAGAGGAAGAGAAGATGCCGTACTGGAGCTTTCTTCAGGCTGAGTAAGTTTCCATACAAGCCTTCAATTCCAAGTATATTTCTTACCAATGCAAGATCTCTGACTAACAAAATGAATGAATTAAGACTACAGATTGCAAAGACTACATTCATCAAGAACTGCTGTGTTTTACTAATCACAGAAACTTGGCTTCATTCACTCATTTCAGCTGCAGCTATTGAGCAAAAAGGCTACATAGTTTACCGGCAGTTCAAGAGTAGAGATTCTGGCAAGAGCAAAGGGGGAGGTGTAAGTCTTTATGTGAACAAAAGCTGGTGTATCAATACAAAGACTGTAGACAGCCACTGATCCATGGATCTGGAGTATATAACTCTTAAATGTAGACCCATATATCTTCTACAGGAATTCAGTGTGGTTTTGATTACTGCAGTCTATATACCACCTGGTGCCAATACTACCATAGCTTTGGGATTCTTGTATAACGTTAGTAATTAGCAGAATACGTATGCTGACGCTATGCATAAAATAGCGGTGGACTTTAATCAAGCTGATTTAATCAAGCTCCCTAAATTCTATCAGCATGTTAAGTGTGCTACTAGAGGAGCAAACATATTGGACAACATCAAACATGGCTATAAGGTTATACAATTACCACATTTGGGACAATCAGACCATATGTCACTGCTTTCAGCACCAGCATACATCCCTCTTAGGAGACGGGCTCTGCCTATAATAAAGACAGTGAAATCTTGGCCAGAAGATGCTTCCCAACAACCTCAGGATTGTTTTGAGAACACAAATTGGGACATCTTTTACCACCCGACCTAGAGGTGCACACTGCAACTGTTCTGTGCTATATCAAACACTGCACAGATACCATCACTGGATAAATGTATTAGGATCTATCCCAGTCAGAAACCCTGGATGACTAAGGAATTCCAGCGCCTCTTGCATGACAGGACCAAGGCCTTTAGATCTGGTGATGGGGCAAGATACAGTGTTGCCAGAGCTAATCTGAAGAAAGATATTTGGAAGGCCAAAACTGATTATAAGAGGAAGATTGAGGATAATTTTTATAGCAATAACATGAGGCAGGTGTGGCAAGGGATTCAACAAATTACCAACCATAAACCAACCAATGTCATCCCTGCTTAAGGGGATGCTTCATTAGCAGAGGAACTGAATCATTTCTTTGTTTGCTTTGAAGAGGAGACATCAGAAACAGATAAAATACAATTACCATCCCCCAACTCATTGTGGAAGAACAGGAGGTGAGGAGCATTCTGAGGGCTGTGGATCCTAGAAAGGCTGCCAGTCTTGATGGTATCTCTGGCCGAGTGCTTAAAGACTGTGCTGATCAGTTGGCTGGAGTCTTTAACACGATCTTCAATCAGTCTTTAACCCAGACCACCATTTCATCTTGTTTGAAGGCTTCCACCATTTTTCCGCTGCCAAAGAAGTTCCCTATCAATAACCTCAATGATTACAGACCAGTGGCACTCACTCCTATTATCATGAAGTGCTTTGAAAAGTTGATCTGCCGGCACATCATTTCTGGTCTTCTGTATACATTTGATAAACACCAGTTTGCATACAGAAGAAATAAATCTACAAAGGACGCTATAGCCATCACTGCTCTGACTCATCTAGAACAGTGGGGGGGGGGGGCTATGTGAGGATGCTTTTGTAGATTTTAGTTCTGCATTTAACACAATTCTGCCACATAGACTAGTGTCTAAACTTCTGGACCTTCTCATTTAATCTGCCTTTGTATTATGTATTTCCTGTTTGACTGCTCACAGAGGGGCAGATTAGGTAATCATACCTTTTCAGTCCTTATCCTTAACACTGGTCCACCACAGCGTTGCGTGTTGAGTCCCTTACTCTATATTTTCCATGTGCATGACTGCATTCCCACTCATGCTAGTAATACTATTGCTAAATTTGCAGATGATACAACAGTGGTGGAACTCATTTCCAGGGAGATGAATCTGCCTACTGAGGTGAGGTGTACCAGTTGCTTTCGTGGTGTGGAGACAATAACTTGGTCCTCACACCAATAAGACCAAGGAGTTACAGCGGACTATAGAAGGAACAGATCAGATCAGACATCCAGCTCTTGCTTATCAATGGAGACTCAGTGGACCAAGTGGCCAGTTTTAAGTTTCTGGGTGTTACCATAAAAGAGGACCTGACATGGGGTGCTCCCATTGCAGCGCTGGTCAAAAGGGCCCAGCAGAGATTATACTACCTAAGACTTCTCAGATAACAACAACTGAATTATAAAATGCTGGTGATCTTCTACCGCTGCACCATAAAGAGTATCTTAACATACTGCACCTGTGTATGGTTTGCCAATTGCACAGTGGCAGATTGGAAAGCACTCCAGAGGGTTAACGTCATTGCCCAGAAGATCATTGGTTGCCCTCTCCCCTCTTTGGAAGAGCTTTAAAGCTCCTGCTGCCTTAAGAAAGTTCAAAACATTCTCAAAGATCCATCTCATACTGGGAACCCTTTTTTTGAACTATTACCATTTGGCAGACAGTGCAGAATAATTAAAACAAGCACAAATAGGTTGAAAACAGCTTCTTTCCTAGGGCAGTAGCTCTTTTGAATTCAACTGTATAGTGCAGTGTTGGTGTGGTGCTGGGGTTTTTTGGTTCAATGTGTGGAGTGTGAAGGATTTGTGTTTGTGTTTATTTTCATGGTCATGATGTGCACTGAAGATGGTGTTTGATTTCATTGTACGAGGTGCAATGTCAATAAAGTAAACTAAACTAAACAAACAATGCTTATCTATAATTGTTGGATACTGGTCCATCAGTATATTCTGAACCAACTGAAGCCTCTGGAAGTTCTTCAAGATCACCCCCATTGCAGTAATCCTTTTGGAAAGACACCAAAGCATAAGTGACAAGTTACACAACATAAAGCTGTGCAAACACATCAGTTCACATCTACCACCTATTATTTGAACAGGAGCTGGAAATCCAGGAGGTTCCCAAATTGCATATCAGATCTTCCTGGGGAGTGCAACCTTATTCCCTACTAAAGATGGAAGATCAGGATATCCAGGAACCTGTCAAAATGCTAAATCATAGGATTGATCTGAAGCTTGTCCTTCAACATCTAGACCACGGGTGTCAAACTTGCAGCATCATGTTGCCGTCATATGACATTTTATAATGTTTTTTCCCTTTGTGGTGCTGGGTGGGTGTGGCCTGTGCATGATACATCTGCCCTATAGGCTGCCAGTTTGACACCCCATATCTAGACAACTAAAGTCCTCTGGCATGGAGTGCTTAGAAAAATTGTTTAAAAATAATCTTTTGTCAGTATTTATTTGGTAAATAACTTTAGTATTATCTTTAGTTTGTGCTTTTAATGTGACACATTCTATTTTGACTTTTACAGTATTTGTTGCAGTCTTGCAGAAAGGTAAAGTTAAATACAATAGCAAGGAAGGAAGGAAAGAAAGATGAGAGGAAGGAAGGAAGGAAAAAAGAGTGTTCGAATGCTGTTGCTAAACTCAAAAATGAACTTTTATTTCTTGTCTAGTTCTACAATACATCTCTGCAGTTACATGTATAGTACAAATGATAATAGTTTGGAAGGGGCATATATATAAATATACTTTTATATATCCTGCCTTGTCCTTTGTCATATCTTTGGTTAAAAAAATAATAATTTTCCTAGTTTACATGGCATGCCCTACACTGCTGGTGTCACTTAACGAAATGATTTGGAATCACATTGAAATTGAAATGAAGAAATGCTGAAAGAAGTATTTTAGAGATTTTGTGTTTTGTGGAGTGATAGTGATATGTTAAAGAATAAGTTGAATGCTATACATGTTATTGTCCAAGAAAAAATGAAAAGGAAGGAATAAATGACAATGCTGAAAAAAAGGAAAGCTGCAGATATAGGTGCTGTAAAGACAGATATGTTAAAATTTGGATGTAGTTTGCTTGTGAAGCAGCTGTGTAATTGCCTTGTGTGAGTTAGAAAGCTGCATCAATACCTGATAATTTGAACAATGCTATTATTATTTCCTTACGGAACGAGAAAGATAGCAACACTGAATGTGAAGACTTCAAAGAAATCTGTTTCTTAGTTATGCCTGCGAAGGCTTACTGAGTTGATGAAATCCTCAAAATGAAAATAATGAGAAATCTAAAAATGAAAGAGTATATGGTACATTGTACAGATGCAATGGTAGCAAGAATTGTATGGAAAAGTAGAAAGATAAAGAAAGGTATTGATAAAGGTATAAAATAGATTTAGCTATGCTTCTTTCTTTTTCTTAAAATATCTTGCCTTTAATTTCTTTGGCTTATTATTTCTAAATCTTTCATAACATTGTTCATTCCAAAAGGGATTGGTTGGGTGTGTATATTTGAATGTATCCAGGTGGGTCTCTATAAACATCCTTAAAAAGTGGAAAAAGCACTTGACTGAAACTCATTTTTTGCTTGTTTGTATTTTCTTTGAAGTGTGTACCTATGAATCTCTTGGGATGGCTTGGGACGGATGCCGAAGATAGACTTTTTGTAAGCAAGGATCCTGGAACCAGGAAAAGATGGTATGGAAAAGTTCTCATCAATTTGCCATCTAATAAATAAATATTAGATTGGTCACATCCAACATAGCATACATTTTGTAGCATACCTTCATCATTTTGATTATGCCTTGAAACTGAAAAAGTATGGGGATTTTTTGTCCCTGTTAAGATGGCAGTAAATTTATTTATTTATTTATTTATTCCCACTTTATTATTCTTATGAACAAATCAAAATGGCGAACATATCTAATTCTATTTTTTTAATCAAGGATTATTCACGTTATTCTCTAAGCCACTGAGCAATGTACGCTAGATGAAGACACAATATGTAGGTCCAGATTGCAATCAGGATCATAACTTAATCTAAGCAAAATATTATCTTTCCTTCATCAAAGTGACTGTTTGGAGAGTTCTGTTACTCTGAAATAATAAATTTGAGCATATCATCACCTTTTGGCAATTTATGGTATTTTTTATTGGTGTAAAATATAATAAATTATTTTCTGCTAAAAATCTGCAAGAAATGCAAAAAATAAATACAAGTTTTATGTGGGGAGCAAGGCTACAACCAAAGTACATTGATTTTTTTTCAAACATGAATTACCTGGAAGCCCCTTACCAATTCTAAGTACCAAATGTAATATTTGTGCTCCAAACTGTAATGTATTGCTTCATTTCTTCCGTAATTTCTGAATCTGGAAACCAAAATAATGTTCTCTCTCCCACTTTTTTAGCTTACAGCTTGATCTCCAAAGACTATTTCATGGTCTGGTACACTCTAATGGAAGTTGCTGGTAATGAGATAACATTTATTTATAAAGAAAATACATTTACTTACTGTACCTGAAATTTATTAGGAACAAAGTGTGCATTTGCCACTGTGTTGCAGATCTTCAGTGATGATACAGTTGATTAAAGAAAACTAGAAACCAACCACACAAGTGGCAACTAGAATACATGGCTTCTAATTTCCTTTTATAAGGAACAAGCAAAAGGATTTTGAGATCATGTCATCACATCTATTATCTTGAGCAAGCAAGCTATAAGAAAGAAGGGGGCAGTCAAAGGAGCCAATTGGGCAGAAAAATCAGGCAAGACTGACATACTTACAAGGTTGTTTTGAGAGGAAAACAGGAAGAGGAAGTTGTGTTTGATATGCTCACCGTGTTGAGTTATTTGTAAAAATAAGGTGTGTTACAAACAAAAAACCAAACAAATACATGCTATAAAATAGAACACACCACGTAAGCAGCATCTGCCTATTGTTTTCACTAGGCTCTATCAAAGACATGCAGTGGAAAGCCTTTTCTCTATGCTTTATGTTTTCTCTGACTGAGAGCTGAAAAAACTTCTTGGATGAGAAGCAAAATGTCTTCAAAGAAAAACAAGAAAGACCTGTTGCCTCTTGAAAAAGTGCCTTTCGGACAATCATGACCTGAATGGCTGAGAATCTCCGTAGACATTTACCAGTTGTTACTTGTTTTTATTTTTGTATTATATTTATATCTTTTCCTTAAGAACCTGCAAGGCAGTATAGTTTTCCATCCGTCATTTAATCCTCCAGTAATCTTGAGAGACAATTTAAACTTACGGTTACTGACATGAAGAATATGGGGCAAGGGAACTCAGCCTGGATCTTCCTGTTGCCTGAAATAACTTGGGGATCTCTGTTCTAGTAGCAATGATGCTATGCCATGTTTTTACTAGACACTGTCACTTATTATTTTATCAGCAAATAAGTGATATAAGTTAGATTGAAAACAAATTCCTGGTCCCAAATGGCAAAATAATCAGGATCATAGCTAATGTAAGCATCATATTATATTACCTGGCATATGTAAACAGAACTCATTAAATTACACTTTCCAATAAAATGCTCTGAATACTCATATATCTAATAAAATGCTCTAGATACTCAATAAAATGCTTTAGATAACCAGCAAGTTACCAACTTTTATTAACTGAGGTGGAATATAGAGTTGACTATGGCACCAAAAGGGCAAGATCTTAGTCTTGTTTCTTTCAGTATTTTTATTAATTATTTAGATAAGGAAGTGTAAGGAATATTTATCTTATATGCAGTGGATATAAACCTGGATTGGATAACTAATATCCTAGAATGCAAAAGTGAAAGTCAGAGTGACATTGACAGGTGGACTAACTGTTTTAAAATAACAGAATGAAACTTAACAGAGGCAAAGTTAGGAAACAGAAATTAGATATCAAAATACAAAATACATGATTTGGTACTACTTATGAAAAAGATATTGGAGTTGATTATAACCCAAATATGTACTCAATGTTCTGAGACTACAGAAGGGCATATGTGTGTTCAGAAGTATAATTTCCAAATCACATGAAAAAGTCATTCCCCTTTAATCTGTAATTCGAGTCTACCTTGAGTAGGCATGTTTAGCCTTAAGCATAACAGATTGGATATAACTACAATGTTCAAACATCTAAAATAGTGTAACACAGAAGAAGTTCAAAAGCTGCTTTCTTTTCTAGGGTTTAGCACATAGAAAAATGGATTTAAATTCGAGGAAGTCAGATTCTGATTTAATATCGGAAAAGTCTTTCAAGTAACAGCAGCAGTCTGACAGAAGAACCAATTACCTAGAGTGGTGGAGATCTCTTCTTCATTGGATGTATTCAAATGGAAACTAAGCTAAGCACTAAAGAAAGAATTGGACTTGATGGTTACATTTTTTCCCAATCTGTGTTTATATTTCCATCTCAATATTGTATTGCACATTCTGTTCTAGAACTTGAAGTTGGAAGTTTTATACTTAATAGTGCACTTTGGTTGTTTGGGTGTAATATAAACAGCTAAAAAGTATACTCCTTCATGTATGCAATTTCTAGTATCTAAGCGACACACTTGGTTCTTTCTTTACAACAGTACAGAAATGGTTTCTTATTGCCCTGGGATTTAGTCCAAAATGTTATCATGATCATGTACTGAAGGCTGCTGAGAAATCAAACAAGGCTAGGATGGATGAACAATTCCACTCTAAATCTTCCCTAAATTATCAAGTACAACCAATGTCAGCTTAGTAATATGTTCTAGCTTGAACCCATTTTGAAAGTGGTCCATTTTTTCAAGCATTTTAATGCTGCAACAGGCCCAGCTTTTCATTGCCATGTCCAAGAAAAAGATTGGAGATAGGATGCAAATTGTCTAGCTATGTTGGGTCCAGAAATGATTTCTTCATGAGATAATGCACCAATACTGTACTTATATAAGCTAGTACCGTGTTTCTCATATAATAAGGCCGGGTCTTATTTTTTTTTGAGCCCCGAAAAAAATGGCTAGGACATCTTTTTGGGGGTGAATTAATTTCTCTCCCCCCCGTGCACCCTCGCCTAGGGTGCACCGCGGGCAGCTATGCCTTGCCACCAGCCACTCCTAACGGCCACTCATGGCTGAGCGTGGAGGGCTCCCTAGCCCCACCAAGCACCTTTGCTGCAGACCTGGGGCAGTGGGCAGGTGGTGGGGATGTCTGCTGGCAGTGTTTCAGCTGCTTCTCAGGCCTCCATAGCTTCCATGGTACCTGCCGGTGCTGGCGCCTCTCTCGCCAGCACCATCTCCAACAATAGCATCTGACTTGCTCCCACTTTTCCCCTGTAACAACAGGAAAAAAAAAACATTTTGAGGTACCTGGAAGCGCCACGCGCTGCATTTTGGTTTAATCCTGAGTGGCTGGGTGGGCATGAGAAGAGCCAAGTGAGCATCTCTGCTGCTGCTACCCTTGACGCTCCAGCCTCAGGCTCTGTAAGTTTCCAAAAGTCCCGGTGCGCAGCCTATTCCTGCATTTCAAGCATGCCCAGGCCGAGCTGCAGCTGTCTCTCTCTCACCAGCACTGTCTCCAACAACAGCGGCAGCAGCAGCGGGAACCGTGGAAGTGTTTCAGCTGCATCTTGGGTGGGGGAGCTGCCTCTTTAACTTCCACGGTTTCCGCCACTGCTGCCGCTGTTGTTGGAGACGGCGCTGGCAAAAGAGGGACAGCTGCAGCTTGGCCTGGGCATGCTTGAAATGCAGGAATGGGCTGTGCACCAGGACTTTTGGAAACTTGCAGAGCCCGAGGCTCGAGCACCAAGGGTAGCAGCAGCAGAGATGCTCACTTGGCTCTTCTCACACCCACCCAGCTGCTTGGGTTTAAACTAAAATGCAGCGCGCAGTGCTCCCAGGTACCTCAAAATGTTTTTTTTTTCCTGTTGTAACGGGGATGGGGGAAAAGCCTCCCGCTTCTCAGACGCTGTTGTTCGAGATGGCACTGGCGAGAGAGACACCAGCACTGGTGGGAACCGTGGAAGCTATGAAGGCCTGAGAAGCAACTGAAAAGCTGCCGGTGGACATCCCCACCACCCGCCTGCTGACCCAGGTCTGCAGCAAAGGCACTTGGTGGGGCTACGGAGCCCTCCGCGCTCTACCATGATCGGCTGTTAGGAGCAACTGATGGTGAGGCGTAGATGCCCGTGGGGCACTCCTAATGGCAAGTTCCCCCCGCCTTCCCCTCCAATTTCGCATGTTTTAAAATAGGCCTAAATTTGGGGGAGGGGTTAATTTTATTTTATGCCTAGAAAACATGCTGAGTCTTCCTATTGGGGGGGCGTATTGTTGGAGAAACACGATAGTACCATCTCCTCTCTTAAGTATGTTTTTACCATTGCATGGATCTAACAATATATCAACTCCCTGGAACCCTTAACTGAGCAGGTGGGCCATGGAACTAACAGTAAAGGACCTTGTCTGCAGGAATAACAGATTCAACTTATCTCAGGTAACTGGGAAAGAGCATGTTACCAGACCCTCCTTGCCCAAAAGGCTGCCAGCCAGCAATCAATTTATGTAATAAGAGACATAATTGCATGTTGCTACTCTTACCACCTCAATATAATCCTTAAGAAAGGCTGTTATCTGGGCTTGGTCAAATTCATTATTTGTCTTCCCCAATTGTTCTCTAGTCATCACTTCTGCCACTTCATCATCTGGAAGTTCCATTGGAATACACAAATAGATTGAAGTTGTGTGGATGTAGGTCCACAGAGTTGCACTCCAATCGGCTTGTCATTCCAGGCAATAATTAATGCCTCAGTTGAACCATATCTCAATATTTCAAACAGAATTCCAAGGTCACTCTGAAACCAAGTCAGATTAATCGCTTGTTTTGGGTGGACATCTAATGGAGCCATTGAAGATCCCAAGTTTAACATGGAGTAATCTGTTCATGACAAAGGACTGATGGTAATATCCACCAACTACAGATTCAAGGTTGCTATGAACTCTTGAGATACCTCTGATTCTGTGCCCAAAAAAGATAGGATCATAAGTCTGGGGAATTGTCATAGCACTGGCATAGGTAGTATAACTGCTATGTATAAGGGAGATTACCAAGTCAGAATTTTTGACATTTCCATCTAGTCATTAGAAGACAAACTGAACTCAAGGGTAACTTGACTTTATAAACTGAGATAGACTATGGACCTCAGAATTCAGAGCTAGGGATGCTTTTCTTAAACTTTGCTTTAGTTGGGAAGCTTTTCCTTGTGATTTATCAGTTGTGTCCTGATGCTTGGCATTTTGCTTGAAATACACCATAAAAATGTACTCTGTTCAACCATAAATCAAAGGAACTTCCAAGGGATGCAGGATGTATCATGTAAAGAGCTCAATGAGCTAGAGCCCTGGATCATTTAGGGAAAAGAAAATCCTCAAGCTACCTGACTAAACTGAGCAATTGAATTTTTATAACTGTTGAAATGTTTTACATGATCCTTTTAACTGCGGGCCTGTGTTATGCCTCCCAGGAGTATTTTTTGCCTTGATTTGTAAACTTTTATGTGATACCAAGATAAATGCAAGTATCTTATGAGGCTGTTCTCTCAAGTTGATTTAACCTGTGAGAAACATCTAGCTAACATTAAAAATAAAATTTGATTGAAAAGCTGGAAGGAAAGAGCAGCCTATTCCATTAGATTATTGTGGCCTATATCTAGCTGATTGGACATGCTTACAAACTTTATATAAAAGGAAAGAATTAAAAGCAAAGTATGAAAAATGTAGAACAGGAATTCAAAATTCAAAATAATTTATCTCTGTTCTTTTTTTCTCTAGTCTGCTTAATGATGTAAAAATTAGATGCTAGAATTACAATCCAATTCTTGGTCACACTATAACCTGCAGCCATGCAGAGATGAGAAACATAATAACTGCGCTCAGGCATAAGCTGTTGCTGAGGACAAAATGCACGTGAGATGATCAAATATGGCATGAGCATGCAACATACCACTCTTGTACAATATGACAGATGTTACATATGAGATAGCAATATAGATATTCTGTGAATTCACAAACATGTTAAATGAAAGAATAATGAGAGGTTTAACAATGAATTTACACATTTGCAAATTGGATTGTTTTTACTAACTACTAAAACATTCAGTAAGCACAAGAAATTGAAAAAAAACCACATGTCAACATTACTACTATCACATACTGTTATAATTATGTTTTTAGATTCTCTGTAAGTATCTACCCAGGTCTCTGGAGAGATATTGTCATGCTTTCTGACAGAAAGCATGCAAATGGGGGAAAAAATATTGCCATATATCAGATATCAGGCCCAAACCAAGCAACAGCAAAAAAAATATTAGATCTGGACTTTGGCCTTGTTTATTCAAGCCTTCATCTAATTTATACATCTTCTGGTAGAATAACAGAAGACTAAATATCTATGCCAACAGTTGGCTTAGTGCTAGATATCAAGACATATAATACTCAGGCAGGGGCTAAGAAGCTCTTACATTTAAGGAACTGTCTAAATGCAGTACAGTGTTAGGGAAATATTCTAGTGGTATAGCTTTCTTAGGAAATTTCCTCTTGTCTGTGTCTAATGATATCTGGGCTGAAAACATCTAGAAAAATATTACATTTTTCTAGGTGTTCACAGACCAACTATCATTGGCAGAAGAGATACAAGAACTAGTTTTCTGCTGCTATTTATCAGACATCATGATCTTTTAAATTCCAGATTTGATAATCCTAGATCAGTATTTCTCAAACTTGGTGACTTTTGAGATGTGTGAACTACAACATTCAGAATTCCTCAGCAAGAATGTTAAGAAACGCTATCCTACCTTTGGATTTTTGATACTGGTGAGAACTTTTGAATCTTTTTGAATTCAGATTATATTTTTTCACATTATCTTTGTATGATGGCTTTACAATCTGAATTGCTAACAAAGCTATTCCTGCTAACAGAAAGAGGTAAACGAGGGGCATAACATTGGAGAAAACCGAATATCCTATACAACTTAAAAAAAAATCTTTTTGGTATATGATTGGGTCTCATTGCACACCAAAGCACAGCAGAATATTTGCCACATACAACGTATAATGAAATTGCTCATTTAACCCCTTTTATTCAGACCTGATAAAATCTTGGGTTTAAATACACTGTATATCAGTTAGATAAGCGTCTTCATGTTTTTTTTTCCTTGAATGGACTCTGGTTGTGGTATGTATGGCAGATTCCAAATTACCAGATCTCAGGAGTATTTTGTGTCAGTTTTTAGAATCAGTTCAAGGTATTTAATTCCTGAAAGAAAAAAACAAAGAGAGGCTAAATTAAAAATTCTCTCTTTCTGCATTCCATACAGAGAAAGAATTAAAATAACCAAGTCACCAGAATGAAATCTTACCTCAAGTGTCATGTATGTCTCCTATTATGCTTGACAGTAATAAGCTAATTTTGTCTATGAACCCTAATTTCCACTATTCTGCTGCTCCCTTTTTACCTCCCCATCTTAAAATCTGCTGATATCAACCCAACCTATACAACATTTCCTTTAAAAAAAGAATTTTTCATTCATCTGCACACTTAAATAATAGAACAGAAAAATGAAATATTGCCTGGTTTATACAGTATTTATGCTCTATTTATTATATATATTCTTGCTTTGCTTAGTGCTTGCAAGGACAAATCTTCCACTCCATTTAACACTAATAAAAGCCACTAATAAATAAACCCAGAAGTCCTAGCTAATGTGACTTTGGCACAGGACTAAAGAAAAGTGAAATTCTAAGCAGGGTTTTTTGAAAGCCTTTATCAAGTTAATTGATCTAAACTTTCCTATTATGCAGGCTTTTATTAAACCCACAGCCATGTGCCTTTCCCCCTTCCTCCTGCAGGCTGGTGCCTATGCAAATACAGTTAGGCTGTTACTTATTCTTTTTGGGATTCAGTGCACCTTTTGCTAATTCTCTCACCTTTACGAATAGCAGGAGGACAGTATTATTGAAATCCCATTTGCAACTTTTTTTCAGCAGAACCTTGGCTAATGATTAATTATGCATTAAGTCTGTTAATGCATTAAACCTCAGGATGTCCTACACAGATTCATCTCCTCCATCAGTGTGCTTCCATTACACAGTTTAAGAATAAATCATCAAATTTGCTGATGCTTTCCAAGCACTTTGGGAAAAACAATCAAAAGTATTTCAGCTCAGTCACAGAAGATATTCTATGATTGGAGAAGAATGAGCTGACACAACAACATTTCCATTAAATTTATATAGATTAAATTAACAAAGCATATTTAATAAAAAAATTTAATTATAATTGTTGACTAAACTACAACTATCTAAGGTCATAGTTTAATACTAATAATAATCTTGTTTTAATCAAAAATTAGTTGAATTTTGACAAAATAAGAATAATTTTAGTCAAAATAAGAAGTAAAAAATTATTGTGGATTAAAAAAGATAAGGGAGCTAGTGTTCTCTGAAGATGCTTCCATGGTCATATGGCCAGCATGACTATACACCAAGGTGGACAGAATGTTATTACTTCCCACCAAAGTGGTACCAATTTATCTACTTGCGTTTACATGCATTCAAACTGCTAGGTTTGCAGGAGCTGGCGCAAGCAATGCAAGCTCAGCCCATCACCTGGATCTTGAACCCAGCTATCAGCTTTCCATCTGACAAGCTCAAAATCTCTAACCACTTAGGCATCATACTTGCTAATGTTATGTATAAATCCAACAAGGATTTGTAACTTCATCCATAGCATCACTACTGATTCCAGTGGCTATAAAAACTCCCCATATAATTTTATAGTCTTTAATTCCATTTCATTTCTCATATGTTCCAGTGCCTTGTTTTCTGATTGCCATTTATTTGGTATTTATAAGTAGAATATTTTTAATGAACAAATTTATTTCAGTGTGTAGCTAATGCCCCATGATTTAAGTTTAAACTCTTGAAGTTTAAGACTCTACAGATTACAGGTTTAAAGTCCAATCATTCAGTGTTATTAGAAAATAAAGTCAATATTTAAGCAATAAGAAACTTGAGTGAGGAAGGAGAAGGATAGCTTTTCATTGTGCATATAGTTAACTCCACTGCTTTGCATGTGGGTACACAAATGTGTAGAATATTAAGTATAGACTATGTGTAGAATATTAAGAGATTTTACTATGAAAAAACCATGGGGAAAGACTAATATATTCTTACCCTATCAATTGGCTTCCTCAAAATGTCTGGCTACCTTCTGTAGAAAATAAGGCAGGCCTATTTATTTAATGTAATATGATTTTTCTTTTGCTTTATCAGCTGCTTTTTGAATAGGGAAGGTATTTTGTACACAAAAACCAAGCAAGTCATCTTAAATGCTATACTAGGCTTCTAATTATATCCTTGCAATATGTAGTGAGTCTTAAATTACAAATGTTACATAATTTGTATCTTCTGTGGGCCCAAACCACAAAATCACCTGTTTAATTTCAGTTTGTCTTTGATTGTTGCTTGCTACTGTAATTTGGAACTTCACTTTTGAGCCAAGGTAGTGAATGCCTATAGTTAAAAATGCACAGTTGCATGAAGCTTTGTTGTATAATAAAGTATTTCAAAACCAATCAGTGCTTTGTTTTGATTTTGGGGAACCAAATTATATTAGTCCTCATGAATTATGCTTTGAGATGACGGCATACAAAATATTAAACTTAGGCTGGTACAGATTGCCAAGCAATACAAACAATAAACGTTTTAGCATCAGAACACAGCCAGTAATTTGCTTGCTGATATATGGAGCAGAATAAATTACAGTTGAGTTTGCAAGATGGCAAAATCTTTTTTTAAATGAATGGGAAAAGTAGATAAAGCACACAAATGTATCCGATGAAGTTTTATTTGATTTCGATAATTGCAACATTAAGTACAGAACTGTTTTGAGAAAGGAAAAAAAGAGGTATCCTTAACCCTTCCCTAATTTTAGTTTGTTCTATCCCCTAACTCTGGCTTGCCGATTATTGATCTCAGATGTGTCCTTTTATGAAGGTGCATCTATGCCTTTTTCCTTGAGAAAGGAACGTTCCTAAAAAAGGAATTTTATGAAGGAAAACAAACCATAGGAAGAAAGATCTTTTCTCCAGTGTTGTTCTATTCAAGAATGGGACATGAAACCTATTGGCCAAAAACTTCCTTTGCACAGTTTATTAGATTGGAAACTTTCTGGTGCTGAGTGGGAGGTTTTATAGTCAAAATAAGGTAGCAAAAGGTGAAAGGTTGAAGGTTGAGAAACAACATTCTCCCGTCACTCATATTTCTTCCTAACATCTAATTTATACGTCTTTATCTAATAAAAATAATGAAAGTTCAATTATTGAAAATGGTCCCTGCAATAAAATTACATTTATACTTCTAAGCTACTTTGCTTTCTAAATTTGTAAGTACTATGAATTGGCAGGTGTTGAATTGCATGTGTCACTGTTGGTTATGTTTCCTAGGGTTGCTAGGAATGGGATTTTAGCAACATTTAGAGTGCCACATATTATCAATCTCTTATATAAAAATGCAGGTAGTCCTGAACTTACTACCACAACTGAACCTCAAATTTATGTTGTTATGTGAGTTTTGCCCCATTTTAAGAACTTTCTTGACACAATTGTTAGGGGAATCACTGTTATTGATTTAGTAACATGGTTGTTAAGTGAATCTGGCTTCCCCATTGACTTTGCTAGTCAGAAGATTGCAAAAGGTGTTCACATGACCCTAGGACATTGCAACCATCATAGGTATAAGTCAGTTGCTAAGCATAAGTCATAAGTCACTTTTTTCAGTGCCATTGTAACTTTGAATGGTCACTAAATGAACTGTTGTAAGTTGAGAACAATTGTACTTTATTGTTCAAATATTTGTATTATGACTGTTAGTGTTTGGGGATAAACCCCCAAGCAGAGTATGCAGCAGCAGTCCAGCCAGGCAGGCAAATGAGAGAGAGAGTGGGCCCAAGAGTATACACACACTGGAGACAAAAACACTGTTTGTGGTTTTAAAATAGTTATTTAATACACACAGAGATTAAGAAGTGTCATTCAGTCCATATATCATTATCCAGTATATCCATCCAGTTATCAAGTCCATTAACAGTAAATACAATGTCCTTATCTGCTTGTAAATCTTCTCCTCCCGATACCTTTCTCTCAAAGACAACGCTGAATCCTCAGCTCACCAAGCAAACAGTCCTTGTGTTCAGTTGAAATGGTATCTGGCACAGTAGCCATCCAAAAGCAAGCAGATAGACGTTCCAACACAGCAGGCAGCATACCAGGAACAGAACCAGGTGCATCCAGAAGCCGGGTCTATTACGTTTCCCTTCCTACCTATATTGCTGCCTGCAACCGCACCCACAATGACATTGCAGTTTCTTGTGCTTAAAGCTACAAGACACTTAATCCTAGGTTTACATATTTATTCAACCCAAACCTGGTTGGTGTATCCATATACCCAACATTCTCCCCTTTTGGGTGATATAAATATGTAATGCCTTTACATTCTAAACCCATATTTTTCACAACTCTCTAGATGCTTAATAGCACCTTGGGCTTTAGTAAAATGATCAGCTACATTGTCATCCGACATGCAGTACTCCAGCTGTATCAATTTACTCTGTACTGATTGTCTTACATTAAGATACCTCAAATCTGTATGTTTACTTCTCGTTTTAACTGCAATATTAGTGGCCATTTGAATTGCTGCCTGATTATCTTCATGTACAACTATAGGGTAATTTACAGTTATACCCATATCCTTCAACATTTGTTTGTACATAATCAACTCAGTACACAATAAAGATAAACAGGAGAATTCTGCCTCCATAGTAGACAAACTTATATGCTGTTGCCTTATTGACTTCCAGCCTATTAACGTCTTACCCAGCATTATGGCTGTTCCTGAAGTCGACTTTCTAGTATCTCTTTCTGCTGCAAAACTAGCATCTGCATAAGCACTCAATATGAGATCACCTTTTGGTTCTAAATACATGGTGTAATGTTCCTTTAAGATATCTTAGGATTCTTTTCAATGCTATCCAGTGACATTGAAGCGGATCATTATTGTGTCGTGCCAGCTGATTAATACTAAAAGCAATATCTGGCCTTGACCAATTGCTAATATATGATAAGCTACCAATCAAAGATTGATACAGTTCCTTATCACATTTGGGACTTTGTGTATCCATTTTGCAAATATCCTGACTCATTGGAGTCTTTGCAGGCTTACAAAGTTCCATCTTATAATCTATTAGCAATTTAGATATCTTATCTTCCTGAGATATCTTAAAACCTTTCTGTGTTCTCAATATATTTAAACCTAGATATCTCTTTATCTCCCCTAATTGCTTGATTTTTATTTTCTTGGCTAATGATGTTATTATTTCATTTGCTTCATCATTAGTCTTAGTTATCAGAGCAATATCATCAGTAAACAACAATAATAATGATATTTTCCCATTCTTTTCTCTCTTAAATAGACATGGGTCGGCTAAACCAGCTTTAAACCCTATATTGGTCAGTTCCTTTACAATATACTGGTTCCATTCATAGCCCGATTGTTTAAGACCATAAAAGCTCTTCTTTAATAACCAACAATCATTATCATTATTATTGTCTCCTTTAAATCCATTAGGCCTTTTCATATATACAGTATGTCTTAGTGGAGCGTGCAAGTAAGCAGTTTCCACATCTAAATGGTTAACTATATATTGCTTGCTTGCTGCCCACACTAATGCTGCCCTTAAAGTTGCTGCTTTCAGACTAGGTGCAAATACTTCATCATAGTCTTTTGCACTTTGTCTAAAGCCTTGGGCCACTAGCCTTGCCTTATGGATTGTGTTTCCATCCTTATCTGTTTTTATTTTAAAAATCCATTTGCAGCCAATGGTTTTTTCATTACTAGGTAATCTCACGTTTTCATACACTTTCATATCCTTCAGAGACTTCAATTCTTTATTAATTGCTGCATACCACTTTTCTTTCTCTTTAGAAGGATATCTTTTAATCTCATCCACAGTATTTGGGATTCTATTTTCCTGGCACACTGTATTAGCCTGGTATCTATCAGGCGGTTTAGAAATACGTGTAGTCCTTCTGGGTATTACTGGGCTTGGTTGAGTTACAACCTGTTCCTCATCTTCAGCTATTTCTTCCTCTAGGGGCTGTACTTCTTCCTGTACTTCTTCCTTTACATTATTTTTAAAGTTACAGGGATACTTAATGGGATTTCTATAGGATTCAATAACCACCTCGTTATTGTTATCCTGCTCTAACTTATCCCATCCTACGTGCTCTAGAAATTGGGCATTGGCACTACATAACACCTTAGATGTGCCTTTCTCCCAAAATCTATATGCCCTATGGTTAGCTTGATAACCAACGAAGAATAATTGTTTAGCTCTATGTTGCCCTTTACGCCTGAGTTGTGTAGGGATATGCACCCATGCTGGTGCACCAAATGTGTACAGGTAACTCAAATCAGGCTTCCTGCCATGCCACATGGTGAATGGTATTTCACCAGTGGTTGAGTTAACCACATTATTTAATAAATTATTAGCACACATTGTGGCCTCCCCCCACAAAGAATCAGGTAACCCAGAATCAGTTAACATAGTACGGGTCATCGCCTGCAATGTTTGGCCTCGCCTTTCAATATATGCATTGTGCTGTGGTCTGTATGGTGCAGATGTCTTATGAGCTATTCCAGCTGCCTTTAACCTATTCTGGAATTTGCTATTAACAAATTCCGTGCCGTTATCTGTCACCAGGGTTATAAGTTGCCGTTTGGTTTTTCTTTCAGCAAACTTTAACCAGTTGAAGAAATGTTGATATGTTTCAGTTTTGCTTTTCATTAGGTAGCAAAACCCATATCTAGAGTAATGGTCCATAATGCTCAGTATATATCGAGCACCCCCCATACTGGGTTTCTTTGGACCAATAATGTCTGCAAATACTACTTCTAAAGGTTCTTTAGTTTTGAAACCATTTAGTCTATTTGCAGGCATTATTTTACTCTTATCTTCACAACAGACATTACAACGCAAATACTTATCATAGGGTTTTAACCTTATTCCTTCAGATAACTCTACTGTGTGTTTTAGCATTTTAAAATTTACATGCCCCAAACGTCTATGCAATAAATGGATACATTCATCATGAGGCTTGATATTATTAAATACAGTCTGTGCCTCCCCTTTCTTACTATCATGTGGGACATATAATGTTCCATTTAAAGCTGCAGTTACCTTTTTGCCGTCTCTTTCCAGTATGCACTTATTATTCTTAAATGTAATTACATATCCTAGTTTATCTAATACTCTTACAGAAAGTAAGTTCATCTTTAACTGTGGTACATATAACATTTTTATATTCTGTTTTAAACATGGACAATATGCAATACCTTCACCCTTGGCCTTGAGGTGCCAGCCATTGGCAAGTGATATACGTTGAGAACTTGTAGACATTTTTATAAACTTTGTCTTATCTCTCGTGATGCAGTGGGATGCACCACTGTCCACCACCCATAAATCATTCTTCATATCACAATTGCCAAACATGGCCAGTTCAAAGGATTTCTTTGGCTTCTTTACATTCTGGCTTTTTCCTTTCCTGCAGAATCTTGCCAAATGTCCTCTGCCTCCACAATTAAAACACTTTTTAATTGTGTATGCCGTCGAAGATAACTTCTCTTCTTCCGGGTGCTTTCCTTTACACAGCTGGTTTCTTTCCAGCTTTGAAGATAATTTCTCTTCTTTATTAGGCTTATCTTCTCTCAGCTGGTCACGTTCAAACCTTCTTCTGGCTTCTTCTAATAGCCTGCCGGTAATCTCAGTTATTGTCTTTTGGCAATACCTCTAATGCAGTCACAAAATCATCATAGCTTTGATCCAAAGAAGACAGTATGATGTATACTTGTTGCAACTCATTAAATATAAGCTCTTTTTCTTGCAATTCTTGAAAAATGCTTTTCATACAGTTTAAATGAGTTAACATGTCTCCATTTATCTCAAGATGTGTTCTAAACAGCTTCCGTGTAAGATTGATATGAGCTCCTACACTGTCTCGAACATAAATCCTCTTGAGATTATCCCAGCATTCTGCAGCATTTTCTACTCCACGGATATGAATGAGTTGCTGGTCAGACAGAGTGAGACCTATGATGCACAAAGCCTGTTCATTCTTTCGTTCATAATCTTGTATCAGTTTATAATCCTCTTCATCATTAGGATTTAAGTTAGATACGTCTGGTGGGTTTGTTATTATATCCCACAAACCTTCTCTTCGTAGAAGTAAACTACATTTCATTGACCATGAAACATAGTTTGTTCCATCTAGTCTGGATATCATGGACAGATGTGGCAAATTTACTTGTGCCATTGCTCTTGTGAAAAATAACTATTTAACAAACAGTTTGTATTTACAGTAATGTGCAACTCCCACCAGCTCTCACTGCTATATCCTGGTTAGTTAGACTGTGCACTCTGCTGGGCCCATAACCAATGTTAGTGTTTGGGGATAAACCCCCAAGCAGAGTATGCAGCAGCAGTCCAGCCAGGCAGGCAAATGAGAGAGAGAGTGGGCCCAAGAGTATACACACACTGGAGACAAAAACACTGTTTGTGGTTTTAAAATAGTTATTTAATACACACAGAGATTAAGAAGTGTCATTCAGTCCATATATCATTATCCAGTATATCCATCCAGTTATCAAGTCCATTAACAGTAAATACAATGTCCTTATCTGCTTGTAAATCTTCTCCTCCCGATACCTTTCTCTCAAAGACAACGCTGAATCCTCAGCTCACCAAGCAAACAGTCCTTGTGTTCAGTTGAAATGGTATCTGGCACAGTAGTCATCCAAAAGCAAGCAGATAGACGTTCCAACACAGCAGGCAGCATACCAGGAACAGAACCAGGTGCATCCAGAAGCCGGGTCTATTACGTTTCCCTTCCTACCTATATTGCTGCCTGCAACCGCACCCACAATGACATTGCAGTTTCTTGTGCTTAAAGCTACAAGACACTTAATCCTAGGTTTACATATTTATTCAACCCAGACCTGGTTGGTGTATCCATATACCCAACAATGACTAATTGGTGAATATTATGAACTAATTACTTGGTGAATATTAAAATCAATTTATGTTTACCTTACATTGAGTAACACTGAGAAAAAAATATTGTAAAAAATGATTAAGTGGAGAGGTTTGAATTATGGAAAATATGAAGTTGACTGCTGAATATTATAAAATAGCATATCATGGAAACATATCAAGTATGAAATTAAATGAAATGCTTATTGAATGGTTTGACAGTAAACAGAGTAAGAGAAGGATGATGATTGTTTAATGTGTTTAAGGATAGATAGATAATAAGTAAAGAATGCCTTTGAGATTAAGAATGGCTGGGTGGTGAATGAATATGGATGGATACAAAAGTTATTGAAATAGTATGAAAAGACTAGATTCAAATGAAGGAGATAGTTGCCATAAGTTCTATCACCTGTAGTTTGTATCCATACTCATTCAGCTGCTCTGGGTACTTCATTTTTGTTTGTATATGTGTGTAAACAGCTGGATTCAGAAAATAAACATTTTTCAGGGAACAAGTCATATTCAATACCTCGAAGGAGGTGAGATATAACCTCTTCTGAGAAGACCTTCCCTAGCTTCAACAATTTTAATCAAGCACTATCCTTTGTCCAATCTTTCTTTTTGGGAGTGCTTTATTTATTTAATTTTTATGCCACCCATCTCACTAATACATGTGACTTTGGGTTGCTTACAATATGAGAAAAACATTTAAAAAGATAATACAAAACAGTTAAAATTAAGAAAGCTTATATAGAAAGCTAAAAAAATCAAGAAGATGGGTATGACATGGAGGTGGTGATCGTTTCTCTATTCTGTCACCACCCCCAATGTAGTGTGCCCCTATCAGGTCCCAGGCCAACCAGCACAGCCAAATTTTCAGGCTCTTTTAGAAGGACTGTGGGGACAGATCTTACTTCCCATGGTAAAATATTTTAGATAGCGGGACCCACAGAAGAAAAACTCTTCTGGACCCCACCAGCTGAAATATTTTGCCAGATGGGATCTAAAGTAGACCTCTTCCACTTGAAGGACTGGGGTGGGCTAGTCCCATTGTGGTGAGACTGCTCCTCAGATACTTGGGACCTATGCCATAAAGGCAAGGGTGGGATTCAAATTTCTTAACAACCTGTTCTGTGGGTGTGGCCTAAATTTGTGGGTATGGCTTGGGGTCATGTGACTGGGTGGGTGTGGCTTGTATGTAAATATTATACATATTTATGTAAATATTGATTTTTTTTATAAAAAAGAGCAACTTTTACCCAAAAGTAGGCAAAGCAGGCAGGCAGATTGAGTTGCTCACAGAATCACATATTACTTTGTACTTGGAAGGAAAACATACTTGGTTGTGATAGACTATTTCTCCAGATATGTCGAGCTTGCACTGCTATTGAACACTAAGTCAACTGATGTCATTGTCCATCTGAAGTCAATCTTTGCCCAGCATGGGATTCCAGAGGAGTTGATGTCAGACAATGGACCACAGTTTTCTGGCCAAGATTTCTCTCATTTTGCATACACATATGCGTTCAAACACGTTACCAACAGTCCAAAGTTTCCACAAAGTAATGGAGAAGCTGAACGTGCAGTTCAGACAGTGAAAAGTCTCTTGAAAAAGGCTAGCGACCCTTATCTGGCCCTGCTTGCCTACAGAGCTACCCCTGTCCAGAGTGGGTTCAGTCTGGCTCAGCTGCTTATGGGGCGACATCTTTGTACCACTGTGCTGACTCTTCCCTCTCAGCTAGACCCAGCATTGCCAGATGTTGACCATTTTGCTCATAAAGAGAAGGAGAAGAGGAAATTGAATACTGAATACTACAACAGGAGACATCGTGCAAAACCTCTTAATGATTTGGTACCAGGAGAGCATGTATGGGTCACTGATACAAAAGAATCTGGGACTGTGCTGCAGAATCACATGAGTCCAAGGTCATATCTGCTGGATATACCTAAAGGTGTGGTGAGACACAATTGTCAGCACTTGATACCCTTACACACACATGCAAGTGAAGGAGGAACGGTGGAGCAGCAGGAGTTGCCAGAGGCAAACAGTGAACAAGTTTCTACATCACCTGGGAAAATACTGAAAAACTTTCCTAGTGTTACAGCTACCCCAAGGACAAGGTCTGGGAGAGCTATAGTTAAATCAGAGAGACTGAATCTGTGAACTGAGAAAGTGAAAAAGAGTTAATGTTGATCTGTAGTTCAGTAAGAAATCTGAGGTGCAGAATAGTTTAAACACAGGTAGGTGTATTGGATTAGTAAATAGTTATATGATAACATTTTCTTCCCTACAGGATTTAGATAGGAACAGACCTTCAACAAAAGAGGCAGAATAATCCTCTAATGTCTGGTGAGACAAAGTTAGTCTACCCTTTGTTTTCTAGAAAAGGGAGATGTGGTGTAGGGTAAATGGACCCTGTTGATGTTTAACTGTGAAGAGGAACCAATGTTAGACAGAGAGTAGTGAAGGACATATTTTGAGGTGACACAGTATGAAGGAACCGGAAGGGAGGAGTTAAGAAAAATAAAGCAGTTTGTGTGCAGAGGACTCACATGTTAGGAGTATTATTACAAAATCTGACACATATGGACTGTCCTTGAAAACTACATGGAAAGTGCAAATAGTATAGAGTACAATAGCCCACATTCTAATGGTGAGAGCTTCTATAGCTGCATACTATTCTCATGTTTGGCATTGCATCCATTTATGATGGTTTTTGATGAATATAATTCAGAGTGCTAGCTTTAATCTTTAACCTATTGAGTTGGCTCCTGGGTATTTTCAAAACTGTCATCTGATTATGTATTCTCACTAAGATTGGGAATGTTATGTCAGGGGTGTTGAAGGAATGTTTTTCTTTGATGGGTCCCTTCAGGACAGTTTCCTAGCAGAAGTCTGAATGTTACTTCTTGAGAATCCTTTATGCTGTGAAATTTGGAAAATTTTGCTTTAGGCATCTGTACCTTAGTAATCATATGCTGACGGGTTTGGCACCATGTCTTTTATTATTGTATTAAGATACTATGTTATTGCTTTTATTTTGTTTTTATTGTATGTTATGATAGCTATATTGTAAATCTAGAAACTGTATTTGTGGGTGTTCTGTAAATAATGAAAAAATATGATTGACACTAAGGTATGAAAAATATTGATCTTGTATTTTTATTGATTAGAAAGTCAGTTAAACATAAAAATAGAAATAAATTCATAAAAATACTCAATTTATTTCTGTATTGATTATAGATTTATTCTATCAAATAACCAGGATGAAAACTATGGGGACAATATTTGTATTAGAAAATAGTATTATTTTAAAAATAAATCCCCTGAAACTTATTCCAGACTAAAACAATGAAAGTGATTTAAGTCATGTGAAGTGGAGAAGAAAGAAAGAAAAGAAGAGGTGATTGGTGTGTTAGATGCAGTGGCATAGCTTTGCTCTGAATTGTCTCATAGAATTTAACAATTGGCTCTTACAAGGCTGTTTAAACTGGCTCCAGGACAAAGGGAGCACAGGAGATGTGACTGGTGAAGTGTGACCTTAATAGAGGAGAAGTTGGTTTGTTTAGTCATTTTTCAATGGCTGAGGAATTATCTGAATGCAAAAGAGGTCATTAAACCTTGAAGAGACCGATTACATCTATTTTAGCTCCCCCCCCCTCCATGCTATAAAAATCACATGGCTGAAAATGGATGATTTACAACTGAATTTCATCTGTGTTAACCAAGGGTGTGCAGAGGGGTTCTGAAAACTTCAAAAGTTATATACATATGCATCCACTCTTTGGTCTGCAAAATACCTCCTCTTGGCTTAGAACTACCTTATAATTATATATAATAAATATTCACATATTTCTTACAAAGTTTGGTGGACGAGTTGCTGGTGATTGATTTCTAAAAGATGTATAGAACCATTAATTTTATTAAACCTACTGAGATTACTTTTTTTTTTTTTTACCAATTGCCAGGTTTCTTGTATTGACAGAAAACTTGACATTTCCAAGATATAGGTGATCATCGCTTAATGATCACTGATTCAGAAACTGATAGAATTCGTGACAGTGCTGAATGAGTAGTATTTAGGCCTGATTCTTGGGGTTCTGGCCATTATAGCATCCCCATTGTGATCTTGGCATTCATTGTGATCTTGGCCTAGCTCATGATTATGACATTATGACATCCATAGTTATGTGGTTGCCATTTATGACTTTCTTTGTTGCCTTCTGAAAAACAAAGTCAATTGGGAAGGCAAGCAGGAGGTCACAAATAGCAAGAGCACTTGGATTTATATACTGCTTTATAATGCTTTACAGTCCTCTCTAAGCAGTTTACATTAGCTTATTGCCCCCTACAATCTGGGTCTTCATTTTACCAACCTTGGAAGGATGGAAGGCTGAAACAACCTTGAGCTGCTCAGAAATGAACTCCTGGAGTGAATAGTGTGCTAGCCTGCAGTACTGCATTCTAAGCACCGCACCCCTATG
Organism: Pseudonaja textilis; assembly: GCF_900518735.1. The sequence goes on from NW_020769324.1 coordinate 16,372,866, forward strand.
GCTCAAATGGTGATCATGTGACACCTGTGCTTAATATGTTCCATGGTGATTTGCCAGAGTGGGAGTGCCAAAATTGCCATTGCTAAGCAGCATGTTCACTAGTAGTAATGCTTAATAACTGTGCCATTTAGCAATGGCAATATTGGTCACTTGTTAATGTAGGACTACTTGTACATAACTTGAAGTAGCTAATTTAGCCATATAGGATTAACCTGGTTTAAGAATGGCACAAAAGTAATATAGAGTGCCTAGAAAACAATATTTATTGCATACTGTTGCATATTAGGATGAAGTGTAGTTTAATTCCAATTCTTCTTTTTTTGTCCATCTTATATTTTTAGCATAATTTTTGCATTGCAATTTATGGTCTTGTAGTTTAGCAATTATTGTTGTATTTCTGCCCTGAAGATTGTTAGCTCTCAGTTTAATTCCCACACCCTTTTTCTGGACCTGCTTAACTGAAAGAGAAATGGTGGGAAGACTGATACCATGTTATGCTGTAGCAGCAACCCACTACAAAGCCTTGTGCAATCCCTAAAGCAGAAATGTTTATGTGCAGTGTGATAATGAAAATCTTCAAAAAGTCTAAAAAGATCTCAGGTCTTACTATAGAGCAAGGGTTAGAGTTATCCTGTCTTGCTTTATGTGTCAATGTTGTCTAAACTTGTAAACTTTTGCTTATTTTTTCAAATTATATTTTACTGCTTGAAATGTTGTGAGTTCTGTGCATATATGATACTATGATGCTTTCAAATTGTAACTTGGACATCTATTATGGAAAATATAAAATTAATTTGGGAAATGCATTATCTGTATAATAATATTCTGTATTTCATTAAAAGACAATGTGCCCACTGCTTCTCTTAATTTCCATTTGAATTACAATTCACTAACCACAAATTGGATGCACTAAGTGGTAACAGTACACCTGTAAGGAACAGTGATAAATTCTTTTCTGGGGAATATAAATGATAAATATCAATGGCTGTCATATCTTTCTTTTTTAACTCTGAGTCATGGGGTGAAAATGTTCTCTATCACTTAGAAAGAGGGACTAATTTATAAAAACCTGTTTATTCATAGTTTCCGTAGTTCTGATCAAGTATGTATTAAATCGAGGAGAATATTCCCAGTACAAGAAATAATACATCTTCCTACTAATGAAACCGAAATTGATAGTGCAATTTATTATATAATTTTGGAGAAACAAATTGATTGTCATAACATATTCATTTAAGAAGTCAGAGCTATTTTCATTTTCCATGTTTGTCCTTCCTGTTATGATACATGGAATTTGTACAATTGACTGGACAGGACTATTTCTTGTGTAACAAGGACTAGAGTTGAATAATTCCCTTATTTATTTATTTTATTTATATATAAAATTTAGAAACTGTCTCTCTCATTCACAGGGCAACTCTTATTTCTGGTCTGTTCTCTCTAACATTTATTAACATCATTTTTAAAAATACTTCTTGGCAATTGTTCAATGAGAAATATGTCAGAGTCACACTGGCATCATTGAGGGTGAAAAGGGAAACAGATGCTTCTCTGAACTATACAGATTCCTAGCTTACATTTTTAAGAAGAGTTAGTCTTGTGCACTTTTTAATAACCAAGATATAATGTATGGTGTATGTAATTTATACCAAAGCTACATGTATTATTGCTATCTATTCTGTGAAAATCAGCCTGATTCAAATAAAATAATTTGATCTGAATCTTTGACTTGGGATTTGAGGATAAAAGACTTCTGGAAAAGCAATTGCAAACTAAAGCCAGCTCTGTGGAGAGGGAAGCTGACCGATGATTACACAGAAAAAGGAACTGGTGGTTTCCTTGAATTCTTCTCCAGATGAAGGAGAGGATTGTCCATACAGGGCTCCATACAGATGTTCCCATGTTGAGACTGTAAATTTAGTGGTCTTTTCTGGGTTTCAGAACTCTGAGAGAGTCAACTTTGCCAAAGCCATGGCTCAAAGTTTTCAAAGGGACACTGGATTCACCCTCTCCCTTTCGTAACCATTTTTATTGGAATTAAGTTGTAAATTGATTTTTTTCTTATTAAAAACCTTCATAAGGACAAGTTTTTATTACACTGAGTAATTTTCCTTCACTGCACAGCAGAAGAAGTTTTATATAATGTTTTTAAATTAAAAAATAATAATTGGAAGAAAGCATCAAAAGAGTGAATTGGAATGTTGAGTTTGGAAACTTTAAAATGGATTAATGGACAAAATTAACTGGAAATAAGATTTTAAAATAATTATAAGAATATTACCTGAAGCTTGATTAAAATCCTATTAAAATATATCAAGACTTTCCGTATAAGTGTTAGAAATATCCTCCCGAGGAAATGTTCTGGATGAGAGAAAAAACACAGTAAGACAAAACCTGGAAGGCTGATTACTAGAGATAACCGGAAAGAATAAAAGTTTCTACTTAAAGGAGAAGATCCACTAATATGGAATGGAGAAAAATATTTCAAATTTGGAAGAATTCAAAGATACTTGGCAACAATGTTTTTCTTAAGCAGGACTGAATGATGAGTCTTTAAGGAATTGTTATAAATAAGATATAGGAAAAAAAGAATTTTTGTTGTATTTTTAAAGAAGGAGAAAAGGAAAATCTCTGTTATTCAAACTGAGAGGAGATGAAGAGCAGATGATAAGAAATTAATTTATGGTACACCATTTGAAGTATTTAATATATTATTTCTTGCAGCTCTACATGAGATTTTTGATGAAAGGGAAAGTCATTTCTATATTTCTTCTGTTTTTCTTTTTTATATATTTCCCTTTTTTCTTTTTTCTCTCTGCATTTTTTACCTTTTCTTGTTTGTAATTTTATTTTTTTTAATTTAAACTTCAATAAAATATTATTAAAAAGAGATTTGAGAATAAGCTAATGTAACTGAAACCATGGCAAGCTCTGATCCTCCCAAAAGGCCTTCCTTATCACTGGTTTTACTAGGGCACTACACTGGCTGGGGCAAACCAGCAAAGCTGGATACCATCTGGGTCAAAACTTGAAAGTATGACTCTTAACTTTCCCTTATGGAGTGGTGTCAGGTGGTTGTTTGTTTTAAAAATGTTTACACTACTACATATATTAAAACATCTCATAATATTACCTGGGAAGCTTTGGTGTCTTGGGAATGACCCATTTCATTAATGGTAGAACTTACTGGGCATTCCACCAACCTTCCCTCCATCCCTCTTCCCTCCCGCTCATTTCTCTTTTTCTCTCATGTCTGATATATTATATCTGAGGTACTTAAAGCAGCAGAAGTAGGTTGGCACATTAAGAGTCAGTGTCTTATGTCAGGCAGGTCACAGAGAAGGAAGGAGTCTCTGAACAAATGGAATTAGAATCTGCCTGCCATGCATTCCTGAAAATCATTAATGGATAGGTGAGAGTCTGAAAATTTAGCTTGGCATCCTTTCACTCACTGTGAAGAAATGTAAACCTGCCCCTAATCTAATGGACTGATTAGCCTTGATGCTGCATTCAGAATGATGCAACCCAAATTGAAGTCCAAGTCATGGTGGCAAAATAATATTAACATTATTATTAATAATATTAATTATTAATATTAATTAATATTAACTGCGTTCTCTTCACTGATGATGTAAAGCTATTCAACACCACAGACAATACTGCTACCCTTCAAAAAATTCTCGACTATGTATCAGAATGGTCAAACAAATGGCAACTTCAAATCTCAACAAATAAATGCTCTGTCTCACATATTGGCAAAAAAAAAATCAGAAAATAAAATACAAGCTGAATAGTCAAGACCTTGTTGATGATCCAAACTCTGTCAAGGACCTTGGAATTCTCATCTCAAATGATCTAAGTGCTAGAGCCCAGTGTAACTACATAGCTAAAAAAGCATTAAGAGTTGTTAACTTAATCCTACGTAGCTTTTTCTCTGGTAATATCACACTACTAACTAGAGCATTCAAAACATTTGCTAGACCAATACTCGAATACAGCTCATCAGTCTGGAACCCACATTACGTATTTGATATTAACACTGTTGAGAAAGTCCAGAAATATTTCACAAGAAGAGTTCTACACTCCTCTACTCATTGCAGAATACCTTATGCCACCAGACTTGAAATTCTAGACCTAGAAAACCTAGAACTACACTGTCTTTGGTCCGATCTAAGTATAGTATATAAAATCATACATTACAATGTCCTACCTGTCAATGAATACTTCAGCTTCAACCATAACAATACAAGAGCACACAATAGATACAAACTCAAGGTTAATGGCACCAAACTTGATTGCAGGAAATATGACTTCAGCAACAGAGTGGTCAATGTTTGGAACACTCTACCTGGCTTTGTGGTTTCTTCCCCAAACCCCCAAAACTTTAACCTTAGACTGTCTACTATTGACCTCACCCTTTCCTAAGAGGTCTGTAGGGGGCGTGCATAAGTGCACCAATGTGCCTACCATCCCTGTCTTATTATTTCTTTTATTTTTCTTATATGTATCCATTTCATGTATTCATAGCTATGTTTATTTTTATACCTATTATCTTGTAAGTGATTGACAAATCAAATTAAAATAAATAAATAAAAATACAATATTGACAGAAGACAATGTTTAGGTCTGTGACTAGCCATATTAAAGAGGTTGAGCGAAACAAAAATAATGCTAGTCTTGGCATACCAGAAGATATCTGGTAGGAAGAGAATTGAATGAATTGATACAACTCATTGGCTGGCTAGTTAGTGTTCTAGAGCCAATTACACTAACCACCCTCTCTTTAGCATTCTTCATATATAGATGTGAAATTCCAAGTTGTGTATTTTCTGTACAACCAAAGAGTAGGAATAAAACTATTAAATCAGTGAAGCACTTTGAAACTTTGTGATTTCATTTTCTTCATCACAGCTTTGATCCATAAATCTGCTGTGAAGGTGGTTTGACAGAATTTTAGCTGAATTAAAGCCTTCCTTCAAAGTTTATCCTTCAAAATTTTCTCCTAGTTATCACTATTCTGACCATTTTTCCAAATGCTTGCTTCTGCTTTTCAGTGCTTTTTTGCTAATGAATGAAAAGTGCAAGTGTTGACTTATATATGCAGGTTTGGAGAAGGAACTTCAATTGTTCATTTTTTTTACAAAAACATCTTCCTGGAAGTGTTTGTTCCCTACCAAATAAATAAAAGTTTTTTTTTAAAAAAACCCAGAAATTCAATTGATGTAATTGTTAATCAATTTTTTCTGTATCGATACAGAAATAAAAGGTAGGGAGAAAATTGTGTATTTGCAATAGTATTGTTTTGATGTCTTTCTAGTGTAAGCAGATGAAGCTCATGGTATCTGTTGCAAAATTCATGACCTAGCAACTATGGATTATTCTAGTTATGCTAAGAAATTTAGGACTCAGCCACTTGGCTATAGCATTGTGCTTATGTCTCATGTGTTAGACTGAAGCAAAGTATGTCAATGTACAAACTGGTACCTCCATAGTCTTTTTTTTTTCTATCATGCATGACTCATATCATCATCTCCTTTCAATGATCCCATAGCCCCTTGTGAGGTGGAGTCTGGACAACTGAATGGAGCAGAGTGTTTACTGGCCAGATGCCCTTCCTGTTGTGGAATTTTATTCAGCAGATAAATTCTCATTGTGCCCAGAGAGAAATATCTGCCTCTACCTAGGATAGAATCCACAGCCTCCTGATTGTGAGGCAAGAGCTCTATCATGCCTCTAGGCCACAGCACCATTCATGATACATGACTCATATACTTATAGAAAATAGTATAGGTTACTTTCTAAACAGCAACTGGTTTATTTGGGAAGTAGAACCAATAGAATCAGAGAGTGTTCCTTAGTCAGATCTTGAAATCACAACCCAGCAGAATTTGAGGAGAAGCTTATCCAATGATGCTTTTGATCCAGGTCACCAAAAGCAGTACTTGAGCCCCTGAAAAGCATGGTTGAAAAACACAAGGCAAAGTTTGTAAGGAAGTTGAAAAATATCTTCATTTGCAAATAAATTCCATTTGGAGCTAGAGACTATGACTTAAAATGAAATGATGTTTCTATTTGATCCCACAGAAAGACTAATATTCTAATTTGCTTTGACTATTCAGAAAGAAGAAGCTACTACTGAGAGAAGCAGAACAAGACTGCAATGGGAGAGAAAGTTGGAATCTGCCAATATTCTTTACCAGCGATCATGTCTACTTTCCACTCTGAGCTATGTCCTTTGTTATATCAGTTAGTCCACTCCATTATATCCTGCTGGTGCTTAAGATGTAAGGCTGTAGGAAAACTTTTTATATTACCTTCTGTAGTGAGTGGATTCAGAAAGCAAAAGCTCTTAATGCATGATGGGAAGAAAAAGAAGCAGAGAAGGTATGGGTTATCTCATTGCCATATTTTTGAATGGTGAACAGTTTGCTTTTTCAGTGAGATCTCTATGATCCCTTCACAGATGTACTAATAGATGCATAGGCACTTAGATGCATAGATACATGATCCTGGCAGAATAAAAACAATTTCTAAGAACAATATTGTTATCAATGACAGAAAAATGGCAAAGAAAGAGGCAGCCGGGGATGGGGGGGAAACATAGTTTATTTTCACAGTTTCATTTATCTTAACCCACGTTTGTTTGTTAATAGCTGCTATACCTAGCAGTAGACCAGAAAAAAAAATTGTATTGTAAAAATTATGGTAGAGGTGGCTGTAAGCCAGACCAAGTACTGAAAGAAATCAGAAAAAAAGTATTTATGTATATATGTAGGAGATTAATACCTTCCTTTTTCTTCCAAAAATACACTCAAAACCATGAACAATTCATTTATCTGCTTTTTGACTGCACTTATGTCTAGTCTGGATTTGGTAGTAATTTTTATTCAGTCCAGGATATATATCAAAAACCTTTTAGGGCTTGAACAATTTAATGGGATTTAAACCCTTTATAATTTTAACCATAAATAAAACAAGTTTACTCATTGAAAAGGTGTTAGTAGGAAGGGATGGTATTATAGGGTGTTAGTCTTCCAAATCAGTCTTATGTATCATGAGAAAACTGGAACATTGTAGCTACTGGAATTGGGAGGTATTATTTCTAGTATTATCAGGCTTGTCTTTTATTTGATATTATGAAATACTGAATCAGGGACACCATCTGCCGTTTCAGAAATGTAGTTTCAATAGTGTTCATGTGCATAACATTCAAATAATGCACAAATATTATGTTAAACCAATGAAAGAATTGCTGATCAGCTGCATGAAAAGTGAATTCATTAAACATTGTGGAAGGTTTTGCTTTTAAAATTCAGTTCTCACATGATTTGATCAAATCTTTGAAATGAACACACTTGCCAAGTCAGATTGTTGATTCAGAACAAAATGTTGAATAACATTTGAATATGTTTGCTTCAAATGGAAACGTCAAATTAAGTTTGATTTTCTGAAGTGCTTCAGTATCAAATAAAAATAATGTTTTAATCAAACTTGTTTAAACTTTCCAAATCAGATTGAATCAACATTTTGAAACAGATTGGAGCTAATCTGTTCCTCTCTGGGAAATGCATGCATTTCTTCCCATTAAAAAGAAGATATTCCTCATAAATTCCAAGACTGCTTTTTACAAATGCTCATCAAGAGATCTAAGATGAAAGTCATTTAGTTAGTTGGGCCAAACCCAATACGATATAGTTTCTTTTGTTCCTGTTTTATCAATCAGAAAATTTACTTACAAATCATGTGAAGTTGTCAAATTTATGAAACCTGTATGTTCAAAAGTACTCAGTATATTCTCAAGACTGCTATAGTACATTTCTGTCCCAAAATATTTTACTAAATAGGCATTAGATGTTGGATACATGTGCTACAGTATAAAGGTGTACACGATGAACACAAATTAAAATCATGTTCTTGAATCCATGGAAAAATTCCTGCAAACACCTATCAAGATCAAAATGATTATCAAAGTAATAGCTGAAGCTCTTATTTCCAAGGTTGACTGACATTGGCTAAGTGAGAAATTGGCTAAGTCAGATATTGATTTGTCAAGCTTTTGAAAGAAATTATGTTAATTTGTTGCCAAAGGGGCAAAAATAGGGTCTTATGGTATCTCAGTGATTTGTTTTTGTAAATTTAGAGAGCCAGTTTTGTCTGGTGGTTAAAGCACCAATCTAGAAAGCAAGTGATTATGAGTTCAAGACAGGTCCTCTCTCAGCCATAAAAGTCAACTGGGTGACCTTGGACTTACTGTCTCTTAGGCCAACTGATTTCATAGGGTTGTTGTTGTGAGCAAAATAGAAGGACAAGGGTGTGTTGGATAAGTTTGCCTCCTTGAATTATTTGCAAAAATAATAATGGCAGTAAATAAATAATTTAGTTATTATATGGCACATTCAATTTCATAGGCACAATAATGGTACCTGTGAACAAAATTATATTTCTTTATTTACTCAGATCATTTTTCCATTTTCTGCTTGATATGTAGCAGCATGGGATTGAACTGTATTGATAGAATGGATAGTGTCATTTCAGACTGTACATACAGCAATTCCATGCTTAATTAACCTTATGAAAAAATTATCCTTTGATTGAAAAAATAAGACAGCAATGAAGAACCTCTCTGTAAGATGTTCTTCTTTTAAATGCCATTTTAAAACTGAAACATTATCCAGTTTTAATCATACATGTAGAATGTTTGAAAGAAGCTAAAAGGAGAAAGATTTTTATGGGTAATCAGTGCCCTGTGTGTGGAGTGCTGCATATTTTAGAAAAAAAAAATCTGGCTTTTTCCGAAGTATAGAAGAGGTTTGGGGACCTCAAATCAAACTGTCACCTTAATGTTTCATTTAAAGATCTGGCATCTTCTTTAGACAGAATACAAGTAGTCCTTGGCTTAAACCACAATTGGAATTGGAATTTCAGTTGCTAAGTATGTGGTTATTAAGCAAGTCATCATGTGATCGGATTATGACTATTTTTATCACTATTGTTAAGTGATGGCTGTTAAATAAATCATGCAGTTGTTATCTAGCCTTCTTGATTTTGCTTGTTGAAAGCTGTCTGGGAAGGATTGGAAATTGCTATTATGTAACTGGTGAAACTCTTTTCAGGACTGTTGTAATTCTGAATTATCATTACATGAACGAGTGTTAAGTCGAGGAGAATTCTAGTATCAAAGCATACACAATAAGTCATCTCAAGGAACAACAGCTGTAATGGCAGCTTGAGGCATTCTCATGAGGTGGAACAACACTGTCAGCTCAGTAATAAGATACAATAGTATACTTAGGCTGTAAAAATCCAGACCACCACTAAATGTTAGCAGTAGAGTTAGGAGACCTATATATTGTGGGGAAAATGTAAGGGGGAAGGTTGTTGGTTATGTTCATCACCTTGAATAATTTGTAAAAATAATAAAAGCATAATAAAAAATAATAAAAACAAACAAATAGAACAAATTTTATTTATTTTTTCTTTTCTGCTTTCTCATGCTCAGTTTGTACTAAGACTTACCTTGATAGAGAAATGCAGAAATAGGCAAAAAGAATTGAAACATTTTAAAGTCCAGAACAAGGGTGTAACATTTGGAAGTAGCTCAGTCAGATAACTTCCTAATTTATTGGGATACAAGAAGAGAGAGAAGGTATAGTCTGTACGATACCTTCTTTCTCTTCTTGTATCTCAATAAATACACAAAGTTTATTTATTAATTTTATTTATTTTATTTGTCGATCATTTACAAGATAATAGGAATAAGTACTGTATAAACTTGAGTAAGAATATGGGAAATAGGTACAAATAAATGGGGACAATAGGACAGGGACAGTAGGCACAATTGTGCACTTATGCATGCCAATTTATGTTATTACGATCACCAATTTCTGTTAAAGTAGCGTTCACCTGGAGTTGGTTTTCTGGCCTGATCTAGTGGGGATGGCATTAATCTTGACATCTTTATAAATGTTGGCTGATTCCAAAACTGACCAAAATAAAGTTTGCTTTTTTAAACAAAATAATTGAAAGTCTGACCCCCACCACCACCATGCCAGAAGTACCCCCCAACTGTCTTTTCCATTCTAACACTAGTCAGTCATATTTATTCCTTATGGGCATAAAAATAGTTTTATACTACTGCTTTATTCTCCTATTTTACTCCTATTGGTCAGAATCTAATGTAAGAACACAAGTTATATATAATCTTAAGCTGTTTATTCAAAATATGTTAGGACCAGTCTGCATTCTGGTTTTTTATCTTTTTCTAATTGACTTTCAGGATGTACTCATGGCAACTTTATTAAAACAAAAAAAAGAAAGCAAAACTTTCTTTTTAACTTTAGATAATCACATGTACAGAACAATCAATATAGTGCTGCTAAGATTACAAATGCTTGGCAGGAATCTCACCCAGAAAAACACACCCAAAGATGTTAGAGTTTGGATAGATCAGAAGGTTTTATTGATCTGCTAATAATATATAATCAATTCTAACGTAAAGAAGTACCCAATTGTATACAAAATGCAATATATTATTCAAGTACAAAAGACATGAATACTGAAAACAATAAACAAAGGCACCAGGAATTTAGACTTAAAAACACAGAGAAAATAAAAGAGATACCCTCAGCTCAATACTAAATTATTTATGTATTTGTAATAAGATATACATTGCTTAAATCAGATTTCCCTCTAACTCAGGTTCTTCCATTCCCCAAGGATGCTTGATTCTCTTTCTCCCATTTATCTCAGAGTTCACTGGTGTTTAGGGAAGTTGTGGAGAATCTCTGACTGATGCCACTCATGTCTTTTCTATGTGCTAAAATTCATGCCTGATACATTCAGGCTGAAATATAAAATTCCCAGCTTGTGGCTTCACAAAACCACATTTTAAAAAAATCAGTCATCAATAACATAAAGGGTACATAAAGAAAGAAATGCCATATTATAAACATAAGTTTCAAATTGTGCTTAAAAGCAATAATAAGTGGAGACATTGTCCATCATGAAGGTCAGAATTCTGTAGCTTAGGGGCCACCACAAGGAGGGCCCTGCTCCTCATTTTATTATAATTAATTATTATAATTAATTATTATTATAATTATTAATTATTATTAATAATAAAAACAATTGTTGCCGCATGTTTGCTTGCCTGTTTGCCTGCCTGCTTGTCCTGACTCCTCGCTTGACTGCATAATATTTGAATTTTATAAGTCCCATCTGTAACGGAACTGTGATCTACCTCAACCGGAAGGTTTCGGAAGGTTCTGAGAACAGAGAACTTTCTGGCAATCCTGAGAGTGAGCGGAGAGAGTGAGCGAAGAGACAAGCACACCATCTTGAGCGGAGACCCCAAGACTCCATTCTGTAGCATGCCATTTCAAATGGGTGAGACTTGAAAGAACTGGGACTGGCGGCAGAGAGCGTAGAGCGGATAGCAGAGAGCGGATAGTGCTAAGAGCCAGGATGAGCTGTGATAAGATGAGAGTGTGATTCTGACACTTACAGAGAGAGTGATTCTGAGAGTGAGCCATTCTGAGTGGCATAGAATGAACAGCATGGAATGAGGTGTGACTGATGAACAGTGTGATTTTGAACTGCAGTGAAAGAGATGGAACTGACAGTGGGTGATCCTAAACATCTGAAAAAGTGCTAGGACTGGAGGAAAGCAGGAGAGTGTGATTCTGAATGGCAGTGAATTGGGGAGAATTGAGGAGACTCATGGAGAATTGAGAGGAATAATCTCCTAAACAGCCTCTATTTCAATCACCCAGCTGATTAGTCAGCCTGTATTTAAATTCTCTCTCAGCTGATTGGACAAACTCCACTTAATCCCCATCCAAATCTTATCCATTCCAAACTTCCAAGTAGATGATTGGAGAGTTCATTCAAATTTTCTCCATTCAAATCTATCAAGCAGCAACGCTTCCTCTTTAAAAACAAAAACAAAACAAAACAAAAACCAAACAACATGGCTTTAAGGAAAAACCAAGGAACTTTTCACTACCAACTTCCAATACTTCACTACCTCCACTATTTCATTAGCTCAAGACCAATTATTGATAGATAATGCTTTGTCTAAAATAATTGATTTATCATTGAATAGTATAATAATTAATTGTTAAATGAGCACTAATTTACTGATTTATTGAATTGATAGAGATTTAATACTGTATCATTGATTATCTAGTTGATTGATTTTTAGTAATAAGTATTCTTACTTTTGGTTTGTTCTCTAACTTATCAATTAACATTTATTAATTACCAACATTCATTAAGTAACTGTCTACCTATCACATTAGTTAAGCTATCGTAATTGTTTAGTGTACTATTTTCATTGACCATACATTCCCTTGTCTATGTCCATCATGTTTACCTAAGCTAAACAAACTAAGTACCCTGTCTGACAGAGTTGAAAGCATAGAATCATTCATTCACTCAAAAGAAGAATGCTTAGTAACACGTTTTGAAACAACTATACAAGCAAGCCTAATCTCTCTTGAAAAAAAAAACCCAGCACAGATAAGTGAATACCTATCAGCTCAAAATGAAATTCCAACTCAACAACTACTACCACAACTATACTCTATATAATACCCTACACAATACTCTACCTGACTCTGTGGTTTCTTCCCCAAACCCCAAAAACCTTAACCTTAAACTGTCTACTGTTGACCTCACCCCTTTCCTAAGAGGTCTGTAGGGGACGTGCATAAATGCACCAACATGCCTACCGTCCCTGTCCTATTGTTTCTTTTTTTCCTTATATGTATCCATTTCATGTGTTCATAACCATGCTTATACTTGTACCTGTTATCTAATAATCGCTTGACAAAATAAAATTAAAAAAAGTTAAAAATAATAATAATTGATTCCAACCATGCCACCTTCCTCTAGGAGGGAAATAGACCTGTAGTTGATAAACAGAACTCCCACATCATATTTTTGTTGATTTTTTACAAATAATTGAGAAAGTATATTCCTATTATAGATTGATCTGAAATGGTGTATCTGGAATAGAGAACATTGCTATTCATGCTGATCTTAAAGTGTTATTATGAAATAATTGATACCAACCTCTCCATAGATGCATTATAGAAGCGGTATATACAAAACCAAGAACTGTATTTTTTAAGTATTTTAAAAATGTAAAATATTGTTCAAAAAGGGAATGAAGATTTACATTTTTCAAGTATTTTCCCCCATAACATTGGTACTGTATGTTTCTATTATCATACTGTATTATACAAAGCCAAATAAACCTTCAAGCCAGCAAAGCAGTCATTCTGTTAAAGATGTTAGTTGCATAGAAAATGCCTACAAGAATTTCTTATTTCTTGTTGTTTAATAACAATGAGCATGAAGTTAAGAATGCTTTTTGCTGCACATGAAGTTTCCTACCTAGTTCAAGAGTTTCCATGATTACAGTCACATTTAAGTGAAAAGCAATAATAATTACCTTCTCTATCAATGCGCAATGTGAAGGATCTGATACCTTCTGATGGAAATGCCAAGCACATCTGCTAAAGAATCCATGATTGAGATTCAATTTCCTATCCATAGGAGAAAGTTTTTATATATTAAAAATGACCAAAACCTACTTGTTTATAATCACTTATAAAACACAATTACTTCTCTAACATGCAGATTCTATGATAGCCATTCATTGTTTTTGTCAGAAATGTTAATTTCTTCAAATCAACCTGGAATTGTTTATTGATTCAGTTTTTATGACTAACCAATTTCAGTCAATGACTCTTAGAATTAATCCTTCAACCTCTCCCTCTCATCCCCTAAGGACTCCCCCTATCCAGTAATGGGATTTAGGTTAATTTGCAAGTGAACTTTTAATCCTAAATGACACATTCATGATCACTGGCTAGCTTTTCCATGACAATGCTTTCTGGGAAATTTCCTACATTATATGTGGTATGTACCGTTATAAGCTGTGGGCTTTATAACACATTGCTGCCATTACTTTTAATGTAAGGAATACATCTATATTCCCTGAATGGCTATGAAAATCCTAATTATATGACAACATCAGCTTGGGTATTATATTCATTTTCAAGCCTTGGTAGTTATTGTACCCAAAAGCAAAGTTGAGAATAAACCACAGAGATGCTGAGAATTTCAGAAAAGAATAGATTAATTTTTATCTTGAGAAAGCTCTAATTTGGTAAATTAAATTCTGAGCATATGTATTGTAATTAATATGCCTTTCCATTTCCTTTACCATCTATACAATTCACATCTCATCTTTCTTTTTGGGATATTATATATAACTCGACAAAACACAAATGTAAATTATGCTTTTGAAAAATAGGTTTACAAAATAGTTTTTATTATTAATAGTATTAATTTTATAAGTACAACCAAAATAAAAACAAGAAAGGAACACAAAGAACAACAATAATAACAATTTATAAACATCATACAATTAATCCTGAATGTTTTAAAATGACACTAATACAAATTTTAGCATATTTTATATACTCCTGGAGTTTGGGCTAGGGTGATAAAAACCCCTTGTATGTTTGTTGTTGGATGTTTAATGTTTAGTGCTTCTATCATGTTTATTGAATTTGTTTGTGTTGTGTATTGTTGTTCTTATATTGTACTGCAAAGAGTTATAGAATCACAGGGCTGGAAGAGTCCTTAGTGGTTTCTAAGTAAAATAATAAAAATAGTATTAAGAATAGTATTTGTGTTAGTTATGTAGAATGGGTATCTTAAAGCAGCAATTTCTTTCTATATGACAGTGGAGTTGATTGCATATGAATATATAATTTCCAAAAATAATGAGTGCAGGTGGTAAAAGAAGGTATAATAAAATCATATTTCTTAAGACTTAGACAAAGATTTATTGTAAATATAAATAAACATGCTTTTTCTATCAGGCTAAACATGGTAGGTTGGCTGCACTCCTATGTCATTTCTAAGCACTGTTTTCTTCACAGGAAGCTTAGTATGTATCTGCAGAAAACAAAAAACTTCTCAAGAAAAATACATTTGGGAAGTGCTTAAGACATAAATATAAAATATTTTGAATACAAACATATCTGTCATTTGCAGAATCATTCTTCTAGAGCCTGTTCTGTGCAACATGTCAAGTGCATTTCTTTATGTCCATGGTAGCTAACAATGGACAGAACACCGTTTAGTATCTGCACATTTCTACTTTAACTTTGCTTAATTCTTCAAACAACTTTGTCAAAATCACTTATCAAGATCATGTTATATCCAGATGTTGAGGGAGGGAAGGAAGAAGAAAAGGAGCTATATTGGTCATTCTTCAAGGCTATCCTTAATAACTGTGAGTGGCTTATAAATTAAAAGAACATAACACATACACCAAAGACTACAATTTACCATTGTAAATAATACTGTAAATAAGATATATTCTGGTAGAGTCGGTTTGTGTGGTTAAGATACCAGGCTAAAATCAGGGGATGATGAATCTACTTCTTCCTTGGGCACAAAGACAGCTGAGTCAGTCAGTCTTTCTCACAGCACAATAATGGAAGCAGTGGTAAACCACTTCTGAAAATCTTTCTAAGGAACCTTGCCAGAAATCAAAAACTGATTCAAAAGCATCAAAACAAAGCAGAACAGGAACAGAGCAGGAGCAGAGCAAAGCCGAGCAAACTGGATATGATTGGAATAGGAAGTTTTAAAGCTTGTGATATGAAATCAATTTATTCTCCATTCTTTTTTTAACCATTTGATGATTTTCTTTGCTTAAGCAGAATTACTCAGATCCATAGTAATTAGTAAGGATGAACACTTTTCATAAGATTCAATCCAAGGTTTGATCTGTCAGGACATTACATAAGCCTTAATTTAACAAGGCTTTCTTAATGGACTTGAGGACAAATCAGAGGCAAGATTCAGACTCCCAAAGTTTTGTTTCTTTTTGATTATTTGAGTATATGGAAACCACAAAGGATGTTCACTTTTTAATATTTGATCAGATCTTAATAGCTTTTGCTGGCAGAATTGATCTTTTTAAGAAAATGGAATATTGTCAAACTTTAGAGTTCCAGAGGATTTTATTCTAAACTGCTTTATATTGAGAGAGAGAGAAAGAAAGAGAGAGGAAGGGAGGGAGGGAGGGAGAGAGAGAGAGAGAGAGAGGGAGGGAGGGTCAGCCAAAATTTATGCCTTAACACTTAGGGACATTTCAACTGTAGAAGCTTTTAAATCATGGTTTATAAACTACCATGGCTAGTTTCAGATATCATGCTAGCCCAAACCTTTAAAAAAAACAACCCAGTCTGAATAAGATCCCCAAACTACAAGAACATATCTACTTACTTCTCTTCTAAGAAGCTTGATAAGTGATAATTACTATGGCCTTCAGAGAAGGACTTGAGGATCAACACTAATTAAAATATGGCAATAAGCTGATGTTGGAAAGTGAGGTTTCAAAACTCAAGTCTTTGCACAGTTTTCTTGCTTGACAAGGTGCTCTAGCATTAGATAGGTAATGGTCTGCTTCATCACATACTAGACTATGGGTAACAATACAGTAGGATGGAGTCTGATTCTTAAAATATAAAACTTGTTTCACTACAAGGTGTAATTTGCTAAGTCTAATTTGTTTGCTCATTCAGTCATGCACTGCTTTCAAAATGTTTTTTCAATATGGATATGGATAATTATATAGCCATGAATAATTGTAGGCTGTTGTTGGGCATCCATTTACCATATAACATCCAATGGTTTCTGAATGCCATTCTCATTCCCACAATAGTTAATGAAGATATCAGACGTAGCAGAGAAGGCAAAATAAGTTGTCTGTTTAGAGAAAGATCAACAGCTACATTTATTAGTAACTGGAAACACATCATGGATTTATTTTCTGAAAAAAGAGAAATATGAACTTGTGATTTATGGGCTTGAAAGTTGCAGGGGAGGGATACTGTAAAATCTCCAGCCAGAGGTGGTATCTTGGAACTACTCAAAATTTCTGCTACCGGTTCTCCAGAACTGGTCACAACCTGCTGAATACCACCTCTGGTTTGGCTCTCTTTTTCTCCCTCTCCCTCTCCCTCCCTCCTTCTCCCTGCAGAAGAGAGGGATCACCCTTTGACTGTTCCTGTATATTTGGGCCATCTTTTAAAACTGAGGTGGAATATTCTTCCTGTGGTCTGCTTCAGTCAATTCATCTTAGTGTGCTGGTATGCTGAATCCTTATGAAAGAAAGAGAAAGTTATCAACTTAAGATCTTAGGTTACTTAGAAGTATTTACATTACCAAACCCAGAAAGGTTGCAGTTCTATCTGTAATGACACTGCTTGGTACAGAAGACAAGCTCTTTTTAGATGATACGGTTAAGTGGTGGCTGAAGTTGCTTCCTTGATATGTAGAAACAATCTCCATCAGGGTCTCGAGCATGATATAAACTGATATAATCATGAACTGTAAAACAGTTCATAATTATTCAGGTAAAAGAATGCAGTCATTCTCAGGATTTAGACTGAAAACTTACTTGGAAAGAAACTTTTTAAATCTATGAACACTATGTGAAAGTCTACAATTCTAGTTTCTAGGATTTGTTTCTGCATATAAAAATATAAGTGCTGCATTGGCCAAACAAGGGCCATTCTTATGCTAACTTACTAACAATTTACAAAAGGTGATTCTTTTATGAAAAAAGAATAATGTAGTGATAACTCCTTAGGATCTGACAAAATGGAATCCTTTAGGTTTTTCTTTTCCAAACTGAACTTCAAGTGGGCTTGAGTAACTTATGAAAACTGGTGTGCTCATGAAAAATTAAATACTTGTCTTCCACATAAGATTCCTCACTGTGTAGCATTTCCTGTTTCTTTGCATAGAAAAAGTGATGATGTAAAGCTGTTCAGCACCACTGACAATACTGCTACCCTTCAAAAAGATCTTGAATATGTATCAGAATGGTCAAACAAATGGCAACTTCAAATCTCAACAAATAAATGCTGTCTTACAGATTGGCAAAAAAAAAAAATCAGAAAATAAAATACAAGCTGAATAGTCAAGACCTTGTTGATGATCCAAACTCTGTCAGGGACCTTGGAGTACTCATCTCTAATTATCTAAGTGCTAGAGCCCACTGTAACTTCATAGCCAAAAAGGCATTAAGATTTGTGAACCAAATCCTGTGTAGCTTTTTCTCTGGTAATATCACACTAATAACTAGAGCATACAAAACATTTGCTAGATCAATACTTGAATACAGCTCATCAGTCTTGAATCCGCATTACATATCTGATATTAATACAGTTGAGAAAGTCCAGAAATATTTCACAAGAAGAGTTCTACACTCCTCTACTTGTTGCAGAAAACCTTATGCCACCAGACTTGAAATTTTAGACCTAAACAACCTAGAACTACACCGCCTTCGGTCTGATCTAAGTATAGTACATAAAATTATATATTGTAATGTCCTACCTGTCAATGAATACTTCAGCTTCAACCATAACAAGAGCACACAATAGATACAAACTCAAAGTAAACCACGCCAAACTTGATTGCAGGAAATACGACTTCAGCAACAGAGTGGTCAATGTCTGAAATACTCTACCTGACTCTGTGGTTTCTTCCCCAAACCCCAAAAACTTTAACCTTAAACTGTCAACTATTGACCTCACCCTTTTCCTAAGAGGTCTGTAGGAGATGTGCATAAGCACACCAACGTGCCTATCCTCCCTGTCCTAGTTTTTTTCTTATATGTAGACATTTCATGTATTCATAACTATGTTTATACTTATACCTATTATCTTATAATTGCTTGACAAGATAAAATAAAATAAATAAATAAATAAATAAAAACATGAAATTATTAACTGAAATTTGGTTATCATTATAACATTTCTCACAGTGCTTAAAATTCTATCTTTTCTTGTGTACATTGATAAAAATATGCAAACTTCTTCACACAGATTTATGAATTTATTTCTGCTTTTTATGCCTGCCAATTATTATATATCTGCCTATTTGCATGTTGAGGATTTTAACTGCAAATTCATTCATATGTTATAGATAGCAAATATAAATACGAGTTTTGAAGATGCAATGAGGATGTGAGCAGGAAGGGAGAAGACATAATATGTTATATTCAGATACTGATGTACATTCATCAAAAAGCTGCTGATCTTTCTCTTTCTTTGTTCATCATTCATCTTGATGGTTCATCATCACACAAGCAAACTATTTATTGTATCCCTAAAATTAAAGTAAATAAACACATGCTTGCTTGATATTAAATGCAAGCACAGATTTATCTAGTTCAGTATTGTTTATTCTGACATCTAATTGTTCTTCACAGTGTCAGGGAGTGACTTCAAATTCTTTGAATAGAAATTCCAGGATTTGAATTTATACATTAAAGCATTTACCCCAAATTGAGCTACAATCCCTCTTTTAAGGTCAAAAGATGAAATTATGATATGTGATTGACCCAAACACAACATCTTATGGAGAATTCATCAATGTACATTTGAAATACCAAATTGCTTTACTGTACAAATATGGTTTATTAATTTGGTCAAGTGCAGGATTTAATCCAGTAGTTTGTTGAGAATATGAAGCTTCGGAAACAGGGACTTCTATTCCTGTAGAGAAAAAAACCCCTTCCTGTGTAGAAGATAGAATGCCTATCTTCATGAGAAAAAAAAAGACAGAGCAATTGTTTCCTATAATTTCCTGAATGAAAAAGGACCATACCTTTGTTGAAAGAAAAATTGAGGAATAGTAGATCTCCATCTCAGACTAAATGCTTAGCAGATGGAGTTGGTTTGTTGGTTATTGATCTGTCTCTACTCCAGTTCTAACTGGTCAATGTCACACTTCTCTTAAAGGAGCAAATCAATGCTTTAGGAATTCTTCTTGGTCCTACTAGAGTGACAGGTAGAGACTGGCCAGGAGAATGGGTGTCAAACTTTGGCTGGGATTTTTAAAGTGAAAAGTTACTCATATTGTCGTCATCTTATAGTTAGACTACTACAATACAGCCTATGTGAAGTGGCCATTGAAGAAAACTTGGAAGCTGAAATTGATCTAAACTTCAGTGATAATTTAGCTGACTGGAATCAGGTAATTTAGCAATGTAACGGTCTTCCGATACTTGTACTAGTTGTTGATTTGCTTCTGGCTTCAACTGAAACTATACAGTTTTTTTCTTATGGCATGTTTTAATCCATGTGCATCTTTCAGGGAGGGGTTGCTGAGAACATGTACTGTCTATGAGACGAAAAATTTGGAGGGCCAACAAGATTCCACCTCCAAGACTCCATCTCTATGACAGAAGTTCCGTTACCCACCTTCAAATATTTTACCTTTTCAGATATACCTTACCATCTGGCTGTGAAGTTGCACAGGACTTTAATCTTACATGTATTATTTCACTTTTGTTTCTGTAGTGGAATTAAATTGGGAAGGTTGTTGTTCGTCTTTCTCCTTCTGTTAAAGCACAGGGAAATGGCATAGAATGAATGTTCTTTTCATACACATTAATTATTAACTCGCTGTGCAGAATATTTCCCTTATAAATAAACTTCTGATTAAGAGAATTTGCAGCATGGCAAGGGTTGCCCATGGCATTTTAAAAGGACAGTATTGACACTGGCAGAATGCCAATGCAAACTCTGCCTGAGAAGGGAGAGTCAAAAATAGCTATGATAAGTCCAGGTACCCTGAATTCAAATGAAGATTTGTTTTTTTTCATAGTGGCTGCTTAATTGTTAGTTATAAAAATTAAAACTGACTGGGGAAAAGTGCAAATGCATCCATCGCTGGTATAATATTCACAGTGTGAATTGATTTATTACTATCATAATGTAACATTATGTGTTCAAAACATGGATCCAACTCACTCAAGGCATGCAGTTGGCATACTTGAGTCCATACTTCGGCACTTCAAAGAAAGGGGACAAGAAAAAAGTGAAAAATAAAGAACTCTCTTTCTTGTCTACATTAATAAAGCTATCATACTTTGCCTCTCTAGACATTTGGTTGGCTTCTTAATTTACATATCACAGCAAATATACTTTTTATTTAAGCTAAATTCTTAGAATGCTTACTGAAAGAGATAAGAACTGAACCGTTTCTAAATAAATAATCACAGTAAACAGCGAACAGTAAAGCATATCCTATGCATGTTTCCCTGCATAAATAAATACATATAAGAAATATATGGATATAATCCTAGAATCTAGTCAAACAGCTTGTAAAGACTCCTATGGAATATTCTTCTATGGAATTGCCAATAATGTAGACAATACCTGTTTCGATGGATCAGTTATCTGACAGAAAAGATAATTTCTTATGATTTTAATGGATTGTCCATAAGGAAATGCTATAAGCAAGTCTCCCATTGAAATCCATGGTCGATTCATACCTTTCATTCTTATTAAAACAAATTGGAAATTTAAGTTTTCAGTTTTCTGAAAGGTTAAAAATATATTTCATTCATTCAGTAAGCCTAAGTGCTATGTTTATCACAAGTCATCATTATAGTAGAAAGGACGCAATCTATAATAAATATATAAATTTATTTAACACCAATTTTATTTTTATATAAAAATACAAGAGAGCTGTTTTTAGATGTTTTAATCTATCTATGAACTGTGGTGGCATAGTTGTTAGAATGCAGTATTGCAGGCTAATTCTGCTGACTGCCTGGGTTCATTCCTCACTGGCTCAGGGTTGACTCAGACTTCCATCCTTCTGAGGTAGGTAAAATGAGGACTCAGATTGTTGGGGCCAATATGCTTACTCTGTAAACCACTTAGAAAGGGATGTAAAGCACTGTGAAGCTGTATATGAAACTGTCTATGTGCTATTGCTATTGGCATTAGATGTGACAATTGGAAGTGAAATGATTAAAATAAAGTACACTGACAAAGCAGATTGGCCCAGCTACCTTGTTCTAACTACTTTTTTTCTCTTTTGGAGATAGACTAGACAATATAGCACTACAAGTTATTTACCTTGAAGTGATAAGGCTGACTGAAGAGGACACTTCCTGTCAACATTACAGGCAGAAAGTGTGTCACGTCTGATGCTGGATTGAAGCATTGAACTTTGAACAATTTATACAAATTAACAATTTAAGCTTCAATAGAAGATTTGGTCTAGTGGTTAAGGTACAGGCCTAGAAAC
Organism: Pseudonaja textilis; assembly: GCF_900518735.1. The sequence continues at coordinate 16,395,009 of NW_020769324.1, forward strand.
CAGGAGACTGTGAGTTCTAGTTCCATCTTAGGCGTGGAAACTGGCTGAGTAACCTTGGATCAGTCATTCTCTGTCAACCCACCTCATCTCACATGATTATTGTTGTGGTGAATATAGAAATTTGTATTGTAACCTTGAGTTATTTATAAACATAATAAATTTTTATTTATAATAAACAAACAAATAAATAAATAAATAAAATGAATAAATAAATAGAACAAATTGCTGTCTCTCCGGTACTTAAACCAAATGTGGAAACAGAATGTCCCTACTTTACATGGGCCTAGTTATTTATCAAACAAAAATCTTCTATGTTAGGTAATAATAAAATAGCACCAAATAATGAATATGGCATTTTCACATATATGTTATTTGAAGCGATTCTTGCTTTTATCAGACTTCTGTTAAAATATGTGGTTAAAGATATGTGTTGATGATATAACTGACTGGATTTTATAATGCTATAATTTTCTTGCTTTTTTTACAAGAATCCTTAACAGGTGGCAGTCATATCATAATTTTCCCTACTGTGCCATTGCAAATATTCTTGCTTGCCAGCTACTTGGGCAAATTAAATATTCTGAGTTTCTCTAAGCTTAAAATGGGCGCAAAATGGTCCTTTAAAATTCTCCAACAAATTTGATGGCTAATTTCTTGTGTATCATCAGGAGAAAGAGAAGTTCTTTAACTGTGAACATGGTATCTTTCCTACCAGGTAAATGGTAAGAAAATGTGTCTTCCTGTCACATTATTTGAAGTCTCAAATAAACAGCTCCATTTGTAAGCAGTGAAAATGCCATTCCATTCTTAGATTAAAGTGATTGAATGAAATAGAAAAGGAAGCTTCTCCATTTAAAAATGTGCCCTATGTCAAAGTTCATTTTCACAAGCCTTAAAACTGTCCACTAACATTTAGCATTTAGGCAACAATCTGAGAAGAACATAGCTTGCCTGATCAGAGTCTTTCCCACTGTGCTGAAATGCACCTATTTATGGGCATTTATTTTCTAAATTTACATCTCTCCCTCCCTTCCTCCCTCCCTCCCTCCCTATTCCCTATCCCCTTTATCCTCTATTGTTAAAAAAAACTTGTATAGAACTATAGTTGAACATACACACACACATAAACACACATACACACATACACATACTTATATAAATAATACAGATAGAGGTATAGATTAAAACTGTAGGGGAGAGGTGTCAAACATGCAGCCCGCAGCCCGGATGCATCATGTGCTGGCCACGCCCACACCTGGTTTAGCGAAGAGGAAAAAAGTCACGATGCATCACATGATGCTGCCATGATGACATGAGTTTGACAACCCCTAATATTGGGAAACAGAAGAAAAATTTGGCATAAGCAGCTTGCTTTTTTAAAAAACAGTATCATCATAGATCATATCTATTAGCTGTTACTGCAACCACTATACCAATATGGGTAAACATCGGGAATCCCATGTAAACTGCCTTAAGCTGCTGGAGTAAAGGTGGCATATTAATAATTAATAACATAATTATTTTTCACACACTAAATGTAACTGAATGATTGACAGCTTAGGTCTTTTTGAGTTTCCAATTCTTCCCCAGTAGTTCTGAATCCCTGCTAGCCTCAATTCTTTGTGCTCAAGCTTCTTCCTCCCAGCTAGCTTTGTTGTAATAGAATTGCTTCTGGTGAGATATTCTGGCCATTGTCTGGTTTTAATAACATCACCAGCATCCCAGCCATGCACTCATGCAGCACTGACTTGCAGCTTGCTCTAGTGACGCTCAACACGTCAAGGTCATTCAGCCACCACACTTGTGTCTTGCTTCCCTTCCTTCCTTGGGGAAAAGGTATATTGCTAAGATCTGGAAGATTGTCATTCAGTAAGATTAATGATTTCTGACCCAGCCAGCAGCACTTGTGGTTTCAAACATCACTTGCAGTGCTGTATTTTACAGTCACCCTTTCAATTTTTCTTTTTTACTTTTTAAAGACATGAGCTATAGTGCTGAAAGGTGGAGTAATTGAAATTGTCTTTCATTTAAAGTTCTTTACAGGTCAGAGGAGCTATCAATAACATAAATTGTTTTTATCTAATCATTGAGGGTTTTTTTCCTAGTGATTTGTAAGCCTTCTGGGGCTTTTCTGTTATTTCTTTCTTCAGGAGTAGTAACATGTTTTTTACTGTTACTAAAAGGGGGAAATATAACATGATGAAAGCAGCTGGTTGAAAAGTTATTTCTTTTTTCTTTAAGAATTTGTTTGCATTTGAATTCATTGTGGGGGTGTTCAGGCCCAATTCTTACTACTATATTTTGTGTAAAAGAAATCCAGCTATATTGATCTTGTTCTTGTATTTAAGGAGAAAACACACACACACCAAAGCAATGGAATTTGTATAAGAATTCTAAATATCTGGGAAAGTTTAAATTTCTATAATAAGCAATGGCAGAAGGAGAACAGGATGAAATAAATGGTAAATATATTCTTTTATCAGTGGTTAAAATCTATAGTTATTTGATGTAAAAATCAAATTTGCATATTATCATATTTTTGATATTTTTCTAATTGGACAGCTTATACACATTTATTTGAAAGTTTAAATCCACAAAGTTAAAGTAGCTATAAGAAAAATTAGGATGAGAATGTTGTTATTACTCTTGTTACTATTATCTTTCAGAAAACTAGCAGGCAGATCTTGTGGAATAAAGTCACCTAAAAATTTCAGCCATGATGAGACAAATGATAGTGATAAGCAAACTTAGATTTCCCCCATCTCTCTAAAAAAATCAGCACTTACCTTTTTAAAGTTCATCAAGATCTCTTCAAACTAGAGAAATAATAATATTCTTATCATTGGAGGAAAGATTTTGTGGGGTAAGTAAGAAGACCCAAAGTAGATGGTGGTGGTTGCATCTTCAGTAAACTGTGATGAGGTTAAGATACACACAAATGATGGCAACATCATTAAAATGCCAGTGTACATATTTGGTTCAGATTTCAGAACAAAAATATATATTGTAAGTTGTGGCATTTGTGTGACCATATCCACTCACATGTCATTTTTAAATATAAGAAATTAAGCCAAGATCATATAAAATCTTGTTGTCCAGTATTATCTCTCCAGCAATACAAAATCAATTCAAAAACTTGGAACTGACAATTTCCTTAACCTAACTACTAAAATCTAATGAGGCTCTATCATCGGATGAAATTTAAATTATTTTTTAAGTACATGAAATCTACACTGTTTATGTTTTCTATTCCCAAACATCAGCAGGAAAATACACTACATTTTTTGGGAGAAGAGACTGTGGGGGTTGTCAACATCTAGACTATAGGTTGCTTATATCTGGTTAAATCCATTTGCAGCTTGAGAGACATACAGCAGCTCTATCTTAGAGAGACAGACCCTTTATCAAATGACCATTTGGATCTCAACCAGTGCTAATAGCTAACCAAAATTAGTGCAGTCATGGTTAAGCTTTGGTTTCCAATATATATCAGTAGAGTAACTTAATCCATAGGTTTATTCTTGTCTTAACATGAATATATGATCCATATTTCAGTGTTTCATTAATTATAGAAGGTTGTATTATTTTAGGTAGTATTATTTTAGTCTGTTGCCCCAAAGATTCTTTTTCAAGAGGCAACTGGACTTTCTGGTTTTTCTTGGAAGATATTTCTCATCTGAGAAACTTCTTCAGCTCTGACTGAATAGTGGGGAATGGAAGGACTTGTACTTCTTGCAGACAGCTAGTCATTTGCATTGTTTTAGAGAGTCATTGAGTCCATCTGGAGATTTATCTGTGTCCTCAGGGTCATCTTAGAAGTGCAAATGAGCGTGGAGCCTTCTTAGAACTGTTGAAAAGATTGTGCTGTAGATTGGAGATACATGATGTCCTTCCCCCTCTTTTGAGAGAGGGGTGTTCAATTTTGACATAGATGGTCTCTTGATCGCTCTTTCAAACATCTCTGTCAAAAATGTGGACTTTGCTGTCTTCAAAAGAGTGCCCTTTGTCTTTTAAATGCAGATGAACTGCTGAATCTTGTCCTAATCAGTTTGTTCACCTATATTGTGCCATGCATTTATGAAGTGGTTATTTTTTTTCCCTCAATGTACAGATCAGCACATGGTTCACTGCATTGTACTACATATAATATGTTGCTCAGTTTGTATCTGGGTGTTTATCCTTGGGATGGACATGGCATGCCTTTGCCTTAAGGTATTCATGGGTTTGAAGTGTGCGCATATGTTGTGTTGGCTGAAGATTCTCCTGAGCTTTTCTGATGTTCCTGCAACATCTGGAATGACAATGTTGCTTCATTTATTGTTGTCTTCATTGTGTGTTATGAAGGAGATCCTGTAGGGTCTTTTATGAGATTTGATGAAGGCAGGGGTGGGATTCAAATTTCTTAATAACCAGTTCTGTGGTCATGGCCTAATCTGTGGGTGTGGCTTGGTGGTCATGTGACTGGGGTGGAATGGCTTGTTGATTGCATGGCTAGGTGGGCATGTGATTGGGGTGGGCATGGCCAGGTGGTCATGTGACTGGCAAACCAGTGATTCCTCTTTAGTCCCGCATAGAAAGAATCTTTGGATTTACAAAAACTGCAAATAAAATTATAGATAAGTAAAATTTAAATATCAATAAATAATTTTTAAAATAAATTCTGATCTATTTTAGGTAAAATAATAGAAGCTTTGACAGAATAAAGAAGATAAACATAATAGATGACTAATTTTCATACTGCACAGATATAAAATATTGATTTTTCAAAAAGTATATTCATTTAGTTAGGAGTGAATATAATAATATTGAGAGTGTTAATAAACCCTTTCATTAGAATCATCCATGTATGCCAAATTTCATACATTTTATTTGAGAAACCTTATGTAGTGAAGAATATTTGTTATTAATGCTGATGCTCTTTCCTGAATGCAATGTTAATGTTTATTAGGGTTGAATGGAAACATAAAAAAGTAATTTGTTATCTTTTCCATTATAAAAAAAATCTAGTAACTGTGTCAGATCAGCTAAGTAATGGAGTGCTCAAGACATTGGTCACAAATGATCAGCATTATAGGCTTGACTGCAGCCAAATGAAGTGAAAGGAACACTGAGGATCTGTCTTAGTCTCCATGGTCTCTTCATCACCAAGATGCTGGCTGCAAAGATAATTCTGATTTGAGATAGACTTCATAATCATTAATCAAATAATCTATTAGTCATGTTTTTATAAACAATTTAAGGGCAAATGTCTATGGAGATTCTCAGTCATCCAGGTTTTAATTTTTCCAAAGGTGCTTTTTCAAGAGGCAACTGGACGTATCTTCAGTTCTGGAGTTCAGTTCTTCAGAACTGAAGAAGCATCTTAGATTAGAAATGAAACATCTTTAAGAACAGACAAAGAAAGTCCAGTTACTTCTTGAAAAAGCATCTTTGGACAATTCAAGAGTATTTCTTTTGTTTTTGTTTTAATCATGCTACAACTGTACTTTCTTTTCTGATATAATGAAGCATAAGAAACTGTAGCCTCATGAAGATATAGAATAATAATAATTCAGACTTTTCCAGTTTAGACTGGATAATAAAAATGTTTGATGCAAATATTTTGTCACAGCCTATTACAACACCAATAGAGAAAAGTGTTAACTGACAGCAATTGTGACTTTTATATCCAATAACTGCAGAGATTCAGAAAGTAACAGTTCAGTATCTCCTGAGTTTTAATGTGGCCTTAGGCTAGACTTTAAATTCTCCAAAAGCACAGAAATGCTAAAGAAAAATACAAAACGTTATTTCAAAGCAGGAATAAGCAAATCCTGCACTATTTGCATGACTTACCCCATTCTTCCGCTTAGAATACCATTACGATGCAGTAAGAACTAGAAGCCAGGATGATTAAAAATCAAAAATAAATCTCCCCCCTCTGCCTCACTCTCCTTGCATTCATTTTAAAGAATAAAAATAAAAAATAAAAAAGTGTAAGCTAGCAGCTATTACTACAACAGTAAAAAAACCCAGGCAAATACTTTAGAAACTGCCAGTGGTCCATCAACCCTCATTTTGCCAAATATCAATGCACCAACCCAATAACAGTTTTCCAAAAGGGCTATAAATTAACAAAATTAATGTGAATATGAGACATACTATAAATTCTAAGTGGTCTCCCTATATGAAAAAAGTATTTTAAAGAGTATCGCTGAGTTAATACATTCCTTTACATGCCTTGTCAGATTTATTTCCTCTGAACAACAATTCCCTTAATAGATTAAGAAGCCTCAGAAGCTCTTGCTCTAGTTAAGCAGTGACTCTTACAATAAGCTTCTTATTCTCTATCTTCCTCTTTGCCATTTCCCCATGATTAGAAAATAAGTATGTTCTATCTTTCAGTACATCTGTCACTTTAAGTCACTCAGTATATTTCAAACAGCACCCAGTGCGCCAAGATTTGGTATATAAATTCTGGATTCTGCCAAAGGCTTTTTACTCTAGTTCATAAAGAGCAGCTTTATGTGCTACTTTTTTGTTTATTTTTTTGTTAACAGCAAGGAAACTAAAAGTCTATAAACTTGATGTTTTTTGCAGCCTCTTGATGCAAATATTTGACAGTACGTACTATATCTTATTACTGAAATTGCAAGCTACACCAGACATATCTTATCAGTTAAGCAAAATATGATATTAAAGAAATTACAGCTTAACAGCAGTCTTTGGACTCATGTTGTCATTAGCAATACATCTTGATAGAAATAAGATAGGAATCCTTTGCAAACATTTGACTTCTTCGAAGGAGCAACATTAGTGGAACAATGTAATAGGTGTATTTGATATGAAAGGAAATGCATATCTATAGCAAGAGTTTGATAACTTTAAGATAAACAGAGAAAAAATGGCATTTGATGACTGAAGATAAGAGCTCAAAATATATGATAATGTGATGACCCGGGGTGTGGCACAAAAGCAATAGAGTCACAAAAGTAGTTAAAGTCCCTTTAATACCTCCAACTTGGCCCCCAATATCCAGTTATCATCTGCTGGAGAAAAAACTCTCCCAAGAACAGTTTTTAAAGGGAAGAAATTCAGTCTGAACCCAGAGTACATAAAAATTATAAATAAAAACCAACACAAACAATGCTGCAAGCAATTAAAGAGACAGGGCAGGATAAGGAATTGCAGACTTCAAAAGACAAGGAAACACACACAGTTGGGAGGACGCCAGAACCCAGATAAGACTTGACAAATAAAGATAAATTCACGCTTTGCTTCCAGCAAGGTGGTGCTAATGCCTTTTTAACCCTGTTTTCCCAGCTGCAGCTAATGAAGGGAATCAAGTTCCTTTTCTCTCCCATAAGCCACTAGTTGCTCCCATCTCCATTCCTCCCTGTGTGCCCTAGGATGAAGAGGTGATGGCCCTTGGTCTTCCTCTGAATGCCCAGCCAGACTGTACCCTTCCCCAGGTTCTTCCACAGCCACCAGAGACAAACTCCCATTCCCTGTTGCTCGATCTCCCCCTTGGAATCAGATACCAACAGGGCCATAACAGATAGAGCCAGCAGTTTCTTAGTGTATTGTACACAGATCTAGCCTCTAGACTAGACTAGAGCTTGGCGGCGCATAAATCTAATAAATAAATCTTAATAAATAAATAAAATTCTGACTCACTAATTAGATTTTTAAATGTTTGGAACTAATAACACCCCACAGAATTTCTTTATAATATGAGACAATGGAAAATGATTTCTCAAAAGATTTTTAATTATTTGATTACAGTTTATATACCTTTCAAGTCAGTAATCTTAGTAGCTGGCTTACAAGATAAAATATACTACTGAACATCTAATGCTAAATTTTAAATTAAGAGTGATCCAGAAGCAAAATGCAAAATGGAAACAAAAATACCATAGATATAGGAAGAGGTTAGGAAGAACATAGGAAGATAATCCTATATGATGGTATTTTAGAGGGTCCTTCTGGGATATATGATACATTGTGTTGACCAGATTTGCCATCTGTTGATAGCTCTTTTTATGGGATTGCACAGTTGTGGTTTTATTTATTATTTATTAAGTAAATCAGAGTTCAATGGTATTTAATTTGAAACAATAAACTAACAATTCCATGAATGTTTATTTAATATATTATTTTTCTAATGAAATGGTAATCTCAAAAAATAATTTGGTTCCATCCAGTGAAGAATGAATATATTACCATCTTCCTATTACTCTCTGATTCTATCCAGCACCTATTAATTGGACATCTTTCAAATTGAAGATTTAAATATTAAATACTACACTGAATAATTGGCATATTTTGGTTTCATTTCTGTAGAAAATGATCAACATTGTTAGCTAGCTGGCCTAAATAAATTGCAAGGATGCCAAATAAGTGGCATTTGGATTGTTGTATAATTCTCACAAATATAATATGCAGTGCAGGTATGGTGATTACAGTATGTGAGGGTCCCACGGGCAATATTTATTTATTTTAAAAATGGTAAAATTTTGTCAATGATTGGAATTCTCTATTCTGTCATACTTGTCATAGTCATTCATTTGCCCATTTTCTTCAAACAGGAAAGCTGTGAAAGGAACAAAAAATCGCAAACTGACAACAAAAAGCAAAGTCAGAACAAATAACTGATGTGAGTTTATTTATTTATTTGTATCCCACTTTTATTATTTTTACAAATATCTCAAGGCGGTGACATATCCAAGATACCTTCCTCCTCCTATTTTGCCACAACAACAGCCTTATAGGATGGACTGAGATAGAGTCCCTGGCCTAAAATTACTCAGCTAGCTTTCATGGCTTGAACTCACAATCTCCCACTTTCTAGCCTGATGCCTTAACCACTAGCACAAATTGGTTCTAGACCAAATATTAAATTATTGGCTTAATGGAGTTGAATATTTGAAGGATGCACTTAGCAATCATTCCCCTCACACATCTCCAATGACAATAAAATTTTACAAGTAGCACAATTGCCATGCACACATAGTTTTAGTTGATTGACTATTATTTTCTTTGTGCTTTCAATTTCTATAAATCTGTAGAAAATCAATTATGCCTACCTTTATAATATTTCTCTTACACTTTGCTTATGTTCCCACAAGTCAAACTTTCTTTTTGGAATTACTGAAGCACAGGGTTTTAAAGAAGTGGAAAGGCACCCAGTTCAGCTTCCAGAACTGATATAAATTACAGTTCATAAATTAGTTTTAGAGACCTGCATTCAAATTTTAATCTCGATAATAATCATTGCTATGGAAGAGACCTTCCAATCCACTGAAAGTTAAAAAGTCATATAAACAGTTGTTTGTATTATAATGTTTAATAGAAATTCCCAGTTATCCATGGAATTTGTCAATTTCACAATAAAAAGACACTTAGCAGAATTATAATTTTATACTTAAGTTAGTGAACAAAACGTCCATAATCCTTGAAAGAGCTTTTCTCTACTTAACAGACCTCATAGTAATTATGGTAGACAGAGATTCTTTTCCATTTCATCAAAAGAATGACACATATAACATTAACTTAAAGTTTGGTTAATGTTGTGCTGGACAACCATGCAGGCCTAGTTTCTACATAATGCAAAACCATAATAACATAAACATAATGAAGAAATTCCAACTATCCTGCATCATACCATCAGGAGAAGTTGCATATACCGATCCCTGTTAAGGTGATCTTCATCCCTTCAATTCTCATTTTTATGATAAGGTTCTTTCTATGTAATCCTTAACATAGATTTCAAAGTTAATTTGCAGCCTATTATTCTTTTTTGCATAACACTTGGAGTCACAGCACATTTTCAGGTTTCCATTTTATTTCCTTCTCCCTGATATGTCTTCTTCTTCCTGACTGCTACAATTATTCCTGGACTTGTAGTGCGGCACTACATTTATCTAGCATTAATTTTCTCATATAGCAAAACTTTTAATTCCTGCCATTTGTACTCCTTGTTTGAATAGAATAGAATAGAATAGAATAAATAGAATAGAATAGAACTTTATTATGGCTTAGTATACACACACACACACACACACACACACACACACACACATATATATATATATATATATATATATATATATTCTCTTAAGTTTTCGCGGGTACTTACATGTATGGTATTCAGCTTTGTTCGGGTATTTTCCCACATCATTGTAGTTGTACTTTTAAAGTTGTAGCAACGTTTCGGCAGAATCTCATCTGCCATCATCAGGCTTCGGTATTGTGTCTGTCTGTGAGTCAGGCCCCCACAGTTGTTTCAGTTTTAAATTTGGGGCAGCCTATTGCTGTGCCACAATGGTTTTTTCTTCATCCTGATTGGTTGGGAATCTTGGTCTGTGTTTATTGGTCTTGGAGTTTGCTGTGTTCTGCTTGATTGGTGTTTCTAATATCTTCTGTCTGTTTTGTGGCTCTTTTTGTATCTTGATTGACTGGCAACATTGTATTCCTTTACTGGAGGCCTTTTGTGCAACTTGGCTCCGGGTAAATGGACGGCTATCATTTCTTAAGAAGTTAGGTTTCATCTGGATGTCTGGTTGGGGTGTGTTTGAGCTGGAGTTATCAGGGGGGACCTGTTTGTGCCCAAGTGTTTGCCTGGCTAGTGGTGTGGAGATTTTTTTGTTTGTGAGTGCAGGCTTCCAAATGATTGACAGTCTGGTGGAATCATCTCTTCTATTCATGCTTTCAGGTCTTTTTTCAATCTCTACCTCTAACACCTGGGCACAAACAGATTCCCCCCTGTTACCTCCAGCTCAAACACACCCCAACCAGGCACCCAGATGAAACCTAGCTTCCTAACAAATGATAGCTGTCCATTTACCCGGAGCCAAGCTGCACAAAAGGCTTCCAATAAAGGAACACAATGTTGCCAGCCAATCAAGATACGAAAAGAGCCACAAAACAGACAGAAGATATTAGAAACACCAATCAAGCAGAACACAGCAAACTCCAAGACCAATAAACACAGACCAAGATTCCCAACCAATCAGGGTGAAGAAAAAACCATTCTGGTACAGCAATAGGCTGCCCCAAATTTAAATCTGAAACCACTATAAAAGCCTGACTCACAGATGAACACTATACAGAAGCCTGATGATGGCAGATGAGATTCTGCCGAAACGTTGCTACAACTTTAAAAGCACAACTACAATGACGTGGGAAAATACCCGAACAAAGCTGAATGCCATACATGTAAGTACCCGCAAAAACTTAAGAAAACAAATACACACACACACACACACACACACACACACACACATATATACATACACACATATATATGTACTGATACATTATAATACATTAATAGTGGATAAAAACATCTTTCTGTTAAGAAAATACGTGTTCTCAAACAGTTAGGGGCACTCCCTGGTTTATATGAGTGGAGAGCCAATAAGTTTCCAAAGATTGTATTATCTCCAAAAATTGGCACAAATTGACAGCTATAATTCTGTAACCAATTTTGTTCTTGTAGACATTGCAGCAACACAGAATTTTGCCACTGCATGCATAATAGCCCGGTTTGAGTCCTGGAGGAGAAAGCCTACATTAAAATTGTATGCCCTCCCTGGCAATCTCTCTAGTAAGGGGAGAATATACAATGACCTATAAACTCTGTATAACTCACAGTACAATAAAACATGTGAAATATCTTCAACTTCTCCTATACCACATGTACATACCTGTTCTGCTATTGGTGTTTTCTTATACCTTTCCTGAAGGAATGCTAATAGGAGAATATTAAATCTGGCTCTGAAGAAAGCTATTCTTTGTTTTGGGAAGATCAGATCATTTAGATATTTTGCCGATTCCCCACTCTCTGTTTGATTCTGTCCCTGCTGTGGCGAGCCAACCTATTTGGTTCTTCTTGGAAATCCATGTCCTTCATTCTATTGATTACTATTTGCTTTGCTTGGTCAAAGCCTAGGGACATTAAGAATACTGGTGAGAGCCCATAGGAACCCAGCTTTTGCCTGTTTCCAGGGGGAGGGGTAGTTATCAGTCAGTACTAGCAGAGTCAGTCCCTCTGGAAAGAAATGCATTTTTAGCCAATGAATGATCATCATCTTCCAGGCTCTTACCTGAATTTGAGGCATGCCTATCTCTATTCTTAACTGGGCATTTGGAGTTCTTTTGGACGCAGCTAAGATGGCTCACAGGAATTTGGTTTGTATAGGTACTAGCAAGTCTTTTTTTGCAAGGATCCCTATTTGTTCCCCATATATAATTTGTGCCAATGTTTTGCCTCAAAAAGTTTTAAGGCCGCAGGTACTAATTGCCCTACTCCTTGTTTGGCATTCCCTGCCTCCCATATTCCGTCCTCTCTCTGTTTCAATTAGGAGGACTAGAATTAGCAGACCAGGTCTAGGTTCAATGAGTAGATGAAGCTTTTTTTCTTTTGTATAACATGACTTATTGCTTCTCCGTGCTTGTCTGAGTATGGAACATTTGAAAGTGAAGGATGTCTGAAGTATCTGTTTCTATTGCATGGGAATTTGAATGAGAAATTGAGTTAATTTTTCTCTATCAAGTAGTCAAAGATAGCTATTTCTTAAATGAGTGAAATAAAAGTGCATAAATCTGCTTAATAAATCACACTTCTATGTAAGATATCCCTTGTTTTCACTTCCAGCTGAATAACTTTTTCTCATCTCTGTAAAAACAGAATCAATTCTCTTAAATTCAGCAAGAAAAAACAATAGCATTTCATTTGGAGGATTTATTATTGCATCTCTTGTTTTTTACAAATTTACTCTGGATGAATATGAAAATATACTTTACTATTGTACCTTCTGAGATTAGACGTAAACCTTTATTACTGCAGATTTTTAGACAAAGACTGTTATATTTTGGGACTGGTGGTAGCAAAAGTTAAGATATTAACTTTTATCACAGTTAGCAGACAAAGTATTATTTCATACACCATACATCTTTATGCAATCTTTAATAAACTAGCTTCTATTCTATTTCCTTGGAATTAAGTTTAAATAATATTGAAATAATAGAAAATAATAATAATAGAAAATACTTGTAACTCAGGTTTTAGAAATAATAGAAAATACTTGTAACTCGGGTTTTAGATTTTGGCAGTGATTTGCTCTCCAAGGTTGTTTCAATTTAGTTTCTGAACATTTTTTTTTACCAGACTTGGTAACTTCATTGCAGAATGTTTTTTTGTCCTATTCCTCTTTAGTTTATAAACTAACCTATTCCTCTTTATAATCTAAAGAGGAATAGGACAAAAAATTCCTGTTGATGATGTTACCAAGTCTGGTAACAAAACGTTCAGAAACTAAATACCTTGGAGAGCAAGCCACTGCCAAAATAAATTTAACAATACCTCAAAATTCAGTTGAGTAAACCACAGCAATAATATCATACTGGACTAGATTACATTTTCTGTCCAGGCTGATTAAAGTAATCTCTTTCTGGATTGTTCAATCCAGACTTCAAAAATATATCAAGAAAAGCAGTAACTAGATTTGGAAGATTGAAGATACTGCTAATGTGATGGATACTAGAAAAGACCAAGAAGTGACATTTTTTATTAATTAAGCAAAAATTCCAAATTGTCCTAATGAAAAGGTATAGCTGGCTAGCCCATGTGTCAACTGAAGATTTGTGTGATGTTATGACTCAGTGGTAAGACAAAATTAGAGCAACTAAATGATTCAAAAAGTTGTATATTGATAAAGTAATTATCAAATTTATATGCAGAATATAGCATGAGAAATGCTGGACTAGAAGAAATATAAATTGGAATTAAAATTGCAGGGGATAAATCAACAGGCTCAGTTATGTGATAATACCACTTGGATGGCTGGAACACAAATGATGCAAAGAATCTCTTATTAAAGCTGAAAGAAGAATGTCAGAACTGGTCTGCTGGTATAAAAGACAACAACCAAGGAATGACAGTATGAAGCAAAAAGGTAGAAAAGTAGCAACAAATCTTATTTTTTTTAACACTCATACCTATAGCCACGAAATAGAGACTTCTACTACTTTGGAGATAGATTAGGACATATCTAGATAAATATTAACATGTAAAGACATCACACTGACATAAGGTACATATTGTCAAGGCTATAATTTTAACTTGTGACTCAGAATTGTGAAAGCCGGACCATCAAAACAAAGAAAAAGGTACTCCTTTCAGTTATGGAGTGAAGAATGTTGTTGAGAATACCCTGGACCATAAGAAAAACAAATAATTCAATATGATGTGGTGGAAAAACTGAAGGCAATTAAAAAAGAGGTATCAGAACATAAGGTGGCTAGATATTATCTATATGTGTATAGATGACACAAACATGAGCTTATAATAACCCAAAGTAACAGTTACTATCAGACAATCCTGACAAAATGATGGCCATTGAGTTTGAAAGAGTGGGAAATGATTGAACAACTAAACAGCTGCCAAAATGCACAGCAATTTTGCAATAGCTTGAAATAAAGCATAAGAGAAAATGCTGAAAATGAATAAAAAGGAAAATTTCATGCAGTATCAATTAGACTGCACTTTTTAACTTTTAAATGGTTAGCAAGATCTCTGAATCTTCATGATCATCATACACAGTGGGACTTAGTTATAATTTATTTTTATATTAACTATGTTTATCTAAAGCAAGTCTTCAAACTTGGCAAGTTTAAGACTTGTGGACTTCAATTCCCAGAATTCCTGAGCTAACATGACTGGAGGAGTAATTCTGGGAGTTGAAGTCCACAAGTCTTAAAGCTGTCAAGTTTGAAGACCACTGATCTAAAGGTATGTGTTATTTTCACCAGATGGGAGATTTTGTCAAACATTCCAGCATGCTTTTTAATATTTAGAACAGTGATCCATGAACAAATTATATTGAGCTGAATGAGTTTCCTGTGTGAATAAACTAAATGCAGCATCTCCTTATATAACTCTAATGCTGGGTTTGTGGAAAAAGTATAAACAGATTTTGAATTTCCAAAATTCTTTGTTTCCAGAGCTTTGTCATGTACTCCTTTTTGACATCAGAGGTCCAAATTCTTAAAAAGCCAAGTCCCCATAAATAAAAAAGTTTACTAGTTTTGGTTCATGTCTCTCTTTCTTATATTTTTCTAATTCTAATTTACTATGCTGAGTTTAGGAAGTTAATATATGTAGATGACTTATTCTCAGAGAATAATATGTAATGGAAAAGTCTGCAGTAAGTAAAGTAAAATCAAGATCAAATCTAGTCATGGTAAGTAAAATCAAGAGTTAAGTTTTATTTTCAGAAGCCATTGACAGCTTCAATTTAGCCTTATTATCTGAAATTCTGTTCTATATGTATAATTATAGAAGGATTTTTCAGCAGAAGGAGAATATTTTGCTATATCCAACTGATATTCAGATTTGTAGGGTATTTTCCTACCCCACAAAAAGCTGATTAGACTGTTAAAGAACTTGGTGACCTGTAAAACTAGATGGTGGTGGAGGTGATTTATACTTTGGCCACAAGAGAACTTTCATTAAATAACTTCACTAAATTCTAAATGATTAAATTTCTGGGATCTTAACAATTAGGGAATTACTTGAAGACAACACAGGACACACTAAAGAAGAGGTGTCCATGGACTACCGAGCCTGCGATGTGGTTGGATCTGGCTCACTGGGCCATTCTGGAAAATGTAAGGGGCTGGCCCACATTGCTTCAGCCTGATCTACCCAATTCAGAGATGAAAAATCAGGCCAACATGGCTTCAACCCAGTCTACCCAGTGCAAAGAGAAAACATGCCAGCAGTTTGGGAAGTGGCATCAAGCTGGCCATGCCCACCCAGTCGGCCATGCCCCCCCAGTTGGCCATGCCCACCCAGACCCCTGAAGTCAACCACAGCCTTGATGCGTCCCTCAATGAAACTGAGTTTCACACTTTTACACTAAAATATATGCAATGCATAGTGCATAGTATGCCAATTAAATAAAATAAATAATAAGGAAATGACCTTGATGAACATATGCAAAGTTTATTATTTGGGCAAAATAATATTTTAAGTCCACAATAGACATATAGCATTCATAGGTGGCTTAAACCTTTCTAATTCACGGAAGGATAAGAAGATAGATGAGGTAGAGCACAACCAGACTGATAAGATTCTATTATTATAGTCAATTTCAGTAAAAAGTAGTTTTAGCTGTCCTGTGGAGTTGATTTTTGGTATGGTATGGTATATTTCTTTTAGAATGTCCTGTTTGTAAGATGAGATGAAAGATGAAGGAAAGGGGTCAGAATGTACAAATCCACCTCTTTTACATATTTAGGACTTCTGAAAATCTGAATAAATTTTGAGAAGTTCACTGTCAGATTCCTCTCTCCCTCTATTACCCCTTCTAATTTATTAATTCAGTTCCTCTTACTCTTCTGTTTAAAGCAGAGTTATACTCCCAAGGCCTGCCAAAATTTCAAGTACCTACTATGCTTACTTATGTAGGTGTAATGGACTATATGCCTCTGACAAAAAATGGTTCTCCCTGTTCTTTAACTGATCCTTAGAAAACTCTGAGCAATTCTACATGGAGATTAATCCCTCGCTCACTTTCTTTCTCCTTCAAGATCTCAGAAGATTAACTCTAGATAAGGAGCATTAATACAGAATGTTTATACATGAATGAGCAACTGTAAAAATTATGATCCATTGAAATGGTACATAAGGCAAATCTCAGTTAACCTGCCATACATTTCTGGCCACAAATGATGTTGTAACAGGAGTAGCAAAACTTTAGAAAACAGGAAGAGGAAGAATGTGAAGGAGAAAAGTAATTTGAAAATAGAAGCATTGTTTGTCAAGGACAAGGAATGAGGTTTTAAAAACCTAAGGGAGATGGTCTACATTTCATATAATGAAATTGCTATATTAAATGTGCAAGATCTGCATTATATAAAATTCATGTTTTACCATATGTAATGACACATTGTTTGGATATACAAGCCATTCTATAGTTGCATATTAATGACAATATGGATTGGAAAGAAAACTGTAGATGAAGGTTTCTTTCAAACAATAATCTGAGGAATTAAGGTTTTCAAAGATTAATGGATGGTGAAGCTAATTTTCACCATCTTTGAAGTTGCTTTAATGTTGTAAAATACAAAAATATGTATACACATGTTTATTTCTTTGCACTGGTTTCTAAACTCAATTGGCAGCCTGCATAATTGCTTTATTAGTGGGGTTATATGTTCTTTTCAAGCCTAGACCTGTTGTAATTTTCAGGCAGTCTTCCAAAGTTATCCCACATACAATGCATTCCAATAGCTATTGTAACTTACACTGTTCCCCTAATTCTCTCATCTACATAATTAAAAGAAGCAGTCTTTTAAGAAATATGATTTGCAAGCTAACATTCAAACTTCCCTACTGAGAAGAAAGTTACAGTAGAAATGGTTTGAACATTTAAAAACATCAAAGCTCTGGAATGTTGTACTAGGATAAAACACTATAATTTAGTCCAATGATTCGCTTGAAGAGCAGCCCATCCAGAATGATGTGATGATATGTAGAATAGAATAAAAAGCAAGAACACCCACATATTTTAAAGAAAACTACAAGAGAACATCTGGGTGAGAAAATATTTGGGCTTTATGTGCCTTATTTCAGAAATAATTTAAGCCCTGCAACATAGGAAAGATTAAAAAATTGACTTAAATCTTCCATTTCTGTTTCTAAGCTGAACCATATGCACTTAAACAAAGTATTTTAAGGAATTTTCCCATTTTACAAGTATAACTATGAGAACTAGCTCTGGGAAGCTCAAAAGAAAGCTTTCCATTATCATGCAGGAATAATTTGTATAACTGTAATCCACTGCACTGTGTTGATGGAAGAAAGATGCACAAAGCTTAAAACCTGAATGTATTTTAAATAGGGATTTCATTTTATGCCTGGCAGCATCTGGAATTTGTTCATGATGACTTTTCTAGTTTCTTGCAATAAATTTGCTTATGAGACTTTTGCTTCTTTGAATCACAGTCTATGAAGCCTGCCATTAGCTGTGCAGTGTAGCTATGACAGATCCTATGAAGCTGTCATAGGATCACAAGGTTGGAGACTCTGAGAGGATTGAAAGGAGATGAGACAAACTTACAATATATAAGGGGACTGAAAAACTAAACACTTCTATCTATCTCTGTCACCAGAACCAAATGATATCTATTCCAGGATCTCCTTGCTTAGGTTGGAAGAAAATAGTACTTCTTCCAATGTCTACCTCCTTCTCTTAGAAAAATTCACTCATGTTGGATTTTAAGACAGTCTCTTCATAATCATCTATAAGGGGCATGCATAAGTGCACAATCATGCCTACCATCCTTGTCCTGTTGTCCCCAATTATTAGTTCCTATTTCTTATATTTAAATTTAAGTTTATTCTTATTTCTATTGTATTGTAAGCTTTTGACAAAATAAATAAATAAAAATAAAATAAATAAAATCATCAATGATGCTCTTCTAAAACGAATATACATATAGATATACATGCAATGGTATGTTTTTGATGGTCTTGATCTAGATTAGACATTGTTTTGTTACAATTAAAGCATAGAGGATGAATGATAAATAATTTATGGTATCATTTGCCTTAGGAGAAGAGATTGTCAGAAAGTTGACAATGAGAAGTAAGAAAGATCCTGAAGTGGCAAGAAGGAAAAAAGGAAAGATCTTCAACCACAACAGCAGATCCTGCCTTGTGCCTCCTGTTAAAATCATCAGTTGCTGTTTAAACTATAAAGAATCTGAAGCTTAACGCCACTTAAAAACTTCAGATTATACAGGTAGAAACAAGTTTGAAGAAATGTGGGTACAACAAATAAAACCTTGGGTTTTTTTCTTCTTTTACACTACATCAAGGGAGATTGATAGATCAAGAGAGATGAAAAGGGAAGAGATTAAGAGTTTGTAAAGAGCAGATTATGGGAAATTTTGAATCCCAGTTCTGAATTTCATCTCCAGGATGGAGAAAAGTCAGAGCATTCCAAGAAGGGCAGTAAAGTCAAATATTTTCAAGTCATATTTATTTATTTAAATCCTTTTCCTCATTGAACATTGATAAACCTGTGCATTTTAGCTACTAATAAAGTAATCATAAAAATAATAGTAATATTCATTCAAATAATAAATGCTATGCTGTTTGCATGACTGCAAGTCCCAATGAATTCAGTGGGACTTGCTCCTCAATATATGTTTATTGGAATGCATTTAAAATATTTTTATTTGAAAACAAGTCAGCTTTATTTTAATTTTAGTTTTGCAATAGTGGCATGCATTAAAATATTAAAACCCATTAAATTTTACAGTTTTATAACTCTATTCTTTAGCTTCTCACAGATAAAGTAGTCTTAGCCAGGTGCTAAGTACATTCCATTAACAATTATTTCATTTTGCCAAAAACTTTCATTATCTACAATGAGCTACAATGTTCTTTTGTACTTTTCTGAATATTTTTCTAATTATTTTTTGATTAAAATATAATTACTTCATACTAATTAAAAACTAGATATGATTCAGTTATTTAAAAAGAAGATAAATCGATGAATGAAATCAGATATATCGATATAAGAGCTGTGGTGGTTATATTGATATAAGAGCAGTGGTTAGAATGCAATATTGTAGGCTGACTCTGCCCACAGCCTGGAATTCAATCCTGATGATTCAAGGTTGACTCAGCCTTCTGAATTGGTAAAATGAGGACCCACATTTTTAGGGGTGATATGGTGACTTGGTAAACTGCTTAGAGAGGGCTATAAAGCCCTATGAAGTGGTATATAAGTCTAAGTGCTATTGTTACATACAGATTTGAACAATTATGTTTACTGAAGTGTTATGATGAATTCTTGTCATGTAGAGGTAGTAGTGGGTTCTATCCCTGCTCTCTATATTTAATATTTTATACTATATAACATAGACTCTAGCAGACCAGGCCCTTATAGCACTATGTTCAAAATCACACAAGAACTTTCATATTTATTCCAGAATAAATAGGAATGTCTCCTTCTTACAATGTGTGAATAGATGGAAAGAGATTAAAGAACACAAAAAATAACAGAGCCCATGGCTCCATGCCTGCGTTGTGCTTTCTTTTTTACTTATATAGTGAATATATAAGACCTTTGTTTATACTGCATGAGTCAATGCATCAACTCCAGTACTCAAAACTGACTTGAGCAAAACATGGTGTAAACTGAACACAGCCATTATATAGGTTCTAAAGATTTTCAACCAACAAGGAACATAAACTATAAGTACCAGGTGTACCTCTAGATCCCTGACAATACATGATAACCCATCCACTCTGAGAAGGCCTTAGTTAGAAGTTAACCAGAATCCCACAAGAGCTTTTTGATTTAATTCAGAAGACTTTGTAGTATGCCCCAAAGAGTTGTCCTACTTTTGTTATTGTTGGGAGAGGGGGGAGTCACTTCTAAAGATTTCATTGGATTTTGCTGCA
The DNA here is from genome assembly GCF_900518735.1 of Pseudonaja textilis. The sequence continues at coordinate 16,415,473 of NW_020769324.1, forward strand.
GGATTTGGATTACCCACATAAAACTTTGTCAGGAAATTAACAGAGGTTTATTTACTCTCTGACCTGCTATAGTCTTAACTTTTATTATACCATACAGGCAGAGAAAAGCAATAGGCAGAAAAAGAAATGTGTCCCAGAGTAGTTCTCTATTCTCCTTGGTTTTTGCTTGTTCAACATCTACTTCAAAGCCCTTTTGGCAGAGACAGTTAAATAGAACAGTTGAAAACAAAATGCTGAAACTCTATATTCGGTTCTCCCATCCTCCAATGTATAATGGGTACAAATAGGCTAATGTTACTGCACCAAATTTTAAAAGCACTTTTTGGACTATTGGGCATAGTTGCTTAGCAGGTACTTGAGAGCATCTTCTGAAGAACAATATGCTATGCCGAACTTTTGTGCTGTCCTTTGGGATTGTACTCATTTCACCATAAGATTCATTATGACATTCTATTTCTCAACAATGCTTTGCTGAAACCAGTTAAAGCAGCTTTTTACTGTTTTGGTAATATGTTGTGGGAAATGTAAGCATTAATTCAATGGTTTAACCCATCATCAGCATTAATTCAATGGTTTAACTCATCATAGAATTTATGAAGAAAAATTAAAGTTAGACATTGTCATAAAAATATAACCATGCCATGTTATAACTTCATGTATAAGTGAGTGCAAACACTATGTCTAGGACTGACATTCCTTGTTGTTCTAGCCAAAATAATTTCCTTTTCAACCCACCCATTTTTTTGTCATTTTTATTACCACTGATTTATTACTCTGAAAACAGATGAGAGGAGTGGGTGGAATTGCTGGAAGTAGGATCTTTCCCACTTCATCTGACAATCCTTCTGTGCCTCTCAATTGCATTTGAGTTACTGTGAAGTTTGGGGTTATTTAGAATCATGTTTTTACAGAATTATACAATAACAAAAATGAGCGATTACAGTTAAGTAATTTCACCAGCATAGTATATAACTGTAGTTATGTCCTTGAAAAGTTCACTTAATACAGAAAAGTGGCAACAATTTTGTTGAAAATTCTGATTTCACTTCTCAATAGTAACGACTGTGCCAAATTTTTAAAGGGACTGCATATCAATTTCATTGCGTTTGGTTAAAAAGTAATGGTGGGTGTGGGGATTCTACTATAAAAGTTATAATTGTAATATTTTACATATAAAATTTTAATGAGGAAGAAGTCAAAGTTTCACAAATCCTGAAATGCCTAACTCTTTATTTATGGAGTGTACCAGTGGGAAATTGATAGCAAGTGACAAAAACTGTTGGCAATTTATTTTCCCCTTCCAGAGCGAAGGATTTGGCTCGCTGTGATTTGTCTGTCTCTGTGAAAAGCCAGTTCTTGACATCCTATAATTAGCACTAAACAGCACTTGAGGCTGAAAGAATGTAATTGGCAATAATTACTTACAGGAGAACTGAGAAAGCCTTCCTATGGTTATTACTGCCATTAAGTCTCACTGAGTCATTTAAAAGCAGGTTTGACTTTAAGCAACACAATAACAAGGGGAAGGCAGGGGGAAGGGGAGGTAACTAGGGAATGAAATAAGTCAAACCTCAAATACTTCTAGCAATTTCCCCAAACCCCTTTAAAAGAAAAAGGCTGCCTCCAGATTAAAGGATAAATGTTAGAAGGCAGGATGAGCCAAAGTGGAGCCTATCTATGGACAACAGAGTCTATGTGGCTTATCTGAGTAACCTGGGCATTCTTGAAATTGGTGTTTCCCCTCCTCAGCAGATGTGTGGACTTCAATACTAAAAGTTTTCTAGCCAACACAGGCATTAGTCAAATTCTAGGAGTTGAAGTCCATGTGTCTGAAGGGTGCTTAGGCTGAAGAAGACATTTATTTAAAAAATGCTCACGCAGACTGGGATGTAATGTGGTGGGTTGCAACATTTCCTAACTAACAATTATGTAGGTGCTTTCCTATATGTATTGGTATTTAGAAACCACAAGAAGAAAAACTATTTATAGCATAAGTGTATATATGTCCATAAAGTTGCTTTCAACTCCTAGTGTCCTCACACATAGGTAGTATACATGATTGTTCAGAAATGAATTGTAATGTGTTCTATGGTGTATAATTCAGGCTAAACTGTTAAGCAGCTGCTCATTCATTCATTCAATTTCTATAGCTGCCGATCTCAATCAATGGCTTCAAAAATTCAAAAATATAGTTGAACACAATTTGAAACAAGGGTGAAAAAGGATTTGATATCAATCTTTTTCCAATTGTGTTTCTAGTTTAATTGTTCTGCCAACAGAAGTGGCCTTTCCTGTTTGAAAATTACCTGCCTCCTTAACATTACTTTCATCTGCCCGGAATAATTTGCTGGGCATCTTGTTATGAGTTATGAATGGGCAAAAGACCAAGAGCCTTTTAGGAAAATCTCTTTAGCTCATAATGAAGTGATGTGTGAAGTTTGGAATATCTGGAATCACCTAGTTTGAAGGCGGAGAAAATTAAAAATCTATTACTTGCATCTATGTTCACAGAAATGCTCTGGATGCACTGAAATCTGAAAGAGTAAATATTAATTTTGGGGCACTGAATCTGTGCTAGGAAGAATGATGATATTTATTTGGACAAACAGTGTATTAAAAGATTGTATTAGTACTAAAAGAATATACATTCCAGCATGCTATGCAGTCAAAACAGTATGCAAGTATTTGAATTTAAATTCACTTGTGATTGGGTGCAGGGCTTGGAACTAGATTCATTTAAATAGAATGGGATTATTGAATAAGCATATATAGAATTAAATTGATAATATGCTAATTTTGTATTTTTCTGATCTCCTCTAAATTTTCCTTTGTCATTTTAATATAAATTACATTGACATGTGTTTACTAGAAATCATAGGTTTCCACTGGAAATTTTCCCACTGTAGGAAAATTTCTGAGTTTTAACAAAGAAGGTTATAGAGAAACAATCTACTCTTCTGTAGCAAGCAATAGTAGTTGCTACCTGGAGAGAAGATATGATGAAAGATCTTCCCTGAATGAAATTCTAGCATTAAATTCTCTTTAACTGCTACTCTGTCTTATCTGTCAAGTATCACTTCATGCTTTCATAGGAATGTAGCTCAACACAGTGAGACTCACCACAGAGTAAACTTTAATTAATCCAGTGGGAATCACGTGTGGTGAAAATCACAAAACATCTTTCTCAGTTGTGATATTTTTAATTTTTAGAGCTAACACACATAAGAACTGTGAAATATGAATATTTTCCTGAAATTCTGACAATGTGAATTTTAAAAAAATTGACAGCAAAGCTAATGTTTTCCTTTACTTCCTATTCTTTAATGTTCAAGCTTTTACAAAGTAGTCATTTTAATCAATTGTTTCTTTGAGTTTTTAAATTACTTTTTAAGGAATCATCATTACAATTCTGAATAAACATAATGCCAATTACATAGTAGTTGTTTTTTTTAAAGTGACCTTTCATAACTTTCCCCAAACATATGAGATAACTATACTGTTGCCCCCTAGCTTGTATTAATTGTCTTTAAACAATAGAATCAAGTCACTGGAATTATCACTAGAGATTTTATCACCTTCTGTAAGAAAGGAAAGCAACAATAAAAGAAAAAAAAAACAAGTGCTGAATGTGGAGTTTTATCATTTATTAGAAAGTGTCCCAGAGTCCATAAGAGACCAGCAGTCCCCAACGTTTCCAGGGATTGGTAGCAACTGTGGGAAGGGGGAGGGTGGGGAGGGGAGAAGATGGTTTCGAACATACTTCCACTGCTTGCACAAATGGAATTTTGTGTGCTCATCCGACTTTCTGTGGTCCATTTCCTAACAGGCTGTGGAGCTGTATCGGGCTGCAGACCAAGGATTGGATACCCCTGTTGTAAAGCTTCCTATGTAGATAGAGCTGTTTAATCTTGGATGAGAAATCCAGTGTTGTATTTCTTCTCTCGGTCACTGACCATCTTTAATACTTTGCATTTTTTCCCTTTATGATATCCTCAGCATATCCTCAGTGAAAGTATAGAGAATAGGTTAAGAAAGTCATTATTTGTAGACTTTAACTTTGCTAGTATGATCTTAAACACAATAGTATATTTTACATTCAATTCTTGCACTTCTAACCTTTTAGTCCATGGCTGAAAGAATCTGGGGCTTCTCTGAGCATCAGAGATATTGGTGAGGTATGGAGATTCGTACCTATAATTCTGCTGAATAGAGTGATAACTGATGAGAAAGGCTTCACTTTATTTATTGTTGTACTTATTTTCAACTTATACAAAGCAACATACAAATTATTTTCCCCTCTTGGATATATAACTGTAGTTACTTTGTGGGGGATTAGCTAGGGTAATTATTATGCTATACTTCTTTCTTTCACAATGTACCACTATTCAAGTCAAGTTGAATGATATTATATGATTAACTCTTCTTTCATTCTGAGCATGAACAAGCTAAGAGAAAGTTAGAAGATGTATGAAACATCAATTCTATTTATCTTGCAGTCCTGCATATGTCCAATGCTTCCTTCTGCTCTACCTGTCTGTGCTGCCTCATCATGCTCATGGAGTATGCATATTCCTGAGAGAGAGAGATGAGTGAGAAACATGGGAGTGTGTGCTAGGGAATATATTCCAATCCATGAAAGTTTTCTCAGCTGTGCAGCCAAAGCAAGCAGACACCTACACTGGGCAGCAAAGATATAGGCTCTAATGTTAGCAAAGGTAGACGAAAGAAAAAATGAAGAGAACTAGAATCAAGGTGAATAAACTCGGTTACAATGACAAAGAATAGACCATTGAAAATCCTAAAAGATAACTAGGGATAGATTATCATGGAGAAAATCTATTTATCTGGTTGCTAAGAGTTAATTAACACTGACTTGGTGTTACATAATCACATATACAATGAACTTCAGTTATTCTTGTGTAACTATTAAATATATTTTTTGGATTCACTAATATGTCCAACTTTCTTCACTCTATTCAGTTTCAGAGAAATAGGAAGGGCATTCCACTACATATTTCTGCATGTGGGTGGGCAGGGGAAGAAAAATCATTCTCCAAAATTGGAATAGAAGGCAAAAGTCTTTTGTGAAACATTTCAACTGGTATCTACAGTATATTCTTTAGGTACATATATCTCATTCTAATTTGATACCAATCAAGTTATATGATGGCTAAACTACAATACATGCATCCACCAATTGGCTCTAGGAAAGGATGAAGCACCGCTTGATAATCATTTAATTAGCAAGGACAGGCTAATTGCTTCAATGAGATCTTTGTTTTTTGTTGAAAAAGCATTACATGAAACTACCTTCTTATACCACTTAGAAAAAGTTAATGCAACTAACTGTTTCTTTTCCAAGCCAAAAAGCTGTCAAAACTGCATTTCTCTTCTTCACTTTTGAAAATACAATCATCTCCAGTGTCTTGGATGTTGTCTAATATAATTCAGGACTTTTCAGGTTACTTTATATCCTCTTATGTATCAGGAAATTCAGCATATCTAGCATTCTCATCAGCTTGAATTACACGTAGATCATTTCAGAGGTACTAGAAAATTATTGTAGGGCAGCCAACATACCACTCAATAGACTTTCTTATTGATTTATAATTTAAACATACCCATCATTTCATATATTATTTCCATATGTAGTTCTCACTTCAAGCAATATTTAAGTGCTAACTTTGTAAACAAGGAATGTGAAAATTTAAAATTGTTTGAAGTTTCTGTTTGCTCATTGTATACTTACAATGGGACTGATGTCCAGTAACTTTGGTTTACGGAAGCATATAATTTCTGCAATGATTTTGGCAACCCATTTTATACATAATTTAAGCTTCATTTGTTACAAGCAAATTGATGATTAACATTAGTGAAGTTCATACCATTCTCTGAATTTTAACTTTACCAAATATAATACTTAATTCTGCTATGAAACATAGTCCAAAAATATAATTGCCAATTAAACACAAAACACTCCCATACCGATGACGTTAATCTTGTATGCATGCATATCACTAATTGAAGTCATTTTGCACATATTCACAGAAACAATTTGCTTTTTCTTGGAAAGTAACTGAAAGTCCTCAACTTGATCAAGAGCATCATAAGGCAGTGCCTTTTTTACAACCTCGGTAACGGTTTGGAGTTTTCCTTGATCTTCCTTACTAAATTTTGAGGAGATTAAACTGCTATCCGGGCAAGACAAATCCAAGAAAACAATACAAAAAATGTATATTTGACTTCAGCTGCTAAATCTTCAAAAGTAATTTTACAACTATATATTTTTAAGAAGAGAAATAAAGTACATAGCTGGAGGATAGCAATATTAATTACCACTTAGCTCTTGCACTAGTTTTCAAATTGGGTTCCTGGTCACATGGAGTCTTTGCACTTAAGGCACTGAATTGCCGTAAGGATAGAAAAAAACCATTATGTTCAATCAGTCAGAAGGAAGAGACAAATCTTTCCATTTGACAATGTTTCCTCATTTAATATGCTTGTTTTGTTTCCCTTTTCACTGAAAGTAAGGAATGACAAAACTGCTTCACCAATTTCTGGACCAATATTGTGTTTGATCATTCCTATTAATGTTTGAATCCATTCCAGCAAATTCCATATTACCAACACTACATCCATTACTATCAGCAATCTGGTAGAATATGTATAATTTCTTTCAATTTTCACAACATTCTACAGCTTGATTGGCTACAAGACTACAGTCATTTATTTTACTTACATTATTTGCATGCCATTGATTAACAACATTCTTTAACTAGAACTATTATACATCATAAACAACCCAACCATAAGTAAATAAAAGAAAAAAGTAAACAGATCATATATAAGGTTTAAATAAATAAAACCAGCATTAGAGAAATATTTATAGGTAACGAAAGTCTCTAAGAGGTTTTTAAAAATGCATAAGGAAGTGAAAATGTTTCAGTGCTAAAATTAAGATCATGTAGGGCAAGCAATTAAAGTAATTTGGATTTAATTTAGATAATTTAAATTCATTGTTCTATAATCAGGGCAGAATTTTAACTAAAACTGAATAGATGCTGGTCTAGGTTGCTAAAGTTTAGGGGGCACCAATAGCACCCTTTTGCTGCTTTTTCCAAATAAAAATATTTTAAAATTATATGAAGCTTCTCTTTCTGCATACTGAAAGAAAATCATCCTGTGTAATGAAACTTATCCTTCTGGAAGTTTTTAAGATTCAAAAAACAATTTACAAACCATTTCCAGTAAAGGTGATTAAGAGGGCAAGTAGGTGAATCCAGAGTCCTTTGGAGGGCTTCAGTCCAAAGCTCACTCACTCAGCCCGCAGAACTCTAAAACCCACTGGATATTGATTTTTTAATGATCTCACTGCAGGGAACATCTATAAGGAACATTCTGGCCAATCTCAAGCCCTCTATTTAATCCAGAGAGGAGTTCGGGGAAATGATTCATTTACTTGTTCCACTTTCCACCACAATCATCTGCTCCACTAAAAGTGAAGCTATCTTCAGTCCATCACTGCTTCTTCAGACATCTCTGTAGGAGAAACTTCAGAGAAATAGATAAAGGGCTTTATAGGCACAATAATAAAATAAGTTTAGTAATCCTACTCTTTTGTTACTGAGTAATTTCTTTGGTGCAAAAATAGATATTTTAAATCTTAATAAGATATTTGATTTTGTTTACACCAAAATATAGTTTAGTCCAAAAGATATTATTTGTCAACAATACTGAAAAACTGCAGGATAGTTATTAATGCAATGCAACTTCTTACCAGTGGCTCAATAGAAAAAAGAATATGAGAAATGACTGGAAAAGTTATTTTGAAGATAAAAGTTATTATCAAGAAATCATCCCATATACTAAGCCAAGTTTAACTAAAATAATGGAGTATAGGGGTTTCTTTAAGTATATAGATATCAGTTTATTTTTTAAAAAAAGAAACCCAGAAATAATACAATAAAAATGCATCAAGTAATAAAAGATAAACTTATCAAGCCACACTAATATAAAAGCAAAGGAAAAATTTGCTTGGTGGTTAATGATCAGAATAGTCAATTGTTTTTTTAAGCTTGCAGAGCAGATTTATATTATAGAGTAAGTTGAGCTGAACCCAGAACATCCATAGGTAAATGAGGAGACTGTGCCAGTTACTAACATTTAGTAACTTCAATGTATATGCAGGCACGCCCCCCCCCAAATAATCTCAGAACCCAATGGAACAATATTTGATATCTAATTAGTAATGAATAAAGACATGAATGTCAAGTTCTATTGAACCAAACATAATTTATCCTTGATAGTATGATATTGTATATAAAATAATATGGGCTAGCTTTGAGGAAGGGTCAACTTCTGAAATTTATTTTTTAGAAGTTTGTTAGCATGCAGAATCCAGAAAAATCCAAAAGTGCTTTTTTTCAAGAGTCAACTGGACTTTCTGGTTTTTCTTTGAAGATGTTTTGCTTCTCATCCAAGCAGCTTATTCCACTCTGGATGAGAAGTGAAATGTCTTCAAAAACAAATCAGAAAGTCTTCTTGAAAAAGCACCTTTGGAACAATCATGACCTGGATGATTGAGAATCTCCATAGACAAATTCAAAAGAACATTTCATTCACATGTGTGGGAAGTGTGTTAAACCTTTCAACACACAAATCAACAAATTTAATTTAGAGATAAGTATCACTGCAGTATTACATATAATTATTTTACATATTACTTTACATTTTATTTTATAACACTTGCTTTATCTTACTTTGTAGTTCTGTAATTTCCTGCCATTGGAACTGCTGGACAATGTAGTAAAATGTGAAGCACACCAACATATGCTTTGTTTTTGTAAGTGAGATGGAGTAGAGAAAGACTGTCTTGGTTAACAAAACTGGTCAGGTCTGAAAAGGTTCTTGGCATGAAGCTTCAATCAAAGCAAAGTGCACCTTTGAAACTTTACATAGTTCTAGTCATTAGTCATTTCTTAAATTTATCTTCCTCAAATACAGGTCTGTTTAATCTACTAAAAAGAAACAATAAATTAGAAGAAATCAGGATAAGACATTGACAACTAGCCTTGCTATACTGTGCAGTCACTCAGAATGGCATCTTACTTGTCAAATGCAGAACTGGCTTACTAATAATAAATTGACTTGATTGAAATTTAGCCTTTTGAAGGTACATATACCCTAATTTACTAAAGGTAATTTTCAATGTGCATTTTCTTAAATATCCTACTGCTAATTTTTCTTCTCATTTGTTAACAGGTTGTTAAGATACTTACACATATATCTTTTCACATCAGATTTGGGAATAAATCAGTTCACACCAGATTTGCTAAAATCCTCCTGCAATTATCATGATATAAAGCATGCTTTTTCTTAATGTCTTTTACAGAACATTACGCTTCCTTTAAGAGCCATTTCATGTTTCTTCATCATTCCATCAATCTCATGATGCAACATTTCTAAGGATGTTAATAGTATCCATAGGATATGAGGTACACACTAAATGAACCTTTTTATGACTTGTGAAATAACCAAAGAAAAACATTGACTCCCAGTCCCACAAGTCAGTGCTTATCCAGAAATTTTTAAGCTGATGCTGGACAAAATGATTCCCTAAAGTATCACTTAATTTGTATTATTTATTTATTTATCAATATAATTTTTTTACTGCCTGACATGCTGGAAACTACGATAGTCCTGCAGTTTGTTTGGAATAGGTACTTTTACACCTGCTGAAAGTATTAATATTTCCTTGTGGATTTCTACTGTTTTTTCCTACGAAGTATTTTAAATTTACAAGATTCTTGTAAACTTAAACATGCATCAGTTCATGTTCATAAATAATCACAAAATGCTTTAGACTGATTGGATAATAGGCTCCATCCAGTCTTGCAGTTGCCAGCTTGAGTCTGGAAGTCTCAAACTTGCAGTGATAATGGAGTCCATTATTTAATCAGTCTAAAGCATTTCATGATTATTTAAAAACATGAACTGAGCATTTTTTTCAAATTGTCAAATGGAATATATTTGGTATAAAGCTGATTGTACAGCTACCCTATCATTAAAACTCAAATAGATAACAAAAGCTGTAATTTATGTCTTATTTGAAAATATATCACCAGAATTTAAGAAAACAAAATAGGTAACAATCTGTTAAAAGAGAAGTAAATAAAGGCTAAACTGATTGGCTCTTCATGTTATGAATCTACAATAAAGACCTGTATTTGAGAAACCTAAAATGTGGAAAATCTGGTGTTAATCCATATTCATGCATTTTTTAAAGATCTTGAATACAAACATTTTTTTTTTTGAAAATGAAGCTGTGTCAGGCTTCATGCTTATGCATACTTAGTTGGGAGCAAGTTCTGAATAAACAGGAATGGGATGGAGTCACTGGAAATTTCATTAATTTTACCATAGACTTCCAAGTCCAGCAACTGACTATGTTTCATGTATTTTAAATAATGTTCAGTATAAATTATCAGTGCAGATAAAGAATTTCCTGTAGAATATACGGAAAATAGAGATTTGTTCACTGAATTTGTTGCATTCATACAACACACTAAGGCACAATGAATCAGATTACATTGAATTGAGTCTGAAAGCTGTGGAATTTTAGAAGATACCACAGTTTCCATATATCATTTGGTTGGAAAAAAGAAACTGTTAGTTCTCAATTCCATGACATTCAGTTTTAAAAGATTTCTTGGCACAGTAAGCATGAGATTCCCAGCTTGATACCCTTAGCTACCCAAAGATACCCACTACCAGTATCTTTCTCGGCAACCAGCAAGCATCTATTTTAATTTGGAGGGTTGTTGAAAATTAAGTTTTAATAGTAAAGTTAAGTTTAAAAAAATATTTTTTAAGGTTACCACTCACCTGATCTTTTATTTGATATAGAGTATTCTTATTTTAGTGTAGATAAAGCAAACTCAATTCCTAGCCTAGAACAGTTAAAATGAGAGGATAAGAAACAAATGAGAGGATAAGAAACAGGATAGGAATAAATAATTATACATTTATCTCACTTAATCAACTGAAGCATTTCCAACTTAGCATAATTCCTATAATATTTTGAGGCCCTTTTAAAAGACACCGATTAATAGGAATATTGCAGATTTTTTTCAGTTACTGTGCTGCCCCCAATCACCCATACATCAGGGTTTGTGTAGAGGGCTTTATTCAGATTGTTACCCCAACAGTTCTATTTCAGGTTTTCAATTAACTTCTAGCTGTAAACTTAGTACAGTAATTGGCTGACAACCAAGTAGATAACCAGAAGCAAAACAAACTTAGAGCCAAACCAAAAGCAGTCTTAGAAATAAAGGTTTTGCCTGGGTAGTTTCTAAAAATAAACAGCCCAAATCCCATCTGAGGTCCAGGGCCACCACTGAAGTTTGTCAACAAGTCCGGTGGTCCGGTTTCAGGGCTTGCAAGGAGAAGTCATGGGAATTGTTCAGGGGGTTGTTTTCAGCAAAGCCAGCCATGAACAAGCTCCAGCCATGACATGCAATGGCGAATTAGTCCATCCGACAGATAACCGGCTGCTGCAAACACAAACACTCTCTGCAACTGAATTAAATATACAAGCTGTAGAGTTCCAGAAATACAAACAACCATCTCTCCATAACCCACACATATTGCTTCCAGCAATGCTTCCCTCTGCCTGCCATGCTAAATAGCCCTTCCCGTTGAAGCCCATTAAGAGGGGTGAGGCCTTTGCCCCTTCAATCTGGCAGATCTCCACTTTTCTACCCTGTGCACTCTAGCATCCACCAAGGAGCTGGCAGCTCCTCACCCTCTTCCTTGTTACAAGCTCTCTCCAGCTGAGGTTCTACCAGCAGATCAGGGTCAACAATACTGGACATGCCAGGAATGCTCTCATTCTCCATCGAGGCCTCTGAGAAAGGCATGGATGATCCATTGTCCACAGGAGACATCACAGTTACTGAGTTATAGTGCTCTTTCATCAATATGTGTATGAATTCATACTCATGTTTGTTAATCTTTCTCTTCATCTTCTAAGGCTTTCCAGCCCAGAACTCTTTGGAAATCAAGGAACTCATCCGATTAGCATAAAGAGGTAGCAATCAAATGCAATGTTCCATCATTCCCTCTTTTTAGGAAACAAACAGCCCACCTGAGATTCAACAACTTTCAAGAACCCCCAGGAAACAAAGTAGTTGCATTGAGCATAAATAATAGAACTTGCTTCTTGACAATGAGGAGCAATACTTGAATGTTCCAGAGCTATCTGGTAACGATTCAACCACAGAAAGGGTAAAATTTTACAGTACATCTGCTCTGAGACAAAAACCAGACTCAATATGTGACAGCCCCCCCCCCCCCCATATGTGCTGGGTCCCAGTAATCTGGGACAGGTCCATTTTTCTTGACCCATAAACTCTTAATTGCTTCAATCCTCTCAGAGAAGAGACTGAAATGCCACAGAAACATCAGTACAGGGGACTCATTTGCCAACTGGGCAATGTGATAAAGCAGGTCAAACAAGGAAGCTGCTGCACACATGGAGGCCACCAGTATTCAGCAACCCCAAGTACTCCCTAGTATCCTATTTCACAAAACAGATGTGACAAGCAATTATCTGTGGTGAGTACCTGTGCTGCCATTGGAGCTTCCCAAATGAAAGTAGGCACTGCTCTTCTGCCCTGGTGTCACTGATGATGCCAAACCTAAACTTAGGCCTATTTCAGAAAAGCAACATCCCTTCTGAACACAAGCAGGGTTTGGTAATATATTATGGTAAACTCATGTTTAAGAGAGGTCTTAGTGAGACCTCTCTGACCTGACATTAATCAGCAATAAGTGGGGACCAGATGACTGAGAATCCATAGGTTGTCTTGAACAAAGTAGTTCTTATGTCACTGTTGGACCTCCCGTGGAAGGTTCAGTTATAGGAGAGTCAGGTGACATTCCTCTTTAAAAAGTCATATAACTGCTTTTTATGATTTTTTTTTATAAATTTTACTTAGCAAGTACCTTACATTTTCACAAAGAGGCAGCACAGAGTGTGTTGAAAGGCATGAATGATTTTGCCACCCAGTAGGCCAGATAAACAATTTATCATAGTAAATGATTAATTTCACAATTCAATGAGCACTTTCTCAAAGGACCTGTTACATGTTTCCCTCCCCTCAGCATAAGCACACACACATACACATAAAACATTTTCTTCTTGTTCTGATTAATCCAGCACTGTCATTTCTACCAATATCCTTTGAATCCTTCATACAATAAAATGTTTTCTGTGTCTGATATCCACAGTTTATCATCCAGAGTTGCCAAAGTGCAATATTCCTAAAGGTGCCAGGCTTCCTGTCCCCTTTAACTTTTTACATTTTAAAAATATTTGAAAATTTATTTAGATTACACAAAGGTAGTATAGAGAAAAAGGCAACCTTATTGATTCCTCTTACACATTGCCTCAACTGTCTACTTCTAGCTTCAAACTTGGGAGGGGGGGAGAAACATTCCAATAACACTTGGTGTTCTATAGTTTATCTTTTATACTTTTAGCCAGTTATATTACACTTGTTTATGTTATGGTTTAAACAGTAGTTTACCTGAAAATTACTAGTTCACACTAATTAACCCTTTGTTAATCCAATTAAATTGATCTATCCCTGTGGAGGTTCTCAATAATCCAGGTCATAGTTGTCTCAAAGGTACTTTTTCAAAAGACAACTGGGCTGTTTTTCCAGGAGGAAGAAGTTTCACCTCATATCCAAGAAGTTTCATTGCTTCTGGCAGGATGGTGCCCATCCATTGCCCTCACTATCCTGCAAGAACTGATGAATCTTCTTGGTTGAGAAGTGAAATATCTTCTTCTTCCTCGTGGAAAAAAACCAGCCTAGTTGCCTGTTGAAAAAGAACCACTGAGATATAAATTTTAGTTTTACAGAGTATACATTTTACCTGTAGCTTTCCATTTTACTAAATTAGAAGCATTCCTATTGAAGACAAAAGTGACTGGATTTATTTGTAAGCTTGGTGTAGCCACTAATCGTAGAGCTACAAATTTGGGTTGCTATCAATAGTTATTTAAAGCATCATAAAAATACATCATAAAAGTATAAAGCAAAATAACAATGAAATAAAGTAACCTGGCACCCCAACCAAATTTTCTTTGATGCCGTGCACTACACGCTCTGTCCTATCCTTTTGCTTGGGGGAAAGAGCCAGCTATTTACAGACTTTTGTAAGTTTAAGAGGTGCATCTACCAGAGCAGGGCTGTCAACTCCCAGTCCACAGGCCAGATGCATCACCTGCTGGCCATGCCCACGCCTGGTTTAGTGAAGGGGGAAAAAGTCCAATATGTCACAAGACACCATTGTAACGACATGAGTTTGACACCCCTGTGCCAGAGGGAGGCATGTTTCACAGGGCAGGGCCTGTCGTGGAAAAGGAAAGCTGCCTAGGTCTCTTTAGTTGGCAACATTTAATGGAATGGAAATGAATTTTCCACATCTTGTTAAGCAATTATCAGTCAATAATTGCTTCATATGCAGAAATACAGTTGTATGACTAAGCTTTCAGGTGGATGTAAATATGTAAATTTGCCAGGATTTATTAACACTAAAGACCAAACATCATTGCATCAATAATACTGAGGTCAGGCATTTTCCAATGGCATAATTGCAATTAATTGCATAATTGCAATTAACTTGTCTGATTCTGAAAAGTAGAACAGCTGCAGAAAGGCAGGTGGGAAAAACTGGGATTAGGACTATGACATTCAAGAAGCATTATTTTAATTTTTCCAACCTACAGTGGTTTCATTTTCATTGAATGGGAATGCACTTTAGAGGGGACAACTAAGTAACATTCTTCCCCATCTGCTACTTTGCTAATCCTGATCAATGCCCTACCCCACAGCTGTTAGTTTCATTTTATAAATGAAAAGTATCACTTGCAGATCTGAATGAATGGCATTAAGTGCGTTAAGAATTCACGTGTATCAATACTCAAGAGCCTGTTGCTTTTATGCATCTCACACACTTTAAATGTATCTCATTCTTCAGGGACCTCCAAAAAAAAAGAAGACAAAAAAAGGTTCTGGTGTTGAGTGAAAGAAATAGGATAAAATCTGTGTCAGTAATATTCTGTGTGTGATATCACACAGCTGATGAATTTGCAAAGTGTCTGCTTTTGAATTTCCTAACTAAGCTTTGACTACCAATATAGACACATGCATGAAGTTTTCCCTTGTTGAAAAAAGAAATGGAAGTGCTTTCTTTCCTTTCGGTTAGATGATTTTCTTTAATCCAGATTAAATCCTGACTTGGCTTTTTTTAGTCATGTTTGCCAGAACATTTTTCTTAAATGGAGTATTTTGGGCAAGCTTCCAATCTACATCCGTCAACTTAATTCAAAGCTCTACTAGTTCATACTTGCCTGCTGAAAGAGCAAAGGAGTGATGGTAGTTGCTGCAATTTTCCTCTTTCTTTAGGGATATAGGAATAAAAAATGAGAATCTAATAAGAGGCAACTAATTATGTCCATGATGGTACTCTCATGCAGACAGTATTAAAAAAAAACCCCAAAGACTAAGATGAACAGTTCATAATTATAAAGTACACATTAATCTACACATTAATGTTCAGCTATATCACTATTTGAAACTTTAATTTTATTTTTAATTAATTAAGATATAATGTGGAATTATATGTGATTTTTTTTGCTACTTTAATCAGTAAAATAGGTGTTTTTTTTAAAAGACATTACTAAGCTAAGAAAATCAGGAACAACTCAAACAAGCACACATGAAAGACAAGGGAAAGCTGAAGTTTAGGTATTTTCAACTTCCCATTAATCCACAAACATAAGCTTTAGAAATTATATTTATGAATGTTTTATGTGCAACCATTTTAGGATGATAAAAATTAGTGAAATTTGACTAGCAAGTGTAACCACAGTCCAAAATATATTTAATTTTCAAGAAGCTTTTTTCAGAATAAGTTTGTTCATAACTTTTCAAAGTTGGCAGGGCAAGAATAGGGAGTAGATTAAGGATATTCTCTAAATCTGCATGTTCGGAAGACTGACATTCAAATATTGTACTCCAAATTGCCTGTGACCCGTTTCATTTACCAAAGGAATTCCTTCCTTCTTTCCCATTAAGCCTTTCTTCTCCTTAAAAGAAAAATACAATGGGAAAGGGGAGAAATGGCATTTTATTGAGGGAAATATGAGTTGGAAGCCACCGTTAAAAACCACAAATGAAATAACGCGAGAAGGTACATACTTGAGCCAATAATACCTGTGTGGTATACGATTAAAATCTTGGATGACACCCAAGCCCCAGCCAATTATGAGCTCATACAATCACTGTATCTCTGTCCAATCTACTTATAAGCAGGTTGGTTAAAATGAGGAGTGATTCCTTTGATCTCCTTTGGAAAACGTTGAGCAGCAAATCTAAGAAACACATAATTTGACAATAATATGAAAACAGTTTATATAATAGCTATAATATAACTTTTCATTTAATAGAATAGGAACCTATTCTATTCAGTGAGATTTAAGTTATATATTTAAGATCTTATATTCCAGCTCAGACTGGTAGTCATATGGTTTAAAACTGCTGTAGTTTTCTTGTTTTGAGAAAGCTTTATAACACCATCACTTAAAAATTCCTGAATTAAAAACAGCTTGCCCTTCACTCTCGGCCAACCAGAAAGATCAGCCTCTGAGGGAATGTGAAATTGCCATCATAACCATTTAGGATTTGAACAGTGCTATAATAAACAGAATAAAAAATTGAATAATCAGAAAAAATAAAAAGGAAAGTCAAGGAGAACAGTACTAAGTATGGTAGTGTCCTTCATTATGTAAAAGTTCAGATATGGTTTATCTCATATTAATATTTAGATTTCTAGTGAAGTGCACATGAATTCTTGATTTTTTTCATGAAGGGACACCAGAATGACTATTTCAGTGGATTTCTCCATAGAAGAGTAAGTTTTTCAGAGATGGAGCTCATCAGTAGACGACTTCTTTCTCCTATAACATCTGGATTCTTCTAATGTTATACAGGGCAGATCATACTGATAGCTTCTTCCAAAACTATGTTACAGAAAATTACTAGGCACTATAAACAAATAAGGCAGAATATTCAGAAAAAAATGTTAAAGTGAACTCTTTTAAATAGGAGAGTGAGAAGACGTTAATGCTACAGATGTTTCTGTTTCTTTTAAAATACTTTATCTCATATGTATTTTAAACTAAGTGTAGCTTGGTCTACAGAATTGTTTATTTCTTTGCTATTTTGGATTTCCAATAGAAGAATCATATGAGAATAAGTATCTTTATTCTAGAGAATAAATAATTGTCAAAATAGGACACATTTGGAAGATTTCCTAAGATAGTCCCATGTAGGAAAAAGTGATGAGAAGAAATTACGAAGAGTAATTCTGAAAGTGGACATTCATACTTAAACACAAAATGTTTTTTGTGTAACCTTTCCAAAATCCGGAATGGTTTCTCTTCCAGAAATGATTGGAAGAGGATAGTGGCTCCTAATGGTTACAGAATCCAGGAATTACTAATCTTGAACTACACATCCTTCTTATTAACAATGAAAGATAGGAGAAGGAATAGATAAAATCATTCAGAAAGTTTTCATTGAACTTTGGGTAGAAATGTCTTGTAAAAATCTGGGCTCCAATATTAATATTGATTGTGGAATCATAGAATTGAGTAGCATAGCAAGTGGGTGATTAGTTGAGCCTGCAAAGTCTTGTATAATTTATTGTCTGCCTCTAGTTTCGTTCTGTGCCTTTTACTTTATATCTCCAGTTATTGCTGCTGTTGCTTATTGCACTGGGGTTTTTAAGCTGTTTTAACTGCTCAGAGTTTATTTATAAGTTGGCATATAAATGAAAACACTAAGCAAACAAACAAAATGAGCCCATTCAACATAAATAGTTGTCACTTGTTGGGGAATGTTGTGGTGGATATGAGACCTTGTAGGTTATGAATCTTATATTGTAATGCAGTGATGGGATTCAGATGGTTCACACCAGTTCAATAGAACCGGAGCCTAATTTTTTGTTGAGTTCTGTGAACTGGCTGGGCACATTTCAGTGCCTGGCACCAGATGCTCTCACTTCCTCCAAACATTTCTTTGACTACCTGATTTCCAGCTCTGTCACATTTCTTGCTGTCATGTGAAGGGAAACAAAAGTTTGTGGGACTAAAAAAAAAAGTTCAATCAATCAATTCTTGCAAAAAATAATCTTCTGAAAGGTATCTGGATGGTGGTGGGTGGGACAAGCTCTGTGACACGGCTCTGCACTGCAATGAACAAATGGGAAATAGACCAGCCAGCATGATGGAAGGAGAAGGCTGCTTTCCCTCTTTCTTCTCCCTGCTCCTCCTCCTCCTCTTGTGTTGGCCCTTCCAATTTCCATTTCTCCATAGCAGCACAGTGCCCATATCCATTTTGATAGTGGGGGGAGGGAATAATTTGACAACTGGTTTGCCCAAGAACAGGTTGGCCATCGTGAGAGGCTCATCCTGAATGTATGGCAGAGTTAGAAGATGGTAATGGACCATGCCTCCCACAATGGTCAACCTGACCCTGGGCAAACCAGTTGTTAAATCATTTGAATACCACCATTGTTGTAATGGTATGTGGGAATGACCTTAGGAGATAGGGCAACAAGATGCAGCCAGGGGACTGGTGTAAGGGGGAAGAAGGCTTTGGACTTCCTGGATTCTCTTAATGTAAACTTACAGGAATGTATCTTGAATGTAAGAACCAGCCATTAACAGTCTCAGCAATAATACAATGCCAAACAGTCTGACCAGGCAGAGTATGTTTGTTTGTGACAGAAGTTTTAGTGAAGTTACTTGTGACATCAGAAAGTAATATGGCCTGTAGTTGTATTTCAAGGAAAGTCTGGGTCTGTAGGATAACAAGAATGTGTGTTTGTCAGCCCTCCAAAGTAAGTCAAGTCAGAAATCAGTCACCATATGGTTATTACTGAATCTTGAAAGCTTTCCAAGTCTCCCTTGGTGTTTTCTTATATCATGGAGAATCAAGGCAGAATTGCTCTGAATCTTGTTCTTAAGATTATTTTTTCCCAAAATGGAAGCCGAGATTTCATTTATTCTCTCTTTCATCTATTAATGGATCCTTGTTATCTCTTCCTCCCTTTACAATATCAAAGTTAATTCTGGTCCTCAATTTCTTGTTGCTTTAATATCTGAGTTCTTGGGAACTGGTGATAATCAAATGGCAGGTATTATATGTGTCAATGCAATGTTTTTGAATGACTAGCTTAAATGCACTACTCATATTTGTTAGATAAGGAGGAGAAGGGATAGGAAAATAATAAAATAGTAGTGTCTGTATCCACCACCCAAGCAGTCTGCCACACAATGCCTCAAATTTTCCATTGCTTAGCATGTCTGGTTTGATGTTGAATATAGTTTCCAAGTTCACTTGATGATTCAATTTATTTTTATTTATTCTATTCATTTATTAATCAGATTCATAAAGCCACCCATCTATCCAATGAAACTCTGGTGAATTTCTCCTGTAATTAATTTTATAGTCCCTTTTGAATTAGGGAATTAAGCCTCTTCCATTTCATCCCACAATAAGACCTAACAGCTGAAACTCAACAGATAATTTTATACCAAATGCTTACTGTGTTGGAAGCAATGGATTTCACATTTGGCAGCCAGTTCCTTGACTGGTTCCCCTAGCATGTCATAAAGTTAATTGAGTTGTCCATTGCTGAAATCTGAATGGGAGGTTCCCATTTTAAACTTCCCTTGTTATTAGTCTACATGTGTTTGGTTGCTGAGAAAGTAATTTACTTATGGGACTGTATTTTTCTTATGGAAGAAAGAAAGAATTGTATTTGTCCAAGGGCTGCCAGTGCTGAAATTATTATAGCAATAAATGCAGGACATTGATTTGGGAGTGGTATAGGGATCTTCTGTTATTTTAGATTTTGTCTCATCACTTGATTTTGATTCACTGACTGAATGAATTGGTAATTAGCAAATTAGTTCCGATACTTACAATGAAGCATTGGCAATTTGATTGATAGCATGACTATTAAAGAGTATGATGGATGGGTGCTTTTACTAGCAACCATCACAAAATGAAGATGGCCATATAAAATACTGTTGTTTGCTTTGACAACTGTATATCTCTACTATGTACTCACTGTAGAACTTTTTTTTACCTGAGTGAAGGCAGAGATGTAAAGATAAAAATTCAATAAAGGATCTTCTTGTCTAACAAGGAGTTAATAGTATATAACCTCCATCTTATTATATCCCCAAATCAGAAACATTTCTTAACAAGTTAAATAGTTGTAATCTCAATATAGAACCTTGAGAAATTTCTTTTAATTGTTTTATAATTTTAGAATTGTAAGCTGCCCAGAGACACTTGTTTGAGTTGGGTGTCTATAGAAATCGAATAAATAAATAAATATACTCCACTACTTATTTTTCTTAGACCTTGACATTTTACCGCTGTTAGCCTGGAAAGCCAATTTTTTACTTGGAAGCTCCGAGGTTGCCACATTTAGTGCCTTGGAATTTGGTAGGGGGGATTTCATAGTGAGGCAGAAGATTAGACTCAATAACATTCTTTCTCAGAGAGTTAAGGGCATGTTACCCTGCACCTGCAGAGGAGTGTCTGGAGGAATGTCTCCAGTTGGGATGATGATGTGATTGGGCCATGTGATGGACTAATAGGTGCAGGGGATGGATCTTTGATTTTCTTTTGGGAAGAAATCTTTCTTGTCACATTTGTTAAGTGAATCACTGCAGTTGTTAAAATATGAACCAGTTGTCAAACATCTGAATGTAAATCACACGGCCATGGGTACGCTGCAGCAGTGATAAGTGTGAAAAATGGTGATGTCACTTTTTTCAGTGTGATTTACTGTTCACTGTACTTTCTATTTCTTAACAGTTCAATTACTCAGTTTTTTTTTAACAGAATTGATACTGACCTGTGTATACAAGACTTGCTTCTCTATTGTTTTCTTTGATTACCATTTTTTAATTTGGCCCAGAACCAATATTAAGATGATCATCTTATAATTTCTAAGGTCTGCTTAGAATTTCTTTTTTTTTTTTTGCAATTGGTGGTATTTCTTCTGTTCTGTTACTTTAACACTTAGCCTACTTTTGGGACAAATATATATTTTGTGTAGAATTTGCTAGTGGGTAGTCTTTTAAGCAGTCCTAAATTATCTTTTCTTGTTTTGTCAGTCTACATTAGTTGTTCTGATTTCCTGATTGAGAAAGTCAAAGGTTCAAGTTTTCTGTTCTCTACATTCTATAGGAGAAATCAATGTATTTTTCTGCAATCTTTGTATTAGTATGAAGCACAGTTTTTACATCTTTGCCAATAACAATATCTATTTATTATCTTATGGTTTCCTCTGATTTCCTAAATTTTCTGTCTTCATAGATTCATGACATTCTTATTCTGAATTCCTTATTGTTCCTTTGAATATTTTCTTTCAGAGTATATGCTTCTTTTAATTCTTTTCATGAGGGCAAATTTTCCATTCTCATTGGAAGATTTCTTAATAGCTTTTTGGATATGGCTGAAACCAATTTATCCATCTATCCATTCATCCACTAAGTCACTCATTCACTCATACATTCACCCACTTATCTTATACACCTGCCCATCTTACATAAGTGTCTCTAGACAAGATATAATAAAATAGATAAAACACATAGTATCAAGAACAAAACAAACAGTAGACAAGTACCATGAAACAACTATATATCTCTTCTGTCACACACCTAGGTTTCCAGGCTCAGGCACATAACTAAGTTTTCAAGGCCTTATGGAATGCCAATAGAGCCGGATAGTCATGTCATTGTTTTCCAAAGAGTGCTTAGCTGATAAATCACAAATCCCTGTACTTGCACTACCCCCACTCCCCAAATGCTGGCTACTACCATTGTTGATACAGAGAATACTGTCTATATAGGAAGAACCCTTAACTTTCAAAAAATCTAAACAATTTTTTTCCGGAAAAATTGTCCTACAACCTACAACTCCTACACTGCAAAAACATATGTACTATTCTACTCAACCAGATTAAAGCAATAAATGCAATTTGCATAGACTTCTGCAAAGCCTTTGATTCAGTGGTACATGACAAACTACCGTTAAAACTAAACTCTTATGGCATTTCCGGATCCCTTTACACATGGATTACTGCATTCCTGTCAAACAGGCAACAAATAGTAAAAATAGGGAGCACTATATCAAACCCTGCTCCAGTTAACAGTGGTGTTCCCCAAGGCAGTGTTATAGAAACCACACTCTTTATATAAATGACCTTTGTGATCACCTTATAAGCAACAGTATCCTCTTCGTGGATGACGTAAAACTATTCAATACCACTGACAATGTTACTGTTCTTCAAAGTGACCTTGATTATGTGTCTGAATGGTCAAACAATTCGCAACTCCAAATCTTGACCAACATATGCTCTGTCCTACACATTGGTAAAAAAAATCAGTACACCAAATACAATCTAGGTGTATATGACCTCAATGATGACCCTCACTCTGTCAAGGACCTCGGAGTACTCATATCTTATGATCTAAGTGCCAGAGCTCACTGTAACAGTATTGCCAAAAAGGCATTAAGAGTTGTAAATCTAATCTTACAAAGCTTCTCCTCTGGAAATATTGAATTGCTAAATAGGGCATACAAAACCTTTGCTACACCAATACTCAAATACAGCTCATTTGTCTGGAATCCACACTGTATATCGGACATTAATACAATTGAGCAAGTCCAGAAGTATTTCACGAGAAGAGTACTACACTCCTCTGCTCGCAACAGATCACCCTATATCACCAGACTTGAAATTTTGGGCTTGGACAATCTTGAACTATGCCACTTACAGTTGGATTTAAGCTTAATACACAAAATTATCTGCTACAATGTCCTACCAGTCAATGACTACTTCAGCTTCAACCACAACAATACAAGAGCACACAACAGATACAAACTCAATGTTAACCACTCCAAAATTGATTGCAGAAAGTATGACTTCAGCAACAGAGTGGTCAATGCCTGGAATACACTACCTAACTCTGTTGTTACATCCTCAAACCCCCAGTCCTTTCACCTCAAACTGTCTACTGTTGACCTTATCCCATTCCTAAGAGGTCTGTAAGGGGCATGCATAAGTGCTCCATCATGCCTCCTGTCCCTGTCCTATTGTCCCCATTTATTCGTACCTATTTCCTGTATTCTTACTCATGTTTATACTTATACCTATTATCTTGTAAGCAATTGACAAATCAAATAAATAAATAAATAAAGATCTGGAGAGGAGAAGCTGTCTCATGAAAACTGAAGCTCTGCAAAACTGAATTCTGAATTCTAGCAAAGTAAAAGTTGTTTAACTTCAACTACTTGATATGGGGGATGCAAAGTACTTGACTATTTATGGCTGCCTCCAAAGGCTAATTCACTGCTAGAACAAAGCTTTGGTAACTGTCTTGCATTGGAACTACATGTTTTACAAATTCATTGATTTCTGGATTGGACCTTGACAGCTGCTTAGCCATCTCTCCCCTTGAACCTGACTGTGGAGAGCTTGCTGGAAAATTGACTACTGCAACTTTCTGTATACTATTTCCTACTATTGTGTGACCCCTTGCAACTCTGGTATAAATGTGAGAACTGATTTATGATTTTATAATAAAGCATCAAAGTAAGTGTATTGATTTATGATTGGTCTGTTTATTGGGGTAATAGAGTCTGGGTAATATCATAAATCAAATTTAGTTATTCAGTCTGATGCTGGCATCCATAGAGATTCTGGGAGGAATGTATTAGATTTTATATTCTGTTTTTCATATAAAGAACACATCTTCCCAATTGCCTTACCTTTTTTAAAATGTTTCTATCCAGAAATGATTCATGCTATTGGATTTCTGACATATCTACTGTAACAAAGTTTTCATTCACAATCAAATAATTTTATTCCCTTATGCTAATCCTAACCCTAAATTACTCCTAGCCCTATTATTTGCATATGAATGTTAAAACTAGTATTGGCATTAATATTTTTCACAGCTATCATTTTTCTCTGTGATCTTTTGAACCCATTCTAAAACTGGCTATTTTATTTATATTATTTTCTAAAGCATATACACCTTTTCAGACTGCTTGCTCTCCATCGGCCACCACTATAAAATCTGCCACTTTTAAATATTACTTACCAGCAGCCAGTTTTCATCTTAATATTGTATAGCTTGGCTTGTCCCAAAAGTATCCTAGTGCACAGCTCAATCTTTGAACTGAGGGATCTGCACTGCTGCAATGGCTCTACAATCCTAAAAAAGATACATTTGGTATTGCAAAAGAAATTGCAGACAAATCCCATTTTGTTCACACTTTTGTTTACCCTAAAGCACATTTTTTTGGTGTTTAAACATAATATTTGTACAAACAATATTTCTTTATGGTTACCTCTTAAGCCAATGCTGTGTAAGAGGTCTTGTTAAGCACACATGTTAAATTTCAGAATCAACTAGCCACAAGGGAACATTTCCCTGTGTAATTTAGCCTTCTTTTAACTCTGCTGGTTCTGTTAAGAAATAATTCTT
Source organism: Pseudonaja textilis (assembly GCF_900518735.1). The sequence goes on from NW_020769324.1 coordinate 16,440,125, forward strand.
ATACTCTCTATTACATTTAATAGTGAAGCAGTCATGAACATCTCTACATTGTTACTCCAAAGGAGAAAGATTGCTGGTGGAATCATAAGGATCTACTTGAAACTATGAAATATGTGGCTGGTGTGTTAAATTATATGCGCCTTTGCATTGTTAGACTGTATTTTTGTATTTTATTATAGCATATTCCTCTTTTCAAAACAGGCTGGAAAATTGAAGAAAAACCTATATTTACTCATGACTATTTTGAAAGATCATTCCCTGGCATTCCAAGATAGACATATAAAAGGAAGACCATTCCTTTATTTCAGTATATGCAATTGGAAAATTGGTTAAACAGACATTACCTTGGTATAAATGAGTGGAAAGATCTCTATGACCTACTTACACAATAGACAAATTATTTGGAGATTGTTTTTTTAATGAGGTGGCCTAATAAATAGAATAAATAAATGGTAATTGGTTATAAAAGACAACTAAGTTATCTAGCTATATAATTTGTTGTTGGGTAAATAGAAGAAGTATATATATCAAAGATTTAAAGTCTTTTATTTGGTACAATCCTTTTTTATATTGATCCTCTATCACAAGAGAATATAGATGTGAGATTTATTTTCAGCCAGGATGTCTTTGATATTTGAGGCTCGCCCTCTCTCTTTCCTTCCTTCCTTCCTTCCTTCCTTCCTTCCTTCCTTCCTTCCTTC
>NW_020769324.1:16440835-16483681 GCF_900518735.1 Pseudonaja textilis
TTCCTTCCTTCCTTCCTTCCTTCCTTCCTTCCTTCCTTCCTTCCTTCCTTCCTTCCTTCCTTCTTTCATTTTTCTTCCTTTTTCTTTTTCTTTTTCTCTAAGGCTATTAAGAAGGTCTGATAACCTATGGAATATAGACAAGCCTAGAGGAAATAAGTTTGTTAATCTTGCGGGAGGAAGGTGCCATCTGTAAAACATTTTATAAGCATTTTCTTTGTATGCTGCCGATTTTGTGATCTTATTGTTTCTACTCCAGATCTTTTCCCATTCTATTAATGTGATACTCTGTCCTACATTCCTACTCCAGGCTATCATATTCCCTGTCTCTTCTTTTAACTCTATTTCTAATAGATAGTTGTAAAATTTGTAAAAATTTTCTTGTCTGATCCTAATAAAATTTTGTCTAATTGCTGGAGTTTATTGTTAATTCCGAATTCTTTCCTATCTTGTTTGTATCTACTATGAATTTGGAGATATACCCACTGATCTATTTGAAATCCCCACTCTTGCAGCTCTTGTAGCATTTTCAAATTTCCTTGTGCATCCAATAAATCTTTATATTTGATCATTTTGGTAATGTCCAGATTGTTTGGGTGAATCATCGCCTCCATTGTTGATAACCAAACCGGTACTTTTAGATAGTGTTTTTTCTGTATTTTTTTCCAGTTGGTTAATAGTGAATCTAATTAAATGTCTGTGGAAATATGTCTGATTGACTTTCCCTACCTCCCATAAAAAGGCATGCCACCCTCTCTGCAAATCGTGGCCTTCTAACAATAACGTTCTTTTATTGATTAAATTCACCCAATCTTTTAACCATACTAGAGAGGCTGCCGTATAATATAATTCCTAATTTGGAAGTGCCAATCCTCCCCTGCTCTTCAAATCCTGCATTGCCTTTTTCAATATGAGAATTATATCTCATATTGATTTTTAAAGGAATCTTTGAAAGGGAGGAATGTCTTTAATAAACCTATTTTTTCCAATATGCCTGACTGAAATTTGCTTCATTTTGCTTTATTGAATTTTCTACTGGAGTGTATAACCTCAGTACTACAATCCTCCTTCCTAAAATACATAAGCTGATGAGGTTATTTTTAAAATGTTAAAAATGGCTAAAATAAATGGCAGACTAAATTGCAGTAAGAGTTATAATAACAACAGTCCATTATTTTCCAAGATGTCTCCTGCAGCAAGAGTTGGATAAAGTTGCTTGACAAGTCTTTAATCTGCCCCATTGTCTTTTGTCACCGTCTTTGTCACTGCTTTTTTTTTTTACCAATTAGCAAATGCTTTTCAAACTTTTGCATAGGAGTTTGGGAGAGACGTTAAACAGCAGAAATTACTGCAAAACTTAAAACTGGAGTTGTCTTCAATAGGTTGCCTTTATTATGAAGACTGGCTACCTAGATGAAACTATTCAAAGAATCAAGAGACAAGACCTGTTTGTCAATATCACCTCATCTTGATGACAAAGTACCTTATGTAAATTTACAATAAACCAGTAGGAGGCAAGAATCTCTTGTAGCTCAAAAAAGTGTTCAATATTAAATTCTATTGCTTCTCAGAACTTGCATAGAATTGCCCTTCTGATAAAGCAATTCCTTCCCGAAGAACTTTTACTCTCTATTTGTTAAATATGATTTGTTAAAAAGGATTTGGCCTTCTCTTTCTTGACTCTTGGCTTTTAAACCAACACCCTTTCTTTCTTGCTGCATTTAAAAGTATTCTGAAAAAGTTATTGAGCTTTGCTAGGCCACTGCAAACATATGAGTATTTGGGTTTTTTTTCTATTTTTTTTGTAGTGCTCTTGTTAAGCATCAATTCAGCAGGAGCAGCACAAATGATGTTTAATGTGCACTTAAAGTTTAAATTGATAAAGTGCCCCTCTTTACAAAAAGCCAGCCATATTTAGGGTATTATGTGGTATAATAAAAAGGCTCATCCTACTCAGCATTTTTCTGGGTAGTTAGAGAAGATTCACTTCCTTGTGCTAGCAAAGATTCTTTTTTCATACTCTCAGACTGAAATAATTTATAATCTGCTTGAAATGATTTTTTTTCTTGGAAAAAACGGAATGGTAGCAAACAAACAGTAAGAAAGTACATTTTCTGTTCTTTTTAGTGAAAAAGACATGGGTCACCAAGGGTCTTTTGGAATCAGAATGGGATCCATTTGTTGGTTTGGCTTTTCGTCTTAGATCAAATCCTCTGGGTTTAGCAGTTCAGTGATATTTTATTTTTGCTATCATGAAATCTATTTCTCCACACATTCTGGTACATTTCTATTTACATTTTTTGAACAAGTCTTGTACTTTTTACCTGATGTCCAAGAGAACAGGATGGTCTCTTATCTGCAAGGTTAGCATTAAAGCAGTTTGTTCTCCAGAAATGCAATTCTGAGATGAAGCAACTCTGATCTTTTCAGAGCTTGAACTTCTGCCAGTACTTGCAGAATAATCTTGATTCATTTAGGCAAAATTTCCTGCACTCTCCTTTTCCTAAAAGACAGCAATGCAGGTTATATTATATACAGTCTAGGTCAGGTTGTAATCAAGTGGTACTTAACTTTACTTCTGGCGTATGTCAGAGTGGGATGTGCATGTACAACAAAGCATTTATTTTGTGTATAGACATTTTATCTATAGAGCTTCAAAATGATTTGGACCAATCTCAACTTTAATGCTTAATATGGGGAAATGATTAAATATGTTTGATAATCACATTTGATTTCATTTCATTTAATTTTATTTTAAATTGAATTAATGTATCTCCAATACATTTCTGACATGGTATGTACCATTCATTAGATAGCTGCACTCCCTTAGATTAAAGTGATATCATTGCTCAGTAGCAGAATGCAGTTTTCACTTGTGAGATTCCAGATATGGTCTCTTCAAATAGGTCTAAGAAATATTATAGTTTGAAATCCTAGAGAGCTACAGCCAATTGGTTTGGCCACTACAGTGGGAGTCAGACCAGTAACCTGACTTCATGTAAGGCAGTAGACTATGTTTTTATATCAGGTTATGAGAGTTGCTGCTAAATTGGCTTTAAGTTCTTAGTGTATAAATCCTAAATACTTGAGAAAGTTACCAGTGCCTCATCCTTGAATCCTTAGACCAAACTCCAATTCAGAATACTTTATAATTTCAGATCTAGCATTAACCAAGAAAAGAATCCTTCAAGAAACTATTTTTTTTAAATAATTGCTGATAAAAATGAACACCCAAAGTTGTTGAGGGCAATGTGTGATGGCTATTAATATCCAATGGATTACTCCTAAATACAATTGTCATAACTTTGACTGTGTTATTTTTGCTGCTTTTAACATATTTCAGATTTACAAACCCAAGAAGAAATATGGAAACTTTCTTATGGTGCATCCTTACGAATCCATCATCATGACATAAGGCCTATTCTATGTATGAAATTTCTCTGTAGATTTTATAACTGTAAGGCATATTATGCCATAATATTAAGAGCTATGCATTCCAAAAGTGTATAGAAATCTTTCCCTGTATAGTAATTACTGAACTCTCATTGATATGAAATATTGTATTTTGGGAAGCAATATAGAAAGCTAAAGGGATTGTTTGTATTCAACTTATATTAATGATTTCACAAGGAAAAAACAAGATATCCAGCATTGCTGATGACAATACTTTTTCATGTTACTTCATTATATGTTTTATATCTTATGGAAGGGATGGATAGTTACCTTTTTTAGATTGTTCATTTGACAAACTATTTGGAACTAATTATAGTCTGAAAGGAGAAAGCATATCCCAATGACATTATTATCCATAAACAAAGCAAATATTAAACGGAAACAATGTAGAATGTGTACATAATTAATTATAAACCCATTCCTACGGTTAAAATGTTAATTCTTCAGATATTTTATTGCATTAGGGCTTCATTACAACTCACCTGAGAGAATCAATTTTCCTGTTTATGACCTCATGTTAGAGTAAAACTATCATTCAATGATGGCAATGTTTTAAATATACTTTAAGTCCTAGTCATTCCCCCCTCTATCTTTCTGAAATTCATAATTGAATAGAAAATAGAATTGAGATACAAACCATATACTGTATTTATTCTACAAATATAACAAAATATCCTTGCCATAGAAACATGCATAATATACATTCCTGTTTATGTGTGTGCCTTTGTGTGCCTTCAAACCAGTGCTGACTCCTACTGACTGCCTTAACAAATCCCTACAGATTTGTTGGCAAGATTTCAGAAATGTGGTCTCAGACTCAGTGCTCGCTGCGTTTGGTTGTTTTGTTGCAGATGCTTCATTACCACACCAGGCAACATCATCATTACTAGTGTTTATGATAATACCCAGTTTAGTAATGAAAACAACCAAGCTTATAGAGCACTAGTTCCTGAAGTTCAAACCTGAGCTACAAATGTTATCTTCTATCAGTATTTCCAAAAAGGGTTTCCATCACATCCTTACTTGAGGTGAGAGAGGGTGACTGCCCCAAGATCACCCAACTGACTTTATATCTAATGTGAAGTCATGGACTCCTAGTTTCTAGTCCAGCTCATTAACCACTTATATTGCCTTAGGAGAGGAAAAAGTCATGTAAAATGCATAGATGCTATACATATATGTATTTACAAAATCCAAATGCACATAAAAACAACATATTTATAACAAATATTCAAACAATCAATTCACAGAGAAATCATAAGAAATGTTTAAATGTGAATACAAGGCAGAATACCCTTCCAGGACAATTCTCTTTGAAATCTCTACTCCCAATCCTCCAAAGTTTTCATGTCACCCCCAATTTTCTGTCCCTCATCTCCTACCACCTATGGGTAGACAAAGCAACTGGCTCTGATTACTCATCACTTTAAAAAATTTTTTTTGAAATAGTCAAAATGGGACATGACATCTGCTGACTACATGCCTCAGAAAATATGTTTGAGCAAGAGATGAAAGTTGTACTGCTTTGATGAAAAAAAAGTCTCACAGAATGTGTCTGGTGTGAAAATGAAAAACAATTATTATTCAGAACAGAGCAAAACCTGATAAAAATATCCAGTGACAATCAAGCTGCTTTTAACCATGAGCATATCTGAATGGATTAAATATGTATTTGAATTTGGTCCTAATGCTTATTGCACAAAATTGTTTTTAGTCAAACATGGACAAAAGAATACCTGCCAGAAACTGGATCAGGCTGCATGCTATTTTCTTTAAAAGGTAAAAAAAACGTAACAAATGTAAAGCTTTTTCATTCTTTTTTTAATATACATGGAAGTCATATGTTTGTTATAGAAAATATTCCTCATAGGTATGTAATCATGACCTGGGCGTTTGGTAACTGGCTTGAATTTTGGAGGGATGCAATATCCCACAGTCGTGTGATTGCGATTTCTACCTTCTATGCTGTCTTCCCACAAGCAAATCAATGGAGAAGTGGCAGAGAAAGTTTCAAGTTGCTCAGGTCTCCCTCATCCCTCATCTCTCCCTCATCTAGGTATCCTTCCCAAGCTCCTCTGTGATCAAGCCAAACAACTACCCACATATACCCTCAGGCATCCTTCCTGAGCCCTGCCATGTTTGTATCCCACCTACCCTAAAACACTCCTGTCACACTGTCCCGCACAGCAGCAGCCACCTCAAGTCCTGGTGTGGTGTACTTATGCTTCTACCACACTTTCACTCAAGAAGCCACTTGCCTGCCTCCCAGCCTGCTTGCAAGCCACTGGCACTTGCAACTCTTTGCCAGCTTCCCTACTGACTTTGGTTGTTGGAAGATCGCAGGAAATTGTGAAGAAGTGCTCATTTGATGGCCTGCGATCCTTGCTTAATGAAAGCAATGGTACTGCAGAGATTGCTCAGTGATTAGTCAGTGATTCAGACACATGACATCATGCTTTATGGTTGCATTATTTAGCAATGGAAATTCTGGTTCCAAATGCTGTTGTAACTTGAGTTCTTCCTTTATTTTGTTTTGAAATGTGGCTTGCTTTCATTGAATACATCCATAGAATAAGTTAATGGTCTGTATCCCCTTCTTGAGAGGAAGCTGATAGTGTTTGCATGAAAAATAAAACAAACAAAAGCAATAACAGAAATAAAATTGAAGGATGTTATTCATAACAAATCAGAATCAATTGCTGGTTGTTACCATTTTTTTCTCAAAGTATCATGGCTCCAGTAAAACAAAACCATGATGCATTCTCTTTTCCTTTTCAGGTTAATTTTTTAACTAAAAAAACAACCTAAGATAAAACTTCTTCCCTCTGCCTATCTGTCCATCTGTCTCTTCCCTCCTTCCCTTTTCCTCCTCTTCCTCCTCCTCCTCTTCCTCCTCCTTTTTTTATTTATGAGTGAGGGAAAGTTGCAGGCCTTCTGTTTTCTGGGAAGTGTTTTCTTAATTTACTGCTGAGTAAAGAAGTGTACCTACATTTTTAATGGAGCAGTATTTTTTTTCTAATTTATTCCAAGGAAGATGAGAAGATATTTCAGAATATCAGTAGAGCAAGGAATAATCACTCAGGTTCTGCAAGACAACTCTTTCCACTTTTAGGCTTTGCAGCCTTTTAATCTTTATCTACACTGACTTAAATATAATGTGTATACTGGATTGCAAAATTGTTATGTCAGTAAAAATAGCAAGGAGAGCCTTTGTTTATTTGCCCTTAACAATGCTTCACAACTAATATTTTACAAGTAATTCTTAAACAGCATAATTTATTATTTTGTTGAGAAGGTATTTATATCTGTATTGCTGTGTGATAGATTTTGACTCTGTACTTGCTATATGGTCCGTTGCTTGTACACATGCTCCATTACCTAGTAGATGAAAATCATTATCCACATAAATTGGTCTGGAAAACTCAAGGATCTTGTTTTCCCCTTGAAAACAACACAATAATAGTCAGAAGGTGAAATAGTATCTTAGGAATTGGTGATTTTCAGCCTGCAGACTTTGGGTGGTTTCTAAGTTACTCTTCTTTCCGGCAATTGTCCTGGAATTTTTACAGCTGAACATTGAATGACGGTGTTCATCAATGTCTGCTTTTCCTCCAAGGGAAGCAGGTATAATAGTGTGTTAAGTCACACTAAGTTGTAATATGCCTGTAACTGTTAAACTATTTGAATACTATAAGGGTTGAATATTCTAATTCTATCTCTTCAGTAGCATCATCGGTGTTCAGATTAGATGTTCTTTGTGAATTGTGCCAGATGTTCAGTGCTAACACTTACTAATCCAATAGCACTCTTAATTAAGAACTCAGATAAAGGTGATTTCTTTTTTCCTATTCAAGTTTGTATATAACGGAGAGATAATACATTGAACCAAAACAAAATTGGCTACTGAACTCCGTCTCTATATTCAGAACAAGAAAGAAGTTTTTAAAATATGTGCCCAGAATTTGATTCTGTCCATTGCCTTTTACTGCATGAAAAATAAATTAAGATGCTGAAAAAAAAGCAACTCTAGTTTTTCCATCCCATACTGAACACAATGTCATGCAGTGGAAAATATTGTGTTTGTACAGCAGGCACCCTAGCGCAAAATCATCTCTTCTGTTTTATAACACACATCAAAGAAATGCTGGTATGGATCCACATGCCCCACTGTGCCTCAACAGTTGTAAAACTAAAAATCTAAATGGAATCTTTTTTTAAAGTCCTTTGATTCTTTAGTATGTTTCTCTGTTAATATTTAAACTCCAATACATGAATTGAGGATACAAGTAAGAATTTGTAGTGATGGATTCTGAGAATTCTAAGTTTTTAAAAAATAACATTATTATTATTATCATTTATAATTCTACATTTAAGTGAAGTTTATTTCCATATTGGTCTCACATAAATAAAAACAACTGTTTCATGGAATTGCCTGAAAGACATATGTTACTTGGATTTCTTATAAGAGTTTTCAACATATTGATTTCTTTCTTCCCCCCACACCCACCGGATTTTAGTTTTAGTGTGGTTTAAAAAAGGGCTATCAGTTTCCTAAGAAGACAGATATTGCAAAGGACATTATGCTAGTCTGTACTAAGCATGGAAGGGAAATGAGCAGTGGCTTGGGCCTTTGGTAATTTCCATTCAAGCCTTTTTTTCCCATAAGCTCTGTGGCAATGCTGTGAAATTTGCTGTTCTTTTTGTTATTGTTGTACTAGAAAGAACGCAAACAACAGGGGCCTGACTTAGCAATACCTGCTAAAATCTTTTTTTTTTTCTCAGAATGAATATATGACGACCCGTAGTCTCTCAAAATAACCCAAAACCCAAAACATATATTAAAGTCCGGTAAAGCCTTCAACTTTACTTCACTGTTTTATTAGGCACAGTTTAAAGTCACAAAAGTAAATAAGGAGGCAAACAGAAAACCAAAACAAACTGTATTGATGAGAGTTCTGAAGCAAGCCGAGAAACTAATTATAAACTCCAGGAAAATAGCTGAGAAAAGTCCATGGGAAGAACGCCAGCAAAGATAAGTCTCTTTCAAGGTGAACACTAATTGACTTCAGCAATTCTAACTGTGCAGTTGGAAACTTATATACATAGCTCCCACCTGCAAGCCATGAGGAGGATCATGGTAATCTCCTCTTGAGTAGACCCCGCTTTTCCCTGATCTTCTCCTCCCTGCGTGACCTAGGATGGATAGGGGATGGGCCTGGATCCTCCTCTGACTGCTCAGCTAGCCTCTGCCCTTCCCCAGCCTCCTCCACCACCTCTGGAGCCACACTTCCACTCCCTGTTGGCTGTTCCTCCTCTTCTTCAGAGTCAGACTCCACCAGGGACATGACAGAATAGTGCTGGTTCGTTAAATTTAAATCTTTATTATACATAGTCCTGGCTATAATACAGAAGCTGGTCCTGTGTTCCCCAGGCAGGATCCGCTCCAGCTTCTATCCCAATTCACTTGCAACAAACCAGTGGTCACATCTTCAACTAGTGTGGCCTGGACAAAATGCTGTAGGAGCACTAGAAGCTCTAAGTAATCTCCCTCTATTTGCAGCATCCAATAATAAAAGATCCATCCTGAAAATTTGGATTGACAAGAATAATTAGTACTGGCAGTAGAAAAGCAATCATCATACAATATAAAGACACAAGTACAACAATGCTTTTTTTAAACAACAAGAACAAGCTATTGCGATGGGGAATTCTGTGTATCCTGAAGGAGGCTTGCTCAGAGTTCCCAGTTCATCTCTGTCACATACATTAAAAATAGATGAAGCAGTTTCCTTAAAGATGCAGTACATCTGAAAGGCATAGTACATATTTAATCAAAACAATTCTTCCTCCCGTTCTGTGGCAAAATGCTCACAACAACTACAAAATGAGCCTACAAAAACTCATCTTGTCAGTTTTCTGGTTGCTGGATCCATCTTTCTGGTTTGGAACTCCGCTCTGCTCTGCCTAGCGCTCTCTTCTTAGCTGCTGATGTCCCAGTCCTCCCCTCAGCCTATTTCACAGGATGATTTCTTCATAGATATAATTTACCAGACTCTCTCTTCCCATGTGTTAGCTGAGAGCATCAATCACTTTCCTGAATCTTATGCACCACCTAAGCTGTTAGAGAGAGTGCAGTTCCAGCCTTGTACATTTTCTGAAAAGCCTTGTGCATTTTCTCTTTAATGCTTGTTTCCTTATGAGTAGCTTTCCTCACCCCCTTTTGAAAGCTTTATCTCTTTCTCTCCTAACCTCCTTATGCTACCTTTCTAAAATAAGCTCTCCCTTTTTATCTATTTCCTAGCTTTACTACCAGACTAGAGAGCCAAATTAGTACAGTGGTCGAGGCAGGAGGCTAGAATCTGAAAGATTGTGAATTCCAGTCCCACTTTTGGGACAAAGCAGTTTGAGTAATCTGGGACCACTCATTCTTTCTCACCTTTAGGAAGAGCCAGCTACTTCTGGAAACTACTTCTGCAAATCTTGTCATGGAAACTGTGGAGACTTGTCCAGGCAATCACCAGGAGTCAACACTGCCTTGAAGGAACAAAAAAGAGGACAATCAATCAATCAATTAATCAATCAATAAAACAAACATACACACACACTCACACACATTCACACACACCCCAGACTAAACTTCTGCTTTTGACCTTTCTGTTTTCGGCATATATATATCTTTCCCTACTGACTTAAAAAATGGAATAAAAGGTCCAGAGTTATTTTTGGAAATGAACAGTGCACAGCAGGCAGAGAGTACTTCTTGAACTAGCCAATGACTTCACAGTAAAGAGGTTTTTTCATGTGCCACCTGCCAACCTCTTTATTAATATTAGTCCCCATACTTCCTAAAAGTGAGGATCAAATCTTCAGATGCCATCATTTCAGAAGAAAACATAATGGTGAGGAAGGACAAGATATGTAAAAAAAGCATGTATTTTTTATTATGAAATTTATTTGCCACCCATGTCATATCCAACAACTATTACTTCTCTATATAGCATCCCTTTAACAAGCAGTTCTGCAATGTAGCATCTCATTCTACATTTTTACAAGCTAAGTCCAACAAGTTTGCTTGTCACACTAGTCGGTGTCAGTGCATAATGTTCAGTATTAGGCCAAAGTGTGTGGGTTTCTATTTAAATTAGATTCCTCCCCCTCTGCACATTTAATTTGGTAATGCCTCTAAAGTCAGATAATAATCATTTGAATGCCAGGCTTGCATGAGTGCTTCAGCTCACTCTGTTACTCATTCCTCTTGTCAATGTCATTAATATTTTTTTTATAAATAAATAGAATTATGCTACTATGAAAGAACACTACTGTTCTTAATTATTTCAGTGGGGGTTTGTCAGGCTGGTGGAATTAACTGCTTCAGATAACAATGGTTATTTAGAAAGTATTGGCCTTATTCAGAGACTCTGATAGGAGAGTGTGACTGATGAAAACCTACAAAAGTCAATGTAAATCAACATTTAATTGCTGGCTTGTGATTATAGATTTAGCTCCTTTTCAACAGAATGGTTGGAGGTGTGGTGTGCAGCAGGGTGTTATAGTTTCTTTTCTTCCTGAGCTGTAGGTAGGACCTCACTTTTTTTTCCTTTTAATTTTTATTGCTGGGAAGCTGAGAAAATGTGCACAAAGTCTCCTTAAAGGTTAGAGTGTCTTCATTTATTGGTGTAATAATTGTAATAAAAATACACTTGAGAAGCTGCCTGGACCTGGAGCATAATCACTAAAAAACAGATTGTAAGCATTTGATCGTGCCCAATGATTGCCACAGGAAAAGGCTTTAGGGATTGCAAAAAAGGGAGTCTATGGGTTATATGTGGATTTTGGATCAAAATCTGCCAATATCTGAGCTAATGACTGGACAATTCATGATTAACAGTTACATTCATTAATTAGGAGGAAGAAATAGATTTTGACAGACATATCCACCTTGAAGGGTAGGAATCATGTCACACAGTGTACATTATATATTGATGTCAATGTGTTCCTTTTTTCCCTCCTCCTTTGGTTTTATGTTGTAGATTGCAAATGTTTATTTTAAAGTTTGCCCCACAGTTTTATACAATTACTACATTTAAGAAACATGTCTCTCAATTTTTGGCAATGGTGGCCAAAATGGAATTAGAGGGTACAAAAGTAGAAAAAAAATTATTTGCCTGTGTTGAACCAGCATTCCTCACTGTAAATATCCCACTTTCTTATCACTGACCAAGCTGACAGACAAGTTGACAGACACGTTCTTCTGTGAGAAGTTGATACATGTCTGTATATTTAATGGGTTTAGGGAAGATGGGATACTTCGATACAAAGACCATATACTCCTGCAGTATATGTGTGGTTAACTTACATATCAACATCTTATTTTATGTATTTATTTATTCATTAAATTTATGTGCCATCCATCTCACTATCCAAAGTGACTCTGGCTGGCTTTTTCTTGTACTGACTGTAAGAATTTAAAGGGAAAAGTCACTTAGTATCTGGAGGCTATTATTTGAAATCTCTATTGTATGCTGTGGTGAAACATTGAAAGCTGCCGTTTGGATGTGCATCTTTGTCTTACAGTGACAGCTTATTATGAATAAAACTTTGCTCTGTAGGTATGTTCAAGCACAAAAATTCTTGCAAGTGCCAGTGGACCCTGGCAGCATTGCTTTGAGTTGTTTTGCTGGTAAACTAAAAAATAAATAAATAATGCATTTGCTAGCAACAACAGAGGTTCCTTTTTATTTAATGTTTATCCAGAAAACTTCAAGCCTTCTGTTGGTTCAAAGTTGACAGCTTCTCTGTGCCATTCAAGTATTGCCAGAGGCAGCTGTTCCCTCTAAGAACTTGTTTTTGACAAGTCGTTTACTCTTGGCTGTTCAGTAGTTGGGCATATTACTACACCATAGGATTGCACTCTTCCATTTCATCAACAGGTGTTTCAAAAATGGAGCAGGGCAAATGTAACTGAAGAACTCAATTCCAGGCAGAAATGAAGGGTTTTTTGGGGGGAATTTACATCCCACACTGAATAAAATACAATAAAGAGGAGCAATGCCATAGAAGAGAAAAAATATTTCATAATCCTTTCCAGGTTTCTGTCACTTTTGCAGGTTAGTTATTAATAGAATCATATGTTCCTAGAAGATACACAATGCAACAGTCTTGCTGAACTTTGGGTATATTCTTGTTTAACTTTGTATCATGATGTGGTTGTGACAATTTCTATTCATTTAGGGATTTATTTAAACAGCCTCACAAATGGGGGTGGGGCGGGTGGGACGGTTGTATCTACAATTGTCAGAGGAAATGTGAGAATTGTATAATGCCCTTTTGGAAAAAATTTTTTGAATTATTTTGTATATTGAAAGAACTTATGATGGATTGTGTAGCTTACACTACATCATCCTACCCAAAATCAGTTGAGCAATAGCTACAGTCATATTTATATATCAAGAATACTCCACCCACAGCATAAGCATTCATTTGTATGTTCATAGCACTAGTTTGCATGGCACTTAAATATGTGTCTACTTGAAGCCTGAGCCAATAAGAGCCACATTTTGGTATCTTTAAAAATGTGAGGACAACCAGGTTTTTAAAAGTTCCATGGGAGAATCGGATAGAAAATAAGATGCAATAAATGAAACAAAAAAATGGAAAACTATAATTAAAGTATATCTCTAGACATATTTTCAAACAGCTGTATGCAACCAATTAATAGTTTGAAAACCTAAAAATTAAGCCTCCCACACCGAGTCTTTTTAAAATGTTAAATGTCAAAAATTCCTGGAGAAAACAGGAAATGTTGTTTCTTGAAACAACAACAAAGTACCACAAGAATGACTCCTCTTTGGCCACTCCCTGATTTATTTATTTATTTATTTGATTTGATTTGTCAATCGCTTACAAGATAATAGGCATAAGTATATACATAGTTATGAATACATGAAATGGGTACATATAAGAAAAATAAAAGAAACAATAGGACAGGGATGGTAGGCATGTTGGTGCGCTTATGCATGTCCCTTACAGACCTCTTAGGAAAGGGGTGAGGTCAATAGCAGACAGTCTAAGGTTAAAGTTTTTGGAGTTTGGGGAAGAAACCACAGAGTCAGGTAGAGTATTCCAGACATTGACAACTCTGTTGCTGAAGTTGTATTTCCTGCAATCAAGTTTGGTGCGGTTAACCTTTAGTTTGTATCTATTGTGTGCTCTTGTGTTGTTATGGTTGAAGCTGAAGTATTCATTGACAGGTAGGATTGCAATGTATGATTTTATATACCATACTTAGATCAGACTGAAGACGGCATAATTCAAGATTTTCTAGGTCTAGAATTTCAAGTCTAGAATTTCAATTTAATCTTTCATGAATGACTATTGAGCAAGACTGGCTGCTAAAATGAGAGGAGCTGTAAAATGTGATGTCATAATATATGGGACTACTGAGGGATTAAGAGCTAAATACATCTGTTTTGTTTTTGGGGCAATTTTCCAGTGCTACACATAAACATTATAATATAAGTTTCTCTTCCTAAGATGTTTTGTTATCCTTTTCTTTATTGCATTGCTGGAGCATTGGCATTTTAACATTCTCTATGCCTCAAAATCTTAATAATATTCATTTTTCTGATGATTATATTAATTAAGGTAGATTACACGCATATTTTCAAGTACTGCATCCTTACCTCTAATGTAATATATAAAGAGAAGGTCATGGAATGGAAACATAATTCTTTACAACATCTCAGTCCTACTCATTGATGTGTTGGGTTCTTTAAAAGTTTGAAAAAGTAAAAAAACTATCAGGAATTGATCCCTTGGCAGGCTGGCTCATTAAAGGTAAAGAAAGGAAACATAATATCCTAAAGAAGAACATTTTTTCATCCCTACATAAATTGGATTGCAAAATGTTGGATACAAAAGTAAACACCAACATGAATCAGAATATTTAGTATTTGCACATTTCTACTTGCAGCTGCAATTGTTCTTGTCTCTTGAAAACAGATTCTGTCCTAGGTCTTGGAAAAATATTTTTTATATAGAATTGAGAATCATTTTGCTTCATCCTTGAAAAGAGCTATCATTTGTATACATAATCTAGAAATAAAGTAGCTGATTCAATGAGAAAGAGCAGATGTCATGGTTGGCTCAGCTTTCATAATGGCTGTATTCATCTTGGTCCTCTTTGAAGTAATAAAATAGCTTATTTTGTTTCATAGAGAAAGAATGGGCAAGATGATAAAATATGGATGCCATTTGGTTCCTTGCTGTTTGTGATGTTTGCCATCCTTCTTTTCATTACCCCTGCCTGAGCTGTTGCCTCTTTCTCCAGTTCAGGCAATATTAATATTTTAAACATCTCTGCTTGCAAGTGATAGTTCATGCCTGAAAAAACTATGTTAAGAAAATTCAAGTTTAAGCCATACTGTGTAGTAGCAAAAAGACATTAAATATTAAAATTGTACCAAGTTATTACTTTTGTAATAAGTGAAATGTGGTCTACAAACAAATAATACAAAGGGTGTTTTCATAATGAGTCAGAAGACATTTATTTGATTATCTTAAAAAAACTATCTCTGGTGGAGAACCATAGGTGATGTAAGAAAGGAATCAAAACTCTTTTGGAAATTTGTGGAATATATGTTTCTTCAAATTTCTAAAAGTTAAGAATAAATTATCCAACAATTTCTCAAGGGTAGAACTCCATTTAGTGGTGAAAATAGCACCCGTACCAAGAAAAGCTCAGTGAAAACCCTTTTTCCCCTCAATATCCTCTAATTCAGGATTTTTCAACCTTGGCAACTTTAAGAAGCGTGGGCTTCAACTCTCAGCCTGCTGTCTGGAGAATTCTGGTTTTTGAAGTGCACATATTTAAAGTCACTAAGGTTGAGAAACAGTGCTCTAATTACATATAATAGACACATGTTCCAATAATGTGAGGCCATAGACTACTTTCTTTCAGTGAAATAAAGGGCAAATACTTCACAGTCAACCTTTAAGAATTTCTTTGAATTTTTTTGAGGATAATTTCTAAAAAAGAATGGAAATTTGGGAACCAAACTGCTATTCCTTCAAAGTTATATCATGCTATGATAGCACACATAGAGGACTGGCATAAATAATTTTCCAATCCATATATTCTCATACTTTATGATTTAGCACAGGGTTGTCAAACTCCTGGCCAACAGGCTGATGAGTCATGTGCTGGCCACGCCTAGACCTGGCTTAGCAAAGGGGAAAAAAGTCTGATATGTCATGTGATGCCACCATGATGATGTGAATTTGACACTCCAGATTTAGTGCAATGTTTCTCAACCCTGGCCTCATGAAGATGTATAGATTTCAACTTCCAGAATTCCCAACAGCATGCTGGAAATTCAAGTCCATACACCTTCAGATTACCAAGACTAGAAAACCCACACTAATCTTGTCCATGACCATTAGAAAGAGGACTGCTAAAATCCCTGTGATATATTAGCTTTCATTCTAACATAATCATGGTATAATGTAGAACAATGTTGTAATATAACATTTTCACAAATGTTGAAACCTAAAATACAATATTTGTAAAGGGTTTATTTCTTTTTAAAATATGCTTCATATTGCATAACTTGGTTTCTGAATGCGTTCCAGATTTATGTACTTTAAATTTGATGTACAGCTGGTATTTCCAGGAACAATGGGTGTGAAGGTAACTTTAAATAAGGGGAGTTTTCAGATGAAGGCATATGGGTTTGGGCTGATAAAACAGGAAATCAACTATATCAGTTGTATGAACAAACAAGTACTTCATTGGTTTGAAGCATTTTGGGGTTGAAGTTTCCATTAACTTGTTTTGCATATATTTCTGATTTAGATATTTTAATCTTATTGTTTTTATTATTGTAAACTTTCAGGTGACCATGATGGATTCAGTGAGTTATCAATCAATAAATAAAAGAAAGAAAGAAGAATCGTCATATAAACTGAATAGCCTTGCATGCTTTCAAGGCAGAATACATATGAGGTTAATGAATCTGCTTACCTTTCATCCAAGTAATATTTTTGAGAATCCCACTGTTAGTACAGCTGTTGTGAAACAAATAGACACTCATTTGTTGCCTATATTTTCTATGTTGTCCTTGTGTAGGAATTGCCTGGTTTTAGTCTATCAAACATAGATTGGAAACAATAAGGTCTGAACTGCTTTATTTTCCATCCAGCTATCCATCTCCTTCAAGCTTCCCATTCTAGAAGTGTTCTATTCAATCATCTCCAAGGTAAATGAATTCAATGGTATAGCTAGAGCTGAACCTTGAATCCAAAGTCCATGGCCCTGCAGCCCAAAAGACACCAAACTGATCATCCAGAGAGTGACGGATGGTGTTGTTAGTAAAGAACAGCTCCAGTGTCATTTTCTGGGTTCACAGACATGCTGGTTAAATTAGAGCAGAAATTGCTCCAAGCAACCTGTTTTTTTATTTTTTTAAAGTTTTGTAATTACAGTGATTATATTACAGCATATGCCCATTTAAATTTTGTACCTTTACACTACAAATTATTAATTTTGCTAATAAGCAATATTTGGATAATCATTGTATTATTGTTTCGTTTTTTCCCTGTTATTACATTTTCCTACAGCAAAATGGTGCTTTTAATCAGACTAATCAAACTAACCATTTAATCAGGAATCAAAAGTGATTTAACTGCACTTCTAAACGTAGTCTTTTTTGTTCCATTCAGACATGTCTGATTCTTGCATACTGCCTGGACAAGTCCTTGCAATCTTCTTGGCCATGTTTTCAGTTTCCTAGGGCTATAAAAAAATGACTGCCCAAGGTCACCCACCTGGCTTTGTGACTAAGGAAGGACTAAAATTTGCAGTCTCCCAGTTTCTATCATGATGAGTTAACCACTACACTAAATTGCCTCACTTTTTAATGTACACTGAATTGAATAAGTGAAAGTGCAAAGCATTTCCCCCTGATGATGACTTATGACTTTGTATAATTAAATTATGGAGTGAAGAAAGGTTTTACGAGAAAGTATAAAGGAAAGTAAGATGCAGAGGGTTGGTTGTAAACAGGATAGGAATTATCTTTGTTTGGATCACATGTCCACTGTAATGATACTGTTAAGTAGCGTTACCACAAATGAAGTTCTAAACCTTTTATATCTGATAAAATATTTAAAACTAAATATCTCCCAATCCCCAATATTCATTGATCTGCTTAAACTAATTGGCTATGCTATTTATTTTAAGGATAAAATTATGTCTGAATCGGAAGTTCTAGATACAAAAGGGGCTAATAAAAAACAACCTGCTTGCAGAATTAAAGCAACTATAATTTGTATTAGCCTGACAATTCTTAATTATTTTCATCACATTTTTAAAATCAAACTTTTCAGTTCAAAAGGAAGATAAATCAATACCAATATTAAGGATTATATATAGTAACAATAAACAAACCTTCATAAACCAAATTGTTTTGTGAAGAGAAAAATAGTGTCCATCTAAGCTGTCAAAGAGAGATTAATTAATTAACATCTATCCCACTTTTCCTTCAAGAGTGATATTCACAATAACCAACAATGGAAATAACTAGCATTAAAAGAAGTTTAATAAATAGTATTGTAAAAGATGCAATTAAGCCACCAGTAAGAGTAATTCAAATGAAATAATCTACACCCATCCAACCAGTGTATTTGAAGCACATTGATTTCAAAATAATGTTGAATCAGTTCATGGAAGTCAAGGATATCAGTTGTTGTTAGTCTTGATGGCCATGTTACTGTCTCTGAAGGTCATCTACTGGGAGCCTAATGAGCATCTTTGTGCAGTTGGTGCCTACTGTGAGAGCAAACTGCTAAATTAAATAGATGAATCCTGCCAGGCACGTGAATGTGCTTATGGACCAAATGCCTGCTTACATGAAACACATTTTTCATTGTGTTTGGTGGAAAGAGCTGCTCATTTTAATGAAAAATTGCTCACTCCAACAGGTAGAATGGATACAAGATTCATTGATGCGATGGACCCTTGCAATTCAAGTTTATCTATCAGACTTTGCTGGCCAAGCAGAGGACACAATGAAATTAAAAGCAACAACAGTCCAATCCTTATTATTCATTTCATATTTAATACCTGGGTTTCTCCCTTGCAACATGAAGCTGAATATATGTTTTCTGTGATTACTTAAATGGTATATCTGTGGCCAAAATAGGTATTATTTGAAACATTATTCTAAGCAATACATTCATTTTTAGCACAGAGCTTCTACCAACAATTGTAATTTCTCTCAATTTAATATGTCCTTCTTTTTTTTCATACATGTCTTTATAGACTTGTTCCTCATTTTTAAATTGAAAATGTTAGTGTCTGTGCTCTGTGCTTGTGCTCTGCCATAAAGAGTAAAACATGAATAGCAGTTGTAAAAATAGACCAGAAAAGAGTATAAAGAAAATGCTTGTATTCCTCAAGTGTCTTCTAGGCTTTTTCTAGGACTGAAGGCTTTCAACCAAATTCCAGCTTATGCTAGTGGTTTTTCTTGATGGGTGTTTGTGCTAGTAGAAAATGGACACTAACGGAAATGCGGATTCTATTACTTAGAATACTTCATAACAAAGCACTCAAAAGCACTGTGAAATTAAATGGGAAATATCCAGACTCATTTGGCAATGCAGTGTTAGGAACATAAGATGTTAACAGATTAACAGAGTTGGAAGGGACCTTGTAGATCATGGGTGTCAAACTCATCATGTCATGTTGCCATTATGTGGTGTTTTGTGACATTTTTTCTATTTACAGAGCTAGCCGTGGTCTGCATATGATGCATCAGCCTACAGGCCACCAGTTTGACATCCCTGTTATAAATCATCTAGTCCAATTCCCTGCCCAAGCAGGAGACCTTTCATCATTTCTGACAGATGTAGTCCAGTATCTTCTTGAAAGCTTCCAATGATGAAGCTCCCACAACTTCTGAAGGCAACTCCCACAGTTGAAGTACACTGTATGGGGAATTCAGGGAAAGACTAGTTTAGTGTAAGAATTTGGTTAAAGACTATTGAGGTGCTAGGACTGGTGAATGCCAATGGCATACTGATATTTCTATATTTGTTAAAATTATTTAATTGTACTGCTGGATTTCATCTGGTGAGGATTACAAACCATAGGCTCTCCAGTTTATAAATCCATTCTACAGTTGAAGTCCACACTTCTTAACTTGCTGAGGTTGAGAATTATAATAAAAGATGCTCAGCAAGCACACATCACCATTTTAGGATACTGCTATTTGTATGTCTACAGAATAATTGATGGGAATTATTTTATATAGATATTTGAGAGCTGCCCAAGAGAGCATCACTTGGAATGTCCATTTATTCCACTTAGGCTTTTGTGGAAAAATATCCCAGCATGTTTTGCCCTTAGAGGTATATTATACTGGAGAATTGGAGCCCTACCCACCTTGGGGCTATCACAAAGTGCTTTAGTATACAAATTCTTTGCACCATCAACAAAACAAAATCTCCAGCAAGATGTACATGGAGGAAATCCTTTCAATCTGCCCATCATTTATTTATCTGCTGTCTATTGCTGAAACTTCATTCAGAACTTATGAAGCATTGCAAGAAAAACTGAAGGATGGTAATAGTATTTTTTGCTATCACTGCTGAATAAACATTGTATTTGGGACAGTCAGGGTCAAGTACTTCAGTCAAGAAAAGTCTGTCTTGTCAGAAAATTTCATGCTGCCATTTTGTTAATTGCCTTCCTCAAGCACATTAAAATGATGATGATTTACTATTTGGAATCAAAATTAAATCACAAAATAATTTGAAATGACACTGTTGTGACAGGCATAAAGCAGATGCAGACATTTGTTTTTATTTAGGACAATCAGTTCATAAGGTACAAATAATGGTGATGCCTAAACCAGAGTGCTGAACAACATAAATTTATATTGAGGGATTGAAAAGGAGCCCTTGTGTGTTAGTTTGATATGTGTCTATGAAATAATAAATATATCTAGAGAAGATGGATGAGGACTACTACTACTAGTAGTAGTAGTAGGAAGAGGAGGAGTTGGAGGAGTAGGAGTGCCCTGAATGACTATTAAGATAGCCTGATGATTCAATATGGGAACCATTTGACATAGGTTCAAATCTACATTTGATTATCAAACCTGCCATGTGACTTTGCAGCAGATTAGATTTCTCAGTTTATCCTCTCAAACAAATGAAATGGATCAGAATTGAGAATATATGCTACTCTTACCCTTACAATTCAACTGAATATCTGTGGGAGGTTTCATCTGTCTGCCATTACAATTCATAATTTTGTTCAGATCATAGTCTCAGATGGTTATGAATTGGATTGGATTCATCTGAAACATTAAATATGGATATTTTTGTACCCTTTCTGCAGATTTTAATCCTATTGATATGCAATAGAATGTCGAGAAAATTACATCTATATTTTAGCTAGTAAAATTAATAGATGATATAATTATCTGATATCAGAGATAACATATTAATTTTACAAACTTAGTTGGCTAGGAAACTGGTTCAATAAATATAAACCATATATTTCAACTTTGCAAATTTCAGTCTCTAAAGACTGGCTCAATGTAAAATGTGTGAGTGTGGAATGTTTTAAATATTTATGGCCAACATGACATTTCTCTTAATTTGTTGTGAATACTCTATGTTCAGATGAGTGACTTTTCTCCTTTGGGAGCCATATTATGAGACTAAAATTATGAAAAGGTTGAATTTGAAGATCAGAGAGCACAGTAAGTAGTATCGGTTTTTATAATCCTTCATTTTCATTCAAGATGATTATCTTTTCTTCTGTGTCTCCTGCTGGTTTTTGACTGTTTCCTTCATAAAGTTCTAAGGCTATCTCCAAAATCTCACATGATTTTGTTTTTTGCCTTCTGTAATTTATGGCCACACAATTGGGTTAGATGTAGCTGCTATGGTTTATCAGCATGGTGGCTCTTGCAATAACAACCACCACCACTTTATAATTCGGAATTGCTAATGGCTGTCAAAAGCTGAAATTTATTGTTTAGAGTCTATTTAGATCTAGATGCATCTGAGAGAATGACTGGTTATAATGACTGCTGGAAGCTCTTTTCATCTTCCATTAATCTTTCAGTTTAGTTCATTAGCAGGTTGCTAATTGGTATGTGATTTAGTTTAAATTCAACATGGATTGTGTGGCAGACCATAAATTACTATAATTCACAACCAGATCCTGGGGGGGATTGTTTCAGATTTGAAGCACATATCTTTTGAAGTGATTTAGGAAAACAACAACAACAATATTAATTTCACCATGTTTTCAGAAATGAAAAGCAAAAGACAAACAGGCCATTTGTAAACAATGCTGATAGAAGATATAAAATTTTCATTAATTTAATTTGCTAAGAGTCTGGGAAGTTTTATTGCATAAATAAATAGGAGAAATCATTTAAAATAAGCAACAATAATGATAAATAAATAATTCACAGACACTTTGAGACAATATCACATTCTTCCCCTACCCCTACAGTTTTAGGTTTTCTAAAGTCTGTGAATCCTCAAACATAACTTTGTGAAGCACTTTGCAACAACACTTCTAGGATTAAATAGCACTAAATGTGTTAGAACTCAGTTGTTCCCAAATGATATAATGATTACAGAAGAAGCTAATCTCTGATTTGAATATTTGTTTGTGAAATAAACTAAATAAACTAAAAGATACATCAATGGGTATGTTTAATGTAGCTTCCCATATTACTTTGAATGACTAAAAGCTCATGGATTATGACCATTTTTGATTAGTTGCTGCAGCAAAATTTCTTAATCTGACTACAAGCAACATTATGACTGACTTGCTAGAATTATTCATTAGATACCTTGCCAGACGTTTGGATTTGAATGTAATAAAAAACTATTAGAACCATCAAGTTGAGAAGATTTTGAAAAATGAGGCAGACTTTAAGTGGCAAACATCTTGTTCACAATATGCCTGATGTAACAGTTATTGAAAAGAATTTTTTTGATTCATTGACTCTTCTGGAAGTTGCTAGGATTGAGAAGAACAACTGGAAAAAAATATGAAATACCAGGACTTGCAGATCAAAGCTGACCACTTATGGAAAATAACCTGTTAGTATACCAATTGGAGCCCTAAGAATGATACCTAAAGCACTTTCTCAATATCTGGAAATGTTGAATTTATCAGACCTTAATACATTAATTTTATTACAATCCACACTGCTTGGAATTTCTTATATTCTTAGACACACTACCTTAATAATTCTTAGGTCCTAGGTTAGGACTTCAGTTATTAAGTTTGATAGCTCTCTTTATTGGCAATTCAAAGTGCACGGACAATGCATCCTCAAATGGTGATGAAACATTGCAACCAAATTGCAAGCTTGGATCTCAGATCAACAGCCCAACTACTAACCTGAACTACTTATATTCAAGTACATTTCAACTCTCTTTGTGTAATCATGGAAAACAACTATAAAGAAAACAATTCAGTTACGTTAAATTCCTAAATTCAATTGAAAAGGTTAAAGGCAGATAAAAATACATAACAGAGACACTGTTGTGAGGTGGGTGGCCATATAAATCATACAGCATAAGCAAGCAAACCAACATCAAATAGTTCATTGCTCTCAGCACAGTTAATCTTGAGGGTGCTTCTAATTCTTAGCCAGCTGCAAAAAATCCCTAATATATTGCCGCTCTGTTTATCCTGTTTTGAGAAGTGTAATAACAATTTAGTGGTTGGTAGAATTTACTATTAAAGAGAGAAACATCTGATAAAGAAACAATGAGAGTATGATGTGCTGTACATTGCGAACAGAGGATCTATGGAACATTATGTACTGGGACTTTGATGTATTCTAGGGCACTGTGGACATACTATAAACATTGCTGCAAGAATAATCTCTGATTGATGGGAATTGGTGAAATTTCCAGACACATTTTGATGGGGGAATTGGGCCTGTTTCCCTACTGTTTTTGTATTTTCTGCCTGAGTATTTCCTTTTTCTTTTTCTCAGACTGAACATCCATCCATTCTGTCACAGTGAAATCTGCTTGTTTAAAAGAAGTATAATCTCCATTGCCAACAGGAAGGTTCATTGTCTTTGTATATTAAAAAACTGTGAAAGAATTAATATTTGTTTATGTATGAAATTTATATTCAGCCCAATTATTCTGTTTCTGAAAATAGAAGTCCCATTGAAAGTATATGGATAAATGCTAAAGGAATATGAAAAGCAACATCACTGTGGGAGTTTATTACAAGCCACCTACTAAGGCAAAAGATGTGGACAATGCCTCTAAATCAGTTTATTCTAGAAGAAAGGCTACAGTAATAATAGGGGATTTCAATGACCTTAACATCTCCTGGAAAATATTTCAGCTAGAAGTGGGACCAACAGATTTATGATCACTACCTGACAATTTCATTTTTCAGAAGATAGAAAAGGAAGCAAGAGTGTCAGTTTTCCTGGACCTAATTTTGTCCAATATAGAGGAAGGGTTTGGTAGGATGAAGATATTAAGCAACTTGAGGGAAGGCAATGATATTATGCTGCAGTTCAAGGAAAGGAGTAAATGGCTGAGAAAACTCCATCACAAACACGACCATCTTCAGGGAAAAGCAGAGTGTGGGAGAAAAGACAAAATGATTGTCTCAGAATCACAACATGAGCTCTGCTTCTTTTGTAGATGCATTGTGACAATGTACTATATAGGCAAGCAGAAGAACTTGTATTGTGACATGTGATACTCTTTTCATGAATGTGCTAAAAAGAACAGAATTGGAGCTCAAGAAGTCAGATTTTAATGAATTCAGATGAAAAATGGGCAATATTACGTTTTGAAATAAAAATAAGATAAAGAAGGATAGAATATATTGAAAGCACACAATGAAAAATGAGAAGGAAAACGGGAAATTTGTGTACACAAATAATAACCTCACTGACAAGAACAAAATCAAAAAGGAAATAGTACACACAGGAAATGAAAGCAGGGGCTGACAACCACTAGCTCTGTTAACTATAAGGATGGAGTCAAAAAGATGGAATCTAAGAATGAGGTGTCTTGAATCACTTATGAATATCAATATAGTAAAAATGATGTGGTGGAGCATATCTATAATTAAATAAGAGACAAGGAAGCTGTTGTAGGGCAGGACAGCTGTTCCATAGGTCTGTTCATCTTCTGGGTTTCTATTATGTCTCAGTGTGTTTTTGTGGATCAAGCCAGTGATTTTGCTTTTGTGGAAGCCGTTGGCTGTCAGTACCTTGGTCAGGGTGCATAGTTCAGTCTTAATGTGTGTCTTGTCTGCTAGGCGTTTGGTTCTAGTAATTAGTGTTTTAGCCACAGAGTTTATCTATGCTGGGTGGTGGTGGGATTGGGCGTTGAGGTAGCGGTTAGTGTGTGTTTTCTTCTGGTATACGTTGTGTCCTAGTGTGCCATCTGTTTTTTTGTAGATTAGTACATCTAGGAATGGTAGTTGTTTGTTTGTTTCTGTTTCCATGGTGAACTTGATTTTGGGGTGTGTGCTGTTTAGGTGTGTTAGGAAATGGTTTAGGTTTTCTTTTCCATGGGGCCAAATCACAAATGTGTCATCGATGTATCTTAACCATAGTTTGGGTTTGTGGATGGCATTGGCCAGGGCTCTGGATTCGAATTCTTCCATGAACAGGTTAGCAATGACAGGTGACAGTGGTGATCCCATAGGGGCTCCTTCAATTTGTTTGTATCTTTGTCCTTTGTATATGAAATATGTGTTGGTTAAGCAGTGTTCTGTTAGTTCCATGAGGTGTTTAGCTGGTTGGTATTTATTTTTGATGGTTTCAAGGGTCTCTTTTATCGGGACTTGATAACTAGAAATAAGAAATACCTTAAACATATCTTGTTTAGGGTGAAAGATGTTTGAAAGAAGGTCTACTATTTATTCTTTTAAAAAGTTTATGTCAACCCAATGTAAGCAGGCAGAGAAGAAATTGAAATAGAATCAATTTTCTTCTTTTAGGTTTACACATTCACAAAGTTATTGTATGAAATAAAGAAATGCTTTTTGTGAGAAGGACTAGGATGGATCTAGGTAAAAAATTGAAGAATAGAGATATCGCATTGACAATAAAAATGTTTATTTTAGGGACATAGTTTTAACAAATGGCTGTGAAATTTGCCTGTTAGAAAGTCTGACCAGTGAAAAATAAATAACCTTTACATGGAGAAAATGCTTGAGAATGTTTCTTCAATCACAAGAAAAACAAATCATTCAGTATTGCTTAAGCAAAACCAGACTGCTCAGGAAAGCATTAATAGTAAAACTACAGCTTAAATAGTTTGGACAATTGTGAAGTGAAGCCTTTGAAGAAGACTCTCATGCTTGAGAAAATTAAAAACAACTGAAAAAGTTGCTGAGAACAGAAAACAGCTTTAAAAGCAAATTTACTAGAAATTGGTACAGTTTCATTATGTTTAGGATATCACAACTGGACTTTAGTGCTTGGACTTTTTAAGTCAGGAGTTCTAGAATTTGTAGTATTGGAGCCAGGCTTGTTCCTAGAATAGATTTCTTTCACAGTGAAGCTGTGGTACTGTCATGTTGACTCATTAGCATAGGTCATAATTTTAGAGGCAACAGTCTGAGAGCAGAAGTGCTAATATTTTCAACAAAGAACTGTGTTTCTAAGATATTTTACTTCCAAGAGAAGGCTTAGAGTCTGGTAGACTGTGGATCTGTGCATAGAATTAGTTTATTTTGGCGTGTGTGCCTTTTTGTAAGCCTTGTGTATGCATGTCAGTAACAAACAAGAGTATAGATTAATTAAAAGGAAACTTGGATAGTGTCATGGCATAAGTCTCTGTTGTTTCAAATGTCCTTTTTTTCAAAAGGCAATTGGACTTTGTTTTTCCTTTTGCTTCTCATGTAAGAAACCTTATTATTTCAACAATACTAGCCTGATATTTTGGTAAAGGTGATCCCTATTCTAATTTGTCCTCAACCACAGAACGTTACTTTGAGCTAGATAGTATTTCTCAACCCAAACTGACAGGGATACTGTATGGGAAAATGAAAGAGGATTTCCTAAATATGTTATTTGAATTCTGGAAGAAGAACAAATAAAAAATACATGCAGAATCAAAGGCCACAATTTTGTCCTTTCTGTTGAATATTACTTTGTAGAATGAAGGCAAAAGCATGCTAGCAGCACTGGGAAATCTACAGACATGATAGAATTGGATGGATTTTCCATGCTAGTTATTTGCATGGAAAATCAGTACAGCTTTGGAACAGCAGGGAGGAAATAACGGAATCTGCAAACAGTGGGTTGTGCTTGAAGAATGGGATGAAATTGTTATTTGCAGACTGTGAAGGTTACCTGTATGTATTGCAAGAATATTTATAAGCTCTACTTACACATGAGAAGTTACAGATTAGTAAAGATATTAGTAATTTACCAATGTAAGAACTGCATTTTCTAGATAGCTTACAAAATAAAATAGTGACAGAATGAAAAATAGAAACTAAGCTGCTGTTATATTGCAATGTGAGGCATTATTGAAATTTTATAATTGCTTTTACACTACAAAGACAAACTCAGAAGTTCAAAAGATTAGCTTTGCTATTTTCTACCATCAGATCATATACAGAATGTATTTTTGAGATAAGTATTTTCCTACAATATTTAGCTAAAATCCATTAAGACAAGAAGAAATCTAAACACTATAAATCAATTTCATATTAGGCAGAAAGGGCTGGATTATCCATTACTTTATTACATGGTGAAATTAAAATGTTCCAGAGGTTTGGTAGATTTGTCAGTTTGCCATACTTTATAGCAAACAAAACTGGTTAATTAATAATAAAAGTAAGAGCATTGCAAGATGTAAATGGAAGTATGAGGTATTTTATAAGGAAACCAGGGAAAAGCTACATTGATACATACTTACTTATGTATGTGTAAATATATACTGTGTGTAGGTTGTGTGTAGATAAATATTTACATTGAAGGAAGATTTATTGAATTTCAACACCACTGTGTTCATAAAAAGGATATAAGAATATTGGAACACATGTAATTGAACTTTGTAATTGAACTAAATTTTTGCATTTTGAAGTATTCATTTTTATGAATAAAAATGATGTAAACTATTTTGAACTGTGATAGCAAAGTTTGAGAGGTTTTAGATTTTTATCTTATTCTGGTAGGGTAGGGGCACTTTAGAGATGGCTGGAATGTGTTGGGTGATGTTTGTAGAAATCCAAGTCCTAAATTAAAATCCAGATAAAGTAATTATTATAGGTAATCATATAAATATAAATGCATTATTTGTATATATGAATGAGTTCAGAAAATATACACACATACATACACTTTCTCTCTTTCACACATGCACAAAGCTTTGCAAGGATTTATTCTAATTCCAGAAATGAGATGGAACATATTTGTGAATAAACACATACAAAATTGACACTGACAGAAACAGCCTGATCTGCCTTTTTCCCTTACACATGTTTTTAATGAGCCTATTTTCTACTCTCTAATCACTTTTAGTTTTTTTTCCAAATAAATATTCAGCAGAATTATAAATATCTCATTATTTTTTCCAATGCTTCTCATCTCCTTCTTGATTGAATTTTTGCTTTTGCTTCTTTTTGCTTTTTAACTCATTAATTACTAGGTATGGTTTGTTCTATGCCATACTAGTGAAATTCAGGTACTTTATAACATTCTGTCTCCCACCCCTTCCTATTAAATATAGCCATAGAAATCAAGGGTTAATTAAATGTGGTTGACTGAAGTCAACCGAACCCAACATTTAATCAGAGTGGGTTGCCCTCAAAGTGCCTATTCAACTTGTCGTAATAAGGATTCAATGTGATCTCCAGTTGTGCCCAAGCCGCATATCTTAGAAAAGTTATGGGTAAGACCGAAAGAATGTAGGGGAGAGAGAGAGAGAGAGACAGAGAGAGAGAGAGAGAAAGACACAGAGAGAGAGAGACAGACCGAGAGAGAGAGAGAAAGAGAGAGAGAGAAAGAGAGAGAGAGAAAGAGATGGAAGGAAGAAGGGAGGGAGGGAGGTCTTTTTCATTCCATCACTCTCACAAAGTGGGTTCAGTAGTGTACAATCTGATTCAAGATACACTTTCCTCCAGTTGCTTTGTTGTCAGCTGAATTGTATAGTTAGAGGTTGAATGGGTTTCACACTGGGAGAAAGAACACTCAGGAGTAATTATTTCAATTACCCTGGTCATCTCTGAATCTAAATCTTTGGCAATAGTGCTAGCAGTACTAGCTAGAAAACTGCTTAGTGATTTCTGAAATCCACTGAATCTATCAGCTCCGGGGGAGGTGGTCTATTCCAATGGATACCTACTTCTACAGAGACGAACAGTTATTGCAATCCTAAATGAACAGAGTTGCTAAATCATGTAAAAGGAACAATATGTGAACAATACAATATACAAGATAAATATTTAATTAAGGTAAAACCATGATAAACTCATCATGATGTGGCACCACAGAATCACAATAGTTATAGTTCAATCTCTAAGGAAGCTACCCAGTGGTGGGATTCAAATTTTTTTTTTTACTACAAGTGTGGCTTGGTGGGTGTGGCAGGGGAAGGATACTGTAAAATCTCCAGTCAGAGGTGGTGTTTGCCGGTTCTGAAAACTACTAAAAATTTCTGCTGCTGGTTCTCCAGAACTGGTCAGAACCTGCTGAATACCACCTCTGAAGCTATCTAACTATTTCTGGTGTGGCTGCAATGAGATTATCCCAGGTGCCTTGAAATTTACCGAGGAGACATCCTTGAACTATATTTGTCACACTCTCCTTTTCTTATTCCTTAAGCACTTGCTCCCCTATTCATAATTGTCCTAACTGGATCCCCTTTGAATTATCGCCATTATATTATTAAAAAATCTGCACAACTAAATAAAATAAAGCGGAGCCCTATTGTCATTCCATAAAGTGAGGCAGCTTCCAAGCTGAATACCCCACCTATAAATAATAACTACCGTTGTTGATCACGCATGCTCTAAAAAATTAACAAAGCAAGTATTAGTACTTTTATTTTTCTTTTTATACATTGATGCAAAAACTTTCTAATAGCACATCTTTTTATGTTGCTAAAACTGGCTTCCTGGGTCAACGATTAAAGGCATAGAAGAAAAGATACAACTACTTTGAATAAATAACAATGCTCTTGTGGCACTTTTTTCAAGCTAAGGACTGTGCTTGAGTTATGTATGGGGATCTACAGGGCAGTAATCCCCAAAATAGACAGACTAAAATGATTTATTTTTACATATAATTAAATTAAATAAATGTGGTTAATAATTAAATATATATGTAGTTAATACATCATTTTATATGTAGTACATATTGTCTCCTATGACATGCAAAAAAATAACTAGCAAAGTTTTGGAAATCTTTGGATAATGTACTCACATTTTGGGAAGTTACTTAGACTTGGGAGGTGGGTGGGTGGTGGGTGGCAGAGGTGGTATTCAGCAGATTCTGACCAGTTTTGGAGAACCGGCAGCAGAAATTTTGAGTAATTTGGAGAACCAGCAAATACCACTTCTGACTGGAGATTTTACAGTATCCTTCCCCTACCACACCCACTAAGCAACACCCACAGAACTGGTAGTAAAAAAAATTGAATCCCACCACTGTTGGATGGGTTGTTGTGTCACTGATTTTGTATCCCTATTTTTATTTTTCCTTTTCTTTGAAGAACCAAAAAAGGGTTTGACAAGAAATAACTTTCTTCCCCCTTTCCCCCCAAGTTTTCACATCTCCTTGAATGAACAGTTCCATATAATGAAAGCTGAATGTTTTGCTCAGACTGTTAACTTAATATGTCAAGGAAACTTGATTATGTATCAAATGTGGGAAAAATGAGAGATCATGCATTTTGCATAAATCTTGGAGTCTGTGCAATTCTGAATAGAAAAGACAAAACTTGCACCCTGCCTTTAATTCAACCTTTTCCCCCTACTCTGCAAAAGAAGCAATGTGAAGCACAAACATCCCTTTTATTTGTGAGTATCCAGTAATTCATATTTACACTTGTGTGGACCAAATGCTTTTAAAAGAATGAAAAATCAAATAAAACAGAGTAAAATATAAAAGAGACACTGGATTTTTAGAATGTATTATGGAAAATTAAATTTTATTTCTTGACACAATATGATGAATTCATGAAAAAGTTAATCTTACATGAGACAAACTTTGGCAACTATTTAGTGCAAAAACTGATTATCACCTTGTTGAACACATGGCATGTCTTAATTAACACCATCAAGAATCACTTATGACACTTGAGGATAACCTGCAAATTCTGTAGCTGAGTTATGCTTATTATCTGTTAACAAAATTCCCAGGGGATTTAAGTGCGAAAGAGCATCTATAAATAATTTAGATTGCAAAGTAACACTTTCTCTTGTCTAGCAATGTTAATATATTAAAAAAGAACCCTGTTGTATCCGTTATAATCCAATTACTCAATCTAATACTATTTATCAAACCTTGTTTGTAAAAGAGGGGGGCAAAGGCAGCAGTTTACTGATATCATTTATTCTCTCAAATCAGGGTATTCTTCAATATTTACAATACTGAGAGTAAATATTGCTGCATTGGTTACCCATTTGCTTCTGAATGCAGTTCAAATGCTGTTTTTCGTCTCTAATATTCTTAATGGCACAGGGCCTGGTTATTTCAAACAATCAATCAGAATAGAGCTGGAAGGAATCTTGGAGGTCTTCTAGTCCAACTCCTTGCTTAAGCAGGAGACCCTATGCCATTTCAGACAAGTGACTGTCCAGTCTCTTCTTAAAAACCTCCAGTGATGAAACACCCAAAACTTCTGCAGTCAAGTTGTTAATTGTCCTCATTGTGAGGAAGTTTCTCCTTAATTCCAGGTTGCTTCTCTCCTTCATCAGTTTCCATCCATTGTTTCTTGTCCTGACCCTTGGTGCTTTGGAAAATAAAATGATTCCCTCCTCTTTGGGGCAGCCTCTCAAATACTGGAATACTACTATCATCTGTCACCCACCCAGTCTTTCTTTTTTCTAGACTAGCCAAAGCCAAATTATGCAGCTGTTTTTCATATGTTCATATGTTTCATTTAGTTTCCAGGCCTTTAATCATCTTAGTTGTTCTTCTTTACACTTTTTTCAAGGTCTAAACATCTTTTTTTGTAACATGCTGACCAAGAATTGGATGAAGATACCACACATATTTGAGATACAATTTCCAGTTGTTTGTGCCCATCTGGTGAGATTGAGTAGAGTGAGTACATTTCAGTTCCCAGTATTAGTGTCATTTTCTGAGGCACAGTAGTTGCCTAGATATCCGATATGCTTAGATATCTGAAAGGATATTAACCCAGAACTCTAGATGGCTTCTTCATAGACGTTATGGAAAAGTAAAGGTTGAATGCCTACAGAATGAATTGGTTTTGGGGTATGTGTGGGAGGGTAGTATATTCCTTTACTCATGCTTTTTGTCTTTGTGTTTTGTAATTTAAAAAAAATCAATTTTAAACTGCCTAGAGTCCCTGGTAGAATGCTTTTGACTGAGCTGATTTCCCAGCATAGGACAGTGAAAATTTTCATAAATGGTAAGCAGCATCTAACCTTTCAGTATATAGCACAGATCAAATAGCAGCATGACAAAAACATGGATAAATTTGATTTAAATTTATTTAAAAGTCGGTTCAGTAAATTCAATAAAATAAATATGGTTGTTTACCTAATAAATGCTAAGTACTGTATGTAAGAGATAGTTGGTGTGGTGGTTAAATCATCAGGGTAGAAATCAGAAACCATGAGTTCTAGTCCTAATTTAGCCAGGGATTCGCTTATCCTAAGGCACAGTCAATGGCAAACTGTGATGCAAAGGCAAAGAAAAAAGAAAAGCAAAAAAGAGTATGTGTACATTGACACTATGTCTGGCTTACTTCAATTCTGCAATGACACTTCATATAGTTTGCATGCTCCCCTGAAGCTCTGCTCTTGTGATACACAAGACAGTGAAGGATCCTTGTAATAGTTTTCTCTGCAATACATAAAAAGACAATTTTCGAGCCACTCTGCATTATACTGCCTATGTCTGAGCTTGCTCTGAGAGATGTACAGATTCCCTCCTGTAAAAGGAAGAAAATCATGCAACCCACAGTACACTTCCATCCAGTCTTTAATAGAATGCCCTGCTACTGGTATCAATTTGAATCCTCTCACTATGTTTCCTTAGCAAAAGACACACATAAGAGAACACAAGTACTGAATAGCAGCACTGGATTCTTTTATAAAATTGCCATAAATTACTTTCTTCAATTCCATGATGAACAGCAACATCTGCATCACTGCTAGAGTCTTGTTTTCCACTACGTTCATAAAACAATCATCGGCTGGGTAATATTTAAAAATCATTTTTAAAAAGTTCACAATTGGTATCTTCGTTCTTGCTTTCTATTTTTGAGTGGATGCTGCCCAATCATAGCTGCTTAGGATGCATTTATCACTTCTCACCAGGAAAGATTCCTTTTCAATCTATGTGTCACTGTTATGTTGTCTTGTTCATTGACTAAACACCTGAAAACTGGAACATTTTCTTACAAAATAGACAAATGAATAACTACCGGGTCGTAAGTTTCATTTTTGAAGTCTGTCTTAACTTTAAAGGGTTACTAAGTGACCGATCCTGCAGAACGCAGGTGGTCGATGACCACCTATATATGTTTTGTTTTAAATCTCTGTGTCTAGAATGGTTAAAGAATAACTCTTTGAGTTTAATTTTAAATGAATCTGGGAGACTGGGGATTGTACCTAATCTAAGAGGTGCAAATGCCCCTTCAGACTTTCACAAGTGAGAGAATGCTTCCAGAATAAACTTCTGTTCACGTTACTCTAACCAGTGACTAGATTTACACAGTAAGCTAAGGTGTGTGATTCATTCAACCTTGGTTTATTGAAAAAAGTATAACTGAGTGGAATTGAACAACAGATTAAGCCACATATCACATTGGCAGGATTCACAGAAGTTACTAACTTCCAAGCAAGTGAACAGTATTGTGACCTAGCATAATGTATGAATTCGCTTAATTAGTGGCGAGAGGGAACAATATTGTCTAGTTCTACTTCTTTTGTAGTTACATCTTCTGTATAATAAGGTGAAGAGAGAATTTTCCTAGGTGACTCAAAACAAGGAATCTTTGCTAAAGCTTGTCTAGTGATTTCCATAAATTAGACTTATTCCAGAACCTCTGAGATGTATTCACTATATGATTGTATTATATATAAGGGTTTAAAATATGCTTGTAACAGTAATCACACACTGTCATTTCATATACTCCAGGGGACTGAACTCAGTCTTTTTGTTCAAACACTGATTTACATTTTCCGAGATGTAAAATGAATGTAAAACTACATCATCCATTGTGACAATCAAGCCCTTTCATTTCAAAGTATTTAACCTACCTCATCAAACTTCCTTCATGAATCTGAACAGATAAAAAAAAGAGAGATGACTTTTGAATAATCAGGAATGAGAGTTTCATTTCCTGATTTTGCCCTCATTCTCTCAGACCTTGAAAACTTTGGCCACTGGGATAATTAATTTGCCTCTGAGACAGAGGCTTTTCCTAGATAGGTAGTTTGAATAGAAGCCTAAATACAAGGTAGCAAATTGAAAAACAAAGCACAGGGCTGGGGGGACTGGAAGAATTACAGGCAAGTAATCAACTCTGCAACATGCTATGTCTAACGCCTTACAGGAATTATTTATGAGGTGACTGGGTATAATGTAACTACATAGCACAGTATTGTAGGCTTAAAAAAACAACTCTCAAAAACATTCTATTGTAAATCTAAATATAAAAGTAATATTTTTCAGAATGACCAGACAGAGTCTGTGTGTATTGATAAGATATCTTTGTAGACACCTAATGAATGAAACTTACTATTTGGGACAGTAAAACAGAAAATATTTAATACATAATTAATTTGTAAATATTTCCTGAAACTTCCCTATATTTACCTGGTCAATAGGCAACCTGGATCCAGAGCTATTGATTAACTTTAGATTCCATTTTCATCTTTTAAAAAAATTGCAATGAGAAGTTAACCCTTAGTTTGCATCTATTGTTGTAAAAATCTATAGTTTGGAATATCCTCGGTTCAAACATTAATTGCATATAGTTAGAAGCTAAGGACATATATATTGAAGTATGTCCATAGGAATATTAGCCAGTGTTAAATCCCATATAGTGGGAAAGTGAGACAAAATGTCCCAGAATATTAACCCACTAGGTTTTTGTCCTTTTCCCTCAGACATCTATATTCTACTATAACTGAACATTCATTTAGATATTCTTACATTCAATTAAGGAATAATTCCTGCAAACTGTACAATTTCCCACACATTTGCCAATACATTCCTTATGTGTACCAGTGATGCAACTTTACTTACTATAAAATTTCAAGTTCTGATAATGTTAGCTCATTCAGTAACCATTCAAAGTTATGTCAGCACTGAAAAAGGAGATTCAGGATTGGTTCTCACAATTGTGGCCAACACAGCATCCCTGTAATCATGTGATCATGATTCATATGCTTATCAACAATAGTTACAGTGTCCTGTGGTCACATTGTGGTGGACATTGGTGAACATTTGCAATGTTCACAACCGGCTTCTGACAAACAAAGATGATAGGAAAACTGACAGAAAGTCATAAGTCACAATCTGATGAATTTTTTAATCGAGTCCCTTTTCTATCTCTTGTTTATGATTCTCTCCTATTCCTTCTCCAGACATTCTCTAATTTCTCAAAAAGGTCACAGTTATGTGTGTTCAGAACTCAAATAATGATATCCCCTAACAAAAATATCATTTTTAAAATTTTTGAACATAAAAAGATGAAGGAGAATAAGATTTGTTTGAGAAAACCATGCCATTAGTTGCTTCAAATTTGAATTTGGAATAGCTATTTTAAATCCAAAATGGGCTGCACTAATCATAGGAACTACTACAACCTCAGATTGGAACCAGAAGTATAGACAACTTTTTAGTGATTAGGACTATATATTCAGAGAAGCCAAGATACATTGTGTTACTTCTGATAGATTAGGCTGTGGCTCTGGTCCTATGCAAGCCATGTGCTGTTCTGGTTCCTGGTTTAATCTCCCAGCCACAAAAGCCAATGAATCCATCCTCACATTCTCTATATTTTCTTTTTAGTGACTTCATTTCAGTTGACAACCTTTTTGTCTTTTAATAAGAGACAGAATGCACTTTAAACATTTTTTTAAAGGTAAACTTACATTTTTATAATTTTTATTTTCTGGTGGGATTTACTGCTTGCGGTTAATATGTTCAAATCTTTTACATCTTTAAACAAAAGTAGAGCTCTTTACTGGTGTGTGCATGTGCGTGCGTGAGTGTGTGTGTAAAGTTTTACAAAACTGAACAGATGGTACAATTCATGGCTCAGTAGCTGCTAATGCGCAGCAAGGAGGCAAATGTACTTGCACATGATCACAAAGCAGCATGTACTTCATGAACAGAAGCTGCATTCTTTTCAAATTATCTCCATATGGCATTTCCCTCCATTGATTTTTCTATCACTTCTTTCATTAGTGAAAAAAATTGAAAGATCATATTGAACATACTTCAGGAAGCATTCATAGATCACATTAGGTTACTCTGTCATTGTGGCAAACTTCAAGTTCTGAAGGGATTATTCTTAAGCAAAATAAATGCAGTTTTTTAAAAAACATTTGCACTGGACACTGATCTGTCAAATCATAGAGCAATATTTTTTTCCTAGATTGATTAGATGATCTCTAAATTTAACTTGAAGCCCAAATCATAATCTAGATTCAGGAATCCCAGTTGACTTCAATTAGAAATTTGTGTTTGACAGAATTGAGTTTATTCTTAGGGATGCTAATACACCGTAAGGAAATGAAGTATACCATATTTTACTAAATAGGAACATGTAGTTTACACTATGTTCCTTTAAAAAGTAATAGCTTAAAATAGGAAAACAGGCATAGCATATTGATTTCATGGAGTATTGTTTAAACTTCACAAGCAACTTTCAGTGGTTTGAGAGGTAAGACATTTTTGTACAAGAGATGGTTTCAAAAAATAAAAAATATTATTGAGATTTTTTGGTGGAAAAGGCAGTTCCTTTTCTCATGCCATGCAGGTTTTAGCAGTGATAACCAGCACCTTGAATTGCATTTGTAAGCCTACCTGGAACCAAGGTAGAAGCAACAGTGCAGTGGTGGGGTTCAAATTTGTTTTACTACCGGTTCTGTGGGCGTGGCTTGGTGAACATGGTAAGGGAAGGATACTGTAAAATCTCCTGTTAGAGGTGGTATTTGCCGGTTCTCCGAACTATTCAAAATTTCCGCCACCGGTTCTCCAGAACTGGTCAGAACCTGCTGAATACCACCTCTGCAACAATGTTATCTGACTGTATTATACCAATATTGCACAGGACAATGCATCTGGACCAGCTGAAGTTTGAAAATGATCTTTAAGCGCAACCTTCTATTGAAAGAGTTACAATAGTCCACTTAGGAGGTGAGCAACACATGAATAACTATGACATGTGCCCTCAATCTATTAATAGGCATAACTGGAGTGGAAGATGCAATTGTGCAAAGACTGTCCTGGCCACAACTGCTACCTGCTCCTCAAGCTACAAGTCTAGGGAAAGCCCTGGATTGCACCTGAACTTTACCTGTGTTACCCCATTCAGAGTTCTTAGGCAATAAAAATAACACAGAAAAAGAAATGCCCATACCATCTACTCTGTAAATGATATTGTAACTTCAGTGAATCTGTAGTTCATAAAGATAGTTCAGGTTGTCCTTTAATACGGAATAACATCAACTTGATCAATAGTGCAGGATCACATGGAACTTTTATATGTACATATCTCTACACACAAATGTTTCCTTCCTGAAAACTGTTCACTTTATGTATGGACAGTTAGCTCTTCACTGACCTCTTGATACAATTTACAGAC
The DNA here is from genome assembly GCF_900518735.1 of Pseudonaja textilis. The sequence continues at coordinate 16,478,342 of NW_020769324.1, forward strand.
AGCAAAGGCTGCTCACTGATAGTCACAGCTAAATAAATTCTGCATTTATTTGAAACATTCAAATAACCACTTTCTTACACATGAATGATAGCAGCATGCAATGGTGTATAGTTCATATAATTTTTGTTATGGAATAAATAACTTCAAAAACCTTAGAGCAGGAAGTGTTGATTATCTCGTGATTACTGCTCTAACATCATGGGAAATGTTGGCCTTGGATATCTAGGTAATGAACCAAAAAATTCTATACCTATCTTCCTTTGAAACCTGAAATGCTACTCTCTGATCTTAGTGTTGCTCAAGGGTACAAATGACTATCTCAGCATGAGATTTGATGCAGTTTTGGTAGAGGATTTAAAAGAAATAATGAACACATGGTAAGAAATGTTGACCAGATAGTACAGTAGATGACTCTTTCCCTGAGTAAAGTGGAATAAGGCATCATGTAGCTGGACAGTGAAAGGAGCCTGCACTCACACAGAAAGTGTCTATGAAGACAATTGTAGAAATGGAGACCAGCAGATAAAGATCTTTAAAACTTCTTGTGGTACCAGAATATCTCAGGCTGGTTCTGCAATGAATCTTTTCTTATGGCTGTATAGTTAAGTTTTCATAATAATGAATGATTCTTTTGTAGGCTTCTGATTGTCTAGCAATTGTTATTGTTTTGTTAAATTTGTTGAATTTTGTTGAATTCTTTAGTACCTTATATTTTTAGAATTTATGTGTGTTGCAAATAAGCTAATTATATAATCGTTTGCCAAGACCATTTTTATAGACAGAATGCAATAACTCAGACAAATATTTGCACTTTTTTTTGAACAGTATGTCATTCTATTTTTGGACTGCTTTTACTTAATGTAATTCATAAGGCTTATCCATCTTTTTTTATGGCTTCTAGCAACAAGAAGATTTATTTCATCACTTTCATGGAAATAATCCCAGAATTCAGGCTGCTGAATTCTCTTTTTGGCTCATACCCAATCTTTTCTCCGGAACTCTGCTCAGATCTAACAAACTACGATTCCCCAGAACAAAGACTATTTTTGTTCCAGTGTTCTTCTGACTGTATCTAAATTGTTGTATCCTGAAAAGAAGAGGTGTGCAATGCAACACTTCTACAGCAGTGTTCACACCAATGCATAGGACTGTACAAAAGCTGCCAGCCCTGCCATACAGAGTTTAGAATTCAAGAATCTGCTGAGATATGACAGATATGTGAAACTTGTAAAGTTGTTTATTCAATAATTAAATAAATCCATTCATCCTGAATTCATTCCCAAAACAACTAAAGGGAAGTTCCAAGCATTAGAAGAAAAACAGAAACTGTACTGTACTATGCTGTGTTGAACTGTATCAAAAGAACAAACATACTATTGTTTAAATGAAAATTGGGTGTACATAACTCTCAAGGAACTTAATAGAATTGGGAACATGCTGCCAAACTGCATGGTGAGACTCCCAGCAATGTTTTCCTTTCAAGTTTCTCGCTTAAGGCCATAGCAACTCAACAGCCTTGCTACACAGAGACTTGTGATATGCTTAGGGAATATTTAATAAATCATGTTGCTGCTGGTTGGAAAGAGGAAGCAATTGGAACAAACTCAAGATTATGCAAGCAGCTAGGAAACTCTGCTGGTAGCTAGAAGATCAAATGATCTGTTTAGCCAAGACTGTATTTGAAGTTTTAGGAACCAGAAGAGAGAAATTCCTGTTCTAGTTGATGCCTTGGGGGAAGCATGATAATTAACAATGATTCCTCTCTCTTTTTTTTAAAAAAAAATAGACATTACTTTATAGGAGTGTCACAAATATAATGCTTCAATAAATAATTTTCAAATAATGTACAAAATTGATGCCTTAATTGGAACAAAAATGATGAAAATTTTATCCCATGATCTTCAGGTTTTTTGTTCTAGCTGTTGACTAATCTAATATCTTCTTATATGGATTTAACTGGAATGGAGTTTGAGAGCTGTCCTGGGTCAGGGTGGGGTTGAGTTCTCTTCCTTCATTCCAACTCCTGTTGGGGATTTGAAAAAAGCCCCCAACTGGAAGACCCCAGCGCAACGGTGATGTCACTGGGTAATTCTTTCAATCCAGAAGCACCTTGGTGCTTCTGACACAAGTGCAAAAACTGGGATGGAAGCTATGCTGCTTTCCAACCACTTTTTGTCCTATGCCCAAAAAACAAAATATATGTTCTTCCAGGTTTTTAAGATATTTATTGTCTAAAATCCACTAATGTATTTTTTTCTAAAATTAGTGCATTGAATATGTGTCTAGTCAGAAATTTCATAGCTTTGCTGAAGGCCTGCCTTTTGTCGTTATTCAAACAAATATTTTGCCAAAATCTTTCTTGCAGTTTCTCAGATATCTTCCCTGGTAGAATAAGCTTCTGTTTTTCTATTTTTTTTTCATAAATTAAGACTTTCTTTCTAATTTTGCATAGGTGTTTTGAATGTATTCCACTGTTGGAAGTGGTGTCTATTTCACTGCTTGTATTGCTGTTTTCTGTTACATTTTTTAACATAGTGAAACTTTCCTACTCACCACACCTCACATTCTGAAAAAGCAAGTTCCCTCTTTCTAGCCTTAGGATTTCATGAACACACTGGAAGTGAGACTATTAAAAGAAGAATTTATAATAAAAGACAGGATATACATACACATTCTCTGGGCCTAAATAAGGGCTTGAGTGCCACACCTATCCATGGCAAATTCACTGAAATGTTCTTTCCCCTTAAAAACAATTTCAAAAGCAATTTGTTTTCTTCAGATTGAATGCAAACTGGTAGAACATTAGAGTGGGAAGATCATTTTAATGTCACATTGAAATTTAATTTGTCTGTGACAAAGAAGACTTAAATGAAAACTATAGGAATGGAATACTGGTAAGTATAAGGTGCAAGAAACAAGAACCATTCTTGAAAAGCCTCAGGCTGAAACAAGTTTATTGCCTATGTTACAAGAATCAGACCGGTTGCTTTGTCTTGGGAATGACCAGACAAACCATTATAGATTCTGGAGCATGTCATACTTACGTTGTTTTACAGCAGAGTAACAATTCCAAGCTCAGCTTTCTTTCTCCAGCCTAGTTAATAATTCATTAAATCTGTTGAAAATAAATGTGAATTCCAGAAAGCTACTTTTGAAGTAATGTACACATGTCATCATAGGTCTCTATAACAGTATTTCTCAGCATTCTGGAGTCCCCAGAATTCCACACATCTTCAACTTGCTGTTGAGAACCACTGCTTTAGACTGTAACATGTATAACTTATGTTAATTTTGTAAACTTTCATAAAGTTTCACTCATTCCAACAAAATCTGCTTTGCTCTATCTGGTAGGCATATGAAAGGCTATGCTCTGAAGTCAAAGAACTGACCCCAGGAATTATTTCTCAGTTCATGAACTCATGAATCAAAATCACTTAAAATAGTTTGCACTGTGAACACTTGTTTTGTTATACAAAAACACATCCCTCACCATTTGTAAAAGCTTGAAAAAATGTCTGCAGAGAGACACTATATTTTCAGTCACTCATGCATAGCCCTACTAACAAAATCATTTTGTAGTATAATAATAAAATTTTTACCTTGCATTAGAGGCTGTAAAAAAACATTAAGTACCTTTGTCACTATGTACTCAGAGGTGAATATGATTAGGTGCAAACATTTTCCCAGATATGAAAAGTATGCTTGTAAAGTATGGAATAAGTCATCATTCCTTCCAAAACAACAAATGCTGCGGTTTCAGAGCAAGTAGAAACTGCAAAACAGTGTTGCAGTTATTCCTGATGAAGACCTAATCCAGTGCATTCTATTTCCCCTATTATTTTTAATTATCCCTTTCTCAAGTTACTAACTGTTAACTCCTTAGTAGCTACTAGGTTTTCACAGCCCTTACTGTGAAAAATTAGCTACTTCCTGGTTTTCCCCTTTAGATTTTTTATATCTAAAGTTTCTGTTTTTTTTAAGTATTGCAAACCTCAGCATTTCTTGAAAATTCCCTCCTTGCTTCTATAATAGTACTCATTGTATTTCAACCAAATAGAAAATATTAAATTTAAAGGGATTAAAGTAACAAAATGTGTGGGGTACATATTGGATATATTCATTTATGGCATCCATATAGTGAGGTTTAGGCATGGGAAATGCTCAGATGTCTATATATCTGTACTGATACCTATATCTACATCTACCTGAAAATACTTTACTTTTTTCAAGATTGTTTCATTTTCATAATATTTTATAGCATTGCAATATAATCACTATTTGTTATTTTAGGAGTGAAACTCTTTAACATATGAAATATGATAATTATGCTGAAATTGTGGGAGTACTACTGAGGTATAACCAGAAAGAATTTAATGAAGTTAATATTATATAGTGCAATTTCGATAATCCCTAGACCAAAAGTGGAAGAATTTAGAGATGATTTAATAGCATAGAACTCCTGATGAGACTAATGACATTATTCACAGGAGGTATAATAAACATGCCTGCCCAACCTGGTTTAAACATTCCTTTTTAGTCAATTGTATTCATAAACTCTTGCCCGGGATTAAATCTTAATCCTAATATCAATTATATGTTTGTGAATTTTAAATGTTGAGCTTGTATTGGTGTGATTCCTAGGCATTACTCATCCATATGTATGCAGATAGGATATAGGAATATTTCTTAAACAGGAATGTAAACCAAACGTGAGACAAAACAAATTAAATTAACCTTTTAAAGCAATCACGAGACAAAACGTGTTTAACATTGTCATAATTCTCAAATTTAGGGATAATTTCATGCTACATTTCATTGTCCTTGAATGATATGCTATTACCATAGAAATATATTATTTTAGGAGTTGATCCCAAAGATGTACTAAGTCATAATTTGTTTTAGCTTAGGTGTATTGAATATGCCACAATTGCTTGAGTGTATATATATTACAACCTAAATTATGGTTCAATAACCACAATGCCTGGCTTAATACATTCAGCTCACCTATGCCCCATATTTTAAAAATATATGTTTATTAAGTTTCTTTTATTACATCATAAAGCATCATAGTTTCAACAGCGTTCTTGGCATCTATACAGGTTCTTGATTTAAATATCATAATACATTATATTACATTTTTCTAATATTAAATAATAACTTTAACTATAATTATTATTCTTAAATCTTTGTATAATTTACAGATTTATATTTTACTCTCTTAAGGATTTTTCCAGTTAAATTTCTTAGATCTGTTTGTTAACCATTTATACCAATTATTCCAAATTAAAAAAAATTCAGAGTCTCTTTCTTTCAGTTTCAATGTTAACATATTCATCTCAG
>NW_020769324.1:16484081-16507972 GCF_900518735.1 Pseudonaja textilis
GTGTTTGGGTCTATTCCCATGTAAGATTAAGAGTATCTTGGCAACATTTTGGCGAGGTCCCACTCTCCATCCTCAGGCTGGTGCTTTCAGCTTCATGCAAGTGGAAACAGTGTGTTGCAGGTTCAGTATTATTCATTCACTTTCCCTTCCCTATCCGTTCATGTTTTGTTTAATCATGGTCTGTTGCATCAGCTTCTCTTCTCTCTGTATAATCTCAAAATGTCACTTCCATTCTTAAATTCAGTCCTGTCTCTTACTTCTTTCCACCATTCTTCTTCTTTTACAAGTCACCAGTCCATCAGATTAGCCTCCAAATTTCTAAATAATCAGTCTACATCAACTCCAAATTCATCAGAACAAGTCCAAAACACCATCAATCTTTAGTCAAATAAATCGGCTTCAATTTCATCTTAAAAGTTCCTTGCTTTCACCGCTGGATCGCCATTTCCACTCAGACTTTCCTCTGCTATTTTAAGACTCACAGTTTTGCGATCTCTCTCTGCTGTTTCTCTCCTCGACTTTCACTTTCCACATTCTTCACTTTCCAATCCAATCTGCTGTTTGATGTCAGAAATGCTGTTCATGCTTTGATATCTTCCTCATTGAGTTAAAGCGCCATAGTTTGGTCTGCCATCGAAATGGCCGATCACTCTCAAGTCAGAGCAAATGGGGTCTTCCTTGAAGCTGTCAACTGCCGCCGCCATTAAACTTTCCTTGGGCTCTCTCACAACTTTGTCTTCCCCTCCAGATCTATGCACCCTTGCCAGGGCCTCTGAACGCACAGATTGGGGATGAGAGAGCAGAGCTTGCTCTTCTCTCCCCACTCCACCACACTGCCACAACCGGAAGTCACCTATATCCCATTTTTATTTCCCCAGAATTGTGCAGAGTAGACAAGGCTAAAGGGTTTTATTTTAAAAAACTTTCTTGCAAAAGTGAAGTTTAAGGTATGCTATGGATGTCTGATGTCTTGCACAGTTTAAGGCATGAAATTTGCCCCTAAAAGATTTTCTTTTTAAAATTAGACTCACTTTGGAATCTGTCACCACCTGCTTTTCCAGGACTGTCCCCAGAATGCTAAACAAAGCCATTGACCCATAGATACTTTACTGCAATGTTTAATTGAAGTTTCATGCAATGTATGTAATAGAACTTATCAAAACAAAATTTAGTACTATTTTTTTTTTCTGAGAATGCCAGTTAACCTGGAGATAAATTAATTACGGTTGATCCTAAGAACATAGAAAGCTACTTTGCAATAGATCAAATATAAGTGATATTTGAGGGACTATCTCCTCTCTGATTATATCCACCTTTCCATCAAGTCTAGCAGAAGAAGCTAGAGGTCTTATCTCTGAATGATTGTCATCTGATGGGATCCACGAAGAGAGCCTTTTTTAATCATGGCACTCATCATTGGGAACATTATACCATCCCTGAAATTAGATTGACCCAAACCCAAATGGGTTTTCAGAAGGTGTGAAAATATGGCTGTGCCACTGTACTTATTGTGTAAAGCCTATTCAATGTATGGATTATTCTCTGCCCCATGTCTGTATTTTTATGTTTGAATATGGTCTTTAGTAATAATTTTAATATGATTTATATGTTTGTTTATTGTTTTGGATATTATGTTTAATTATTGTGAGCTGCTCAGAGTCACATACATGAGAAGAATGGCTGTACACATTGAATAAAATAAATAAACAACTTATTTATTGAGCCCAATGTTTCCAATCTAGTACCGGCAGATCTGTGGTCTACAACTATTGTATCAGGGTTGGGAAAGTTGAGCTACAATTTATATTATTCTCAGGGATGAATAAATGGTCAATGATTTAAGAAAGGTTAATCTAGATCAGTATTGTTTATAATAATTGGGTATAACTCTATAGGAAAAAGAAAAAGAAAAGAATTTCATTTATTATCCAATCTTTTAAAAACATAATACAGCTGTATCTGATCAAAGATGTTTACTTCAATTTCATAAAGACTAAATCTTTCTCTTCTCACATAAGTTACACAGGAATATAGACATAGGTGTTGACAGGATGATAAACTGGGCAAGTATCAAAAATGACATAGGAATGTTATGACAAAAGTCTGCTTCTTTCTGACATATGTATGAATGGGTGATGTTTGTATCATGATACTCAAAACAAGCATTGTTATTTTGATTAATTGTGGTCAAACAACTGACTCTGTGAATTCAACCATATATCTCATGGTCTTTAACCAGACAGCACAGTACTAAGTATCAGTACTGCATATAATTATCAGAAGAAAGGGATTATTTTGTATAATTTCTGATAAAGCAAAGAGAAAACCTTATAAAATCTCTAATGCAAGGACATAATCACACTACACACAAACAGTTCCTTATTTGAATTTTACAAGAGAGCAACCTCTTATTAATTATTAATGAAAAGAGAAAGCAAACCCCCCAGTTTAGCTTTGGCAACAAATTAACTTCACCATTGTTTTTATAAAATATTAGCTCTGCGAGTAGTGGCTTGCTTTCCTCTCAGACCACAGAGCAGGAGAACAGCATCATTTTCCTTGATGAAGTGCTTGACTTTTGCTCAAAGGCTAAGCCAACATTTCCTTTGCCAGCTATTGGAACTCTTGGAGGAAGTCTCAGAAGCGAGGCAAAAAGGAGCCAATTGGCCTCTACTTGGTTACTAGGAGCAGAGGTTATTCTTCCATGAAGCAGTGTTAAAGAGAGCTTTTTTCTAATCATCACTGAAACAAAAAACCTTTTTAAAGCTTTGGACAGTCTTCCTAAATCTATTCTTAAATTGGCAACCCTATGCACAGCTGAAGAGAAACAAAATAAAATATGCAGAACTTATTTATAAGAAAATGTGCTTTTTACAGGTAGTCCTTGTCTTACAATCACAACTGAACTCAAAACTTAATTTGTTGTTAGGTGAATGTTGCCTCATTTTATGACCTTTCTTGCCACCATCATTAAGTGAATTACTGCAGTTATTAAGTTAGTAATATGGTTGTTAAGTGAATCTGGATTCCCCATTGACTTTGCTTGTTAGAAGGTCTCAAAAGAGGATCACCTGACCCCAGAATGCTAACAACAAAAACCATAACAATTTACTGAACAGATTGGTTGGAACAGCCTTGGCTTTGCTATGTTCCACAGCTAAATATTGTGCCAATGTATGGCTTAACAGCACCCACAAATAATCAAAGTCCAATTCCACCAGACATCGTCTATCATCTTTGGTACATTGCATCCCATTCCTATGCACTGGTTACCAGTACTTAGCAATATCATATCACCCCACTTCAGAAGACAATAAGCACTAGCTATGGTTAAGGATGCTGAACAACAATGCTGTCCCCTATTTATCAGGACAATGCACAGCCCATCATAATCTTTTAACGACCCTATAAACCCTTGCGGGGTGGAGTCTGGGCAACTGAATGGAGCTGAGTATTTACTGGCCCGATGGCCTTCCTGTCGTTATATTCAGCAGATATATTCTCATCATCTTGAGGGAAAAATAACTGCCTCTACCTAGGATCAAACTCACAGCCTTTTGATTGTGATATTGCCCATGGCATGGGTTCTCTTGAAAAGATCTGCATGAAAGAATGTCAGACACAATTGCTTGGACTGATGAATTGGACATCCAGTTATGAGGTCACTGCTATATCCCCAGAGAAATTTTACTTATAATTAAATGGATTGTGTATATATGTTATTTCTCCTCTGTCATGTTTTCATCATACATTAAATAATAAATAATAAACGGCATCTATCATAAATATGAGTCAATTGCCAAGTGTCTGAATTTTAATCATGTGACCATGGGGATACTGTAATGGTATGAACATGATCATAAGTCATTTTTTCAGTGCTGTTATAACTTTGAATGATCACTAAATGAAGTGTTGTAAATCAAGGATTACCTGTATTATTGTTGGCTGCACAGTCAGCCAGATGTTTAGACTTGATTTGACATTTTTGGCCATTTATTATTATTATTATTATTATTATTTTATAAATTTTATTGAATTTACAATTAAAAAATAACATAACAACATTACATATGCAACAGAGAGAAAAAAAGAAGAAAGAAAGAAGAGAAAGAGAGAGGAAAAGAAAAAGAAAAAATGCTCGGTCTTGCGACCGAGAAAGGAGAAAAAGAAGTATAAAAGAGAAAAAAAACAAAGAGACGGAAGAAAAAAGAAAATACGTTAAAACCAAACAGATATTCTTTTTGACAGTCTGCAAGATCTAATTCTCCTACCTTACTTTAAATATACACATCTTATTACTATTTATGCTTAAATTACCCATTATTCCTTGAACAGTTTATCTCTGATATAACCAATTATACCACGCATTCCAATTATCATAAAATGCTGAAGACTCTTTATTTTTAAGAGCTATGGTTAAATTGTCCATTTCTGCGCAGTCACATATTTTCTGAATGACCAATTGATCTGTAGGTAAACAGGATGATTTCCAGCACTGGGCAAATGCTAATCTGGCCGCAGTTAGAATATGAATTATTATATATTTTGTCTTTTTAGGAAAATGTTTATCAGAGATCCCTAGTAGGAAGAACTCTGGTTTGTATTCGATTTGTTCTTTGGTTATCTCCTCCAGCCATTTTCTAATTTTTTGCCAGTATTTCTGGGCTTCTTTACAGGTCCACCACATATGAAAGTAGGTTCCCTTTATGTTTTTACATTTCCAACATTTTGGACTAGAGTTTGGGTTCATTTTCGCTAACCTCGAAGGGGATAAGTGCCATCTATATAACATTTTATACATATTTTCTTTGTATGCCGCAGATTTCATAATCTTAATGATTCTATTCCAGATCTTTTCCCATTCTGTTAATGTAATGCTTCTTCCAATATTCCTACTCCACATTATCATGTTCCCTTTCACTATCTCTTGCTCTAATTCTACCTCCAATAAATATTTATAAAATTTAGAGATATTCTTTTTATTTGATCCTAATAAGATTTTATCTAAGTGTTGTAATTTGCTATAGATTCCAAACTCTTTGATATCTTGTTTGTATCTACTATGGATTTGTATATATAACCACTGATCAATTTTAAATCCCTGTTCCTGTAAGTCCTGTCGAGTTCTTAATTTCCCTAAAGGGTCTAATAAATCTTTATATTTAGTCGTTTTTGTTATATCCAAATTGTTGGGATGAACCATTGCCTCCATTGTTGAAAGCCAAATTGGAATTTTTAAATAATGTTTTTTACATATTTTTTTCCAATTAGTTAATAGTGAATCTCTAATAAGATGTCTATGAAAGTACGCCTGTTTAGTTTTCCCCACATCCCATAGAAATGCGTGCCATCCTCTCTGAAGGTCGTGCCCTTCCAAGGCTAGAGTTCTTTTATTCCGTAAATTGACCCAGTCTTTTAACCATAATAAGTTGGCTGCCCAATAATATAATTCCCAGTTTGGAAGCACTAGCCCACCTCTTCTTTTTGCATCTTGTAAGGCCTTAATACTGATTCTAGCTTTTTTCCCTTGCCAAATAAATTTAAGAGTTACCTTATTTATATCATCAAAAAATTTTTTTGGTAATTTTATTGGGATTGTCTGGAATAAGTAAAGGAGTTTTGGTAAGATGTTCATTTTGATTGTGGCAATCCTGCCCAGTAGAGAGAGCTGCAACTTATTCCAAGATTCTAGATCTTTCTTAATTTGCTGTAACAGTTTATCATAATTATTCTCTTTGAGTGATTTACTATGTGGTGTTAACCATATGCCTAAATATTTGACCTTTTTTGTTGCCTGTATCCCCATGGTTTTTTCTAATTCTTTCCTCTGGTTCTCTGTTAGATTTTTAGTCAGTAATTTCGTCTTATTTCTGTTAATCTTTAATCCTGCTACTGAGCCGTATTGTTCTAGTTCTTTTATTAGATTATGTCCTTTTTCCATGGGATCCTCTAGGAAGAAAACCATATCGTCTGCAAACGCCTGTAATTTATATTCCTCTGCTTTGACCCTAACTCCTTGGATTTCAGAATTTTGTCTTATCCGCGTTAACAATGATTCTAAAGCAAATATAAATAAGAGGGGTGAGAGAGGGCAACCCTGTCTAACGCCCTTTTCAATGCTTAGTGGGCCTGTTTGTTCACCATTAATTAGTATATTGGCTTGTTGGGTATTGTAAATTGTTGTGATAATATTCTCGAATTTAGTGCCCAGATTCATGTTATAGATTTTTTGTATTAAAAAGTGCCAATGTAAGTTATCGAATGCTTTCTCCGCATCTAGAAACATGAGTGTAAATTGTTTCTCTGGATGAGCTTCATAATATTCTAAGACGGCAATAACGGTTCTTAAATTGTTTTTAATTTGGCGGAATGGAAGGAAACCATTTTGGTCTTCATGAATGTATAAATTTAAAACTTGTTTTACTCTATTCGCTATAATTGAGGTAAATAATTTATAATCGGCGTTTAAAAGTGAGATTGGTCTATAATTGTTGATATATCTGGCATCTACATCCTCCTTCGGAATTAACGCAATCAACGCCTCCCTCCATGAGTCTGGTATTTTGGCAGCCAAAAGTACTTCGTTAAACACTTCCAGCATCAGAGGCCCTACTAAATCTATTGTGGCTTTATACAATTCTACTGGAATCCCATCTGGACCGGGGGATTTATTATTACATTGATTTTCCATTGCAGATTTTAACTCAGACCATGTAATATCCTTATTTAGTAATTCTTTGTCTCCTTCCCCTATTGTTTTATCATTCGTATTCTCCAGATAAGTTCTTATTTTATCCTCATTAATTTCTTCTTTTTTATATAATCTTTGAAAATAGTTTAATATAATATCCTTTTTCTTCTCAATCTCATGTTGTGGGATGCCTTTCTCGTCTATTAATTTGTGTATCAATCTCTTTTCTTTTTCTTTTTTAAGTTTATAAGATAGCCATCTTCCTGGTTTATTGGCGTGTTCAAAATAATTTTGTTTGGACCTTCTCAAGCTAACTTCTATTTTATCTTGTTCAATTAAATTCAGCTTATGTTTGGCTAGTATTAACTGATTTTGTAGTCCTTGGATCTTAGGGGTTTTTTGTAATTGTATTTCTAAGTCTTGGATTTGTTGTTGTAACACGTTTTGTTGGGCATAAATTCTCTTGTTTCTCATAGCATTATAGGAAATTGTTGTGCCTCTTATAATTGCTTTCATAGTATCCCAAATGTTCTGTTTTGAAGTTGTTTCATTATTATTATCTTTTAGAAAATAGTTTAGCTCCTCTTTCAGTTTATTAATATACTCTTCTTCATTTACAATTTGGTTGTTTAGTGTCCATCTTTTTTTTATTCGTCTCCTATCTCTCCAAATTAGCTGTATTGGGTTATGATCAGCCCATTCATTCGGTAGAATTTTGATTTCTTTTATTTCATTAGCCAAGTCCAAATCCATCCAAGCCATATCTATTCTGGTCCAAGTCTTATGTGGGTTAGAATAGTATGTAAATTGTTTTCCTTCAAGATTCCGTTCCCTCCATAGATCTTTTAAATTTAGCTCTCTCAACATTTCCTTACATGCCGCAGAAAGTTCCCTTTTCCCTTTCTTGCTTTTCCCCATATTACTATGGTCTTTCTGGTAGTCTGCAATGGAGTTAAAATCGCCAATCAAGCAAATGTTTCTTTTTTCAAAGCCTACTATTTTTTGGTGAAGGTGTTTAAAAAATTTCCCCTGGTCATCATTTGGGGCATAGATTGCTACAAGTAAAAATGTGATGTGGTTTATCCAAACTTGTATAACCATTTATTATTTTTAATAATATTGGGAATAATCTGCAATTAGATTCAAATCTAAGACTGAGGACAACTTAATAATTGAAGTCCTAACCAAGAACCAAAGAATTATTAAGGTGGCCCCTAATAGGAAGTTTCAAGCAAGATTGTATTTTTAAATAAAATCATTACATGAGAGAATCTGATATTTTAAAGCCATAAAAGCAGAAATTAGGCAGGTATTTGTGTTATTTTTATACTCCTCTTTCTCAAGATGCCTTTAAAGAAAAGAATTCACAAGATCAGATCCAAATGTTTTCCTTCTTGAAGACATTAAGATGATCTTGAAGTGCTTGAAATGTGGCAAGACCTATTCTTTCTTCTGCCTCTCCTTCTCTTACCAACTCTCTTTTTCAGAATTCAAGTTTTCATGTTAGGAAGTGATAAGTGGCTTGGATTTCAGATTTTTTGTGTGTCAGACCTGTCTTTACAGAGAGGGGAATTTTACAAATAATATTATTCTAGAATGTCACAACAGAAGTGATTTTAGGTACAGAAATTAAATATTGAGAAGCAGTAGTTTTATGCACTCTTAAATTTTCATTGTTTACAGAAAAGCTTACATTCTGCTATGTCCCCACATTATTACAGCTTAAATATATACATTTCAAAAGTTCTGTGATATTTCAAACTCAGTGTATATAGATTTGGAGAAAATAAAACAGTGACTGTTTCTTCCCTGCAGGTCTTCTAAATACAGGCTGAAAAACTTCCATTTTTGATGGACTGAACAGAATCTTGGAGTGATGCTGGAAAATCACTCTGACCTCCAAGCTAGCTTGGCATTCTTAGTGTTTTGGTGAACAAAGGAAAAAGCATAATAATATACCAATTGTATGTGCATAGAATGCTTGCATGTTTAACATTATTTAGCTTCATCAGCATAATGGAAATTTTTGTGGGTAGAGTTGCCCTCTCTGTAAGCAGCTCAGTGTGGCCATCAGAGTTCATTTTATTAGCAGCAACCAGACAGAGCCTTAAAAGCAGCAACATAAGAGTACATTTATAGCAAATTGCTATATTGAGAATTTTAATTTCAAAGGTTATAGGAGAAGTAAATATGCTTTTTCCCCTCATAGACCTAGATTTTGTTCTTAATTATTATTAATAATAAATCACTTTAATGAAATATAGATTATCCCAGGAGTAGGCGGATGAAAAACAAGATTTGCTAAATCAATAAGCATGCATTTTAGATTAAAATAGGAACATTCTACATACCTTTGTAGAATTTTCTAATGTGTGAAAAATATAGAAAGGGGTGGGTGGGTGACTGAGCCACAATCAGGCGGATTTCCTCATGAAGAAATGAAAATATAGATAACAAAGGGATTTTTTTTTTCAGAGATTTAATAAGCACTCTCTCTTGTTAAAAAGATACATGGTGGCTCAGTGGCTGAGACACTGAGCTTTTCGATCAGAAAGGTTGGCAGTTCGGTGGTTCGAATTCCTAGCACTGTGTAACAGAGTGATTTCCCATTGTTTGTCCCAGCTTCTACCAATCTAAGAGTTCGAAAGCATGTAAAAATGCAAGTATAAAAATAGGAACCATTTTGGTGGAAAGCTAACAGTGTTCTGTGCGCCTTTGGCATGCTGGCCACATGACCACGAAGATGTCTTCGGACAGCGCTGGCTCTTCAGCTTTGTAACAGAGAAGAGAACCACCACCTAGAGCTGGAAATGACTACCACGTATATGCAAGGGGAACCTTTACCTTGTTAACTGCCACATATTGAAATATAGGTACAAACATACATAAACGTAGGAACCAAAATAATGTAATTTTCCCTGTATGAAGATTAGTAGTCACTTTGTTTCTTTGTTCTTAAAATGAGGCATATATTGACTTTTGCAAAAAGGCTATAATTTTGCTTTATTTCTTAAATAGGTTCATATGGTTTTCCAGCTCATACACAGTGACTCTGGGTGGTTTATAACCTGAAAAATAAACAATAATCCCATAGTTCTGTTTCACCATCTGTTTTTTTATTTATTTTTATTTATTTTGATTTATCAATTGCTTCCAAGATAATAGGTATAAGTATATACATAGTTATGAATACATGAAATGGGTACATATAAGAAAAACAAAAGAAAAAATAGGACAGGGACGGTAGGCACATTGGTGTGCTTATGCACGCCCCCTTCAGACCTCTTAGGAAAGGGGTGACGTTAATAGTAGACAGTCTAAGGTTAAGGTCTTTGGGGTTTGGGGAAAAAACCATAGAGTCAGGTAGAGTATTCCAGACATTGACCACTTTGTTGCTGAAGTTGTATTTCCTGCAATCAAGTTTGGTGCGGTTTACCTTGAGTGTGTATCTATTGTGTACTCTTGTGTTGTTATAGTTGAAGCTGAAGTATTCATTGACAGGTAAGTCATTGCAATGTATGATTTTATATACCATACTTAGATCAGACCAAAGACAGTGTAAGTCAAGGTTTTCTAGGTCTAGAATTTCAAGTCTGGTGGCATAAAGTATTCTACAATGAGTAGAGGAGTGGAGAACTCTTCTTGTGAAATATTTTTGGACTTTCTCAACTGTGCTAATATCAGATACGTAATGTGGGTTCCAGACTGATGAGCTGTAGTCGAGTATTGTTCTAGCAAATGTTTTGTATGCTCTAGTTAGTAGTGTGATATTACCAGAGAAAAAGCTACATAGGATTAGGTTAACAACTCTTAATGCCTTTTTGACTATGTAGTTACAGTGGGCTCTAGCACTTAGATTATTAGAGATGAGTATTCCAAGGTCCTTTACAGAGCTTGGATCATCAACAAGGTCTTGACTATTCAGCTTGTATTTTATTTTCTGATTTTTTTTGCCAATATGTAAGACAGAGCATTTATTTGTTGAGATTTGAAGTTGCCATTTGTTTGACCATTCTGATACATAGTCAAGATCTTTTTGAAGGGTAGCAATATTGTCTGTGGTATTGAACAGCTTTACATCATCAGTGAAGAGAACACAGTTGTTCTTAATATGATCACAGAGGTCATTTATGTAGAGTATGAAGAGAGTTGGTCCTAGAACACTGCCTTGGGGGACACCACTATTGACAGGTACAGAATTTGATAGGACACTCCCAATTTTGACCATTTGTGGTCTGTTTGACAGGAATGCTTCTATCCAGTTATGCAGGTATCCAGAGATATCATAAGCTTTTAGTTTTAGGAGTAGTTTGTCATGTACCACTGAATCAAAGGCTTTACAGAAGTCTATGTAGATTGCGTCTATTGTTTGGCCCTGATCGAGTTGTGTAGTCCATATGTTTTTGCAGTGTAAGAGTTGCACATTACAGGATAGTTTTTTTCTGAAACCAAATTGTTTATTAGAGAGTATGTTGTTTGTCTCCAAGTGGAGGATAATGGATTGGTTAATAATTGATTGCATGACTTTACAGGTGATGCAGCATAAGGAGATTGGTCTGTAATTTTCAACTTGGCTGGGGTCTCCCTTTTTGAAGATGGGGATGACTGTGGCTTGTGACCATAGGTTAGGCAAGGAGCTGGTCCTGAAAGATTTTTCAAAGATTATGCTTAGAGGTTTTGCTATGGAAGTGGATAGCTTTTTTAAAGAAGTAGGCACATATTCTGTCCGGTCCAATAAATAGAGATGGTTTTAGATTGTGTGGTGCTTTTTCAACATTGTCTTCTGTAAAATTGATATGTATTAGATCATTGTAGTTTTCTGTGGTTCGGCGAGGAATACTGGGCATGATCCATTGCTGTGTTGACTTTAATGGTGTTGTTGTTGCAGTCTTTACCATTAGGTCCTATCGGGGGTGGGATGAACCTTTAGTCTTTTAGTTTGTTGTTTACAAAATTGTAAAAAGCGCAGATAGAATTGGTGCATAGAAGATTTTCCTCTTGTTTAATTTGATAATTGGTGCATTCAGTCTTTATCTGGTGGCATAAATTTTTGTATCAGATTTTGAAGTAGGCAACGTGACCAGATTTGTTTTTCCACCGGAGTGATCTCTTTTGGATTGAAGTTTTCTTATTGTTAGGGGTAATCTGTTTTTATTGGGGGGGGGGAGTTGTTATTGGTACATATAGTTTGATGACTCTTTTGACTTCAAGTAAAAATATGTTGTAATGGTCTTCAACAGTATTGCATCCAGTGAATAGAGATTGCCAATCAAGGGATGAGAGATCATTGTCTATAAGATCATAGTTGCTTTTTTTGAAGTTATAATTGGGGATTATGTCATTGTGATGATTTTCATGTGGGCGTATGTTGAGACAAAAGTCAATCATATTGTGGTCTGTTATGTGGGTTGATATAGTGTGATGTAGTTCCCCTTTCCCCAGATTTTTAGTTACCTGACAAGTTATTTCTGGTTCAGTGTCTTCTTTGATAATGCTATTAAAGGCCATTTCTTCTCCATCTGATCTCTCCTCTTCTGTTCCATATCTTCGACGTTGGCTGCCTTTGGAGAAATTTCCAGCAAAGAGCACTCTCAGATAAGTGTGTAAAAGGTATTAATGTCAACAATGAAAGGCAAACAATGCCCAGAAGCATAATGGATTAGGAGGTCAGAGGCAAAAGAAATATCTTAAAGAGTTCTGTAGAAGAAGTCATTTCATTTGAACATCTACTGGAGACTGTCTCTGTGGGACCTAAAAGGTTTTGCTACTGAAAAAAAAAAACACACATACAGACTGAATTTTCATTTTTTTAAAAAAATGTAAGCCAGATAATTACATTTTAACTTTATACCTTTTTTTTTTTTTTGCAAAAAGTAACAGTGCTTTATTTTGGTATACTTATCATGCAAAAATGGAATTTTGAAAATCGGGAACATGACTGACAATTTGCTATATATGATATGATTCTGAGATTGCTCAGGTTTTCCTGAAAGAACAAAACTGACAACAATAGAAGTACTAGTGAAACAAAATAATTTTCAATCCCTAGGGTATAGCATATTCGTCTGACTCAAAGAATTCTGGGTCTCAGTGATCTCCAATTATTGAACTTTTCTTCAGAGAATTTGATTCTTCCAAAACAAATATTCCCTTTTAATACTTAGGTAAAAAACCATGATGATGAAAATAGAATAGAATATAATTCTTTATTGGCCAAGTGTGATTGAACAAACAAGGAATTTGTCTTGATGCAAATGATTTCAGTGTACATAAAAGAAAAGATACATTCATCAAGAGTCAAGAATCATAAGGTACAACACTTAATAATAGTCATAGGGTACAATAAGCAAACAAATCATACAAGGAGACAGTCTATATAGATCGTAAGGATATAAGTGACGAAGTTACAGTCATAGAGTCACAAATGGGAAGGGATGGGTGATAAGGAGTGATGAGAAGGTTAATAGTAATAGTAGTGCAGATTTTGTAAATAGTTGGACAGCATTGAGGGAATTATTTGTTTAGCAGAGTGATGGCTTTTGGGAAAAAAAACTGTTCTTGTGTCTAGTTGTTCTGGTGTGCAGTGCTCTATAAGTATTGTTTTGAGGGTAGGAGTTGAAACAGGTTATGTCTGGGATGTGAGGGGTCTGTAAAGATTTTCACAGCCCTCTTTTTGACTCCTGCAGTATACAGGTCATTGATAGAAGGGAACTTGGTAGTAATTGTTTTTTCTGCAGTCCTAATTAATCTCTGAAGTCTGTGTCTGTCCTGTTGGGTTTCAAAACCAAACCAGACAGTTATAGAGGTTCAGATGACAGACTCAATAATTCCTCTGTAGGACTGTATCAGCAGCTCCTTGGGCAGTTTGAGCTTTCTGAGTTGGCACACAAAGAACATTCTTTGTTGTGCTTTTTTGATGTTGTTTTTGATGTTAGGTGTCCATTTTAGGTCATGTGATATAATAGAACCTAGAAATTTGAAGGTCTCTACTGTTGATACTGTGTTGTCTAGTATTGTAAGATGTGGTAGTATGGGAGGGTTTCTTCTAAAGTCTACCATCATTTCTACTGTTTTAAGTGTGTTCAGTTCCAGATTGTTCTGGTTACACCACAAGGCAAGTTGTACAACCTCCTGTCTGTATGCAGATTCATCATTATCTTGAATGAGACCAATCACAGTTGTGTCATCTGCAAACTTCAGTATTTTAATAGATGGATCATTTGAGATGCAGTCATTGGTATATATGGAGAAGAAAAGTGGAGAAAACACACAGCGTTGGGAGGGCCCTGTGCTAATTGTACAGGTAGCAGATGTGATACTGCCTAGCTTCACCTGCTGCTTCCTGTCTATTAGGGAGCTTATGATCCACTTACAAGTTTGTTCAGGTACTGCTAGCTGATTTAATTTAGTTAGAAGAATGCCTGGAAAAAGTGAGAGAGATGATTTGGTTTTACTGACTGAAAGATCTTCTGTCAAATTAAACTTCTTAGCATCAAACCAATTACTATCTATTCTGGACACTAGTTAAAATCTCTGGAGACACCATTCATTTTCAAAGCATCAAGGCCATCAGGAGGAAATGAGAAGGACCTATGAATTAATAGCTTAACTTTCTGATTCCTTCTCCAAACTAAACATTAATTGCCTCCAAGAAAGGACATAATAATATTTGTATTATGTTAAGAAAGCTGGAGGGAAGAGTGGAGAGGAGTTGTTGTGTATGAAACAAAAGTTACAAGTCTCTGATCTTTGTTTTCTGTACTGACAATGGGTTCTGTAGTCAACTTAACTGGCTCTTAGTCCATCCTTCAGCTCTGTTTAATATTACTCAGATTCAGAGTGGGGACTATTTTAGTCAACTCTTTAAAGAAAAACATATGTTAAGATTTGGCAGCTTTTATAATCAACCATGAATTTGCTGAATACGTTTTATATATCTTATACTCTATTTTCTTCCCTCAGTACAAATGACTGGCCTACTTCCCAGTGATGAATGCTAAAAATGTGCATGCAAGATACAAGTTGAATAAGACTCTTTTATCCTAGAAGAGGTAACATTTCACGCCTCTTACTCATTACTAGAAATTGGCTGGTTTTGTAGATAGCTGCTAAATGCTTATTCTCACTGTCAGTTTCTTCAGAATATAGGAGAGAGAAAAAATACTTTTGCCAAAGACATTTTCTCACATGGTTTTCTCTTCCTTTTTTTCCCCTAAGAAATTATTAAATAATTTAATTTGTTAAAATGATGCCATCAGATGCCACATATTTGTCTTTTATTTTTTAATATTATTCACATGTAAGTACACCCAATGTTTGTGCAGCGTACATGAAAAAAGAAAATCCAAATTTAATTTGTTTCATTTCAATTTTTATTTCTTATCTAAACTGACTCATGGTGTGGTTGGTTGATCAACTAAAATTGTTGCTGTAAGAAAACATAGTCATTGATAAAATAATTAATTGAGTTTCAATCCATATTAATCCATAAGAATCTTCTCTTGAATTGTCTTAGTCTGTGACTATATGGGTATATGTATGAATTGCTTTATAAAGAATATCCTTAAGTATAGTACTGTTTTCTTTCTTTAAAATAAAAACAAGGATTATACTTAATGATTCTTAATCAACGATTAAATGATTCCTAAAAAGTACCAAGCAAGCATAAAGCTTTCCTGCCAGTTAGATAATTATGTTAAATAATGTTATTTACTTATCTTCTATAGCAAGTGAGAGGAGAACATGTGGTTGTACAGAGTTAATGAGCAGGAAGTCACATGAAGCTTCAAAACGCTCAATGGTTGCTAGATGTTTGCAAAGGCTTACAAAAAAGTCTAATGGCTGCCTTCTTTCTAACCTTAACTCTGGAAGGCAGTGAGTTCTCCCATTCAATTTGTTTTATTGTTGATATTTATCAGTAATAATCTAGTATGTTGAGAAAATGAACTAGTTCTTCATATAGAATCTTTGTTTAATTCATTGTACCAGAAAATTGATGAATGCTTTTTTATATGTCATGAAACTCAACAAAACATATTTCCGTGTTGGTTGGTTTGTAAACGGAAGATGAAAGTAATTATGTGACTTTTTTGCTTTTGTTTTCCTTTCCCAGGCCTACAGTTGAATTGTATACAGTTACAACTAAACGGGAAAGCTCAGATAATTTCTGATCTCCAGTGTGTCTTTATAACTTATCAGGAAAAACAAAATCCAGAAACATTTTTATTTGTTGTTAAGAAAATACTACATGCAGTCATACATACGTACATAGTATGATATAGTATGATGAAAGAATTAAAGGCTTGAAATAAGAAAAGTAAATGTAGTTAAATCTAGTCTGTACTTACAATCTTCACAAATTTTAAAGTTTCTCCAACCATTTCTCCATCTTTAGCTAACCTTTATATGTGTTATGTGTGTTGGTTTTCTTTTACCATTCATGTATAATTTACAACCATTCACTCTTTTTTCTAATAAATATAATTATTTTGGTCTTCAAACATTAATCTTTATATCCATATTCCTTATTCAATTATATAGTAATATTTGTTGCAAATTGTTTTGGTTCTTAGCCAAGAGCATAGCATGATCTCTATACAAAAAAAAAGTATGCTTACATATGTAACTAAATGCCTCTGTTATTACCCCAAACTTTCCTTATACTGTTATCCATCAATGTACTAATAATGATTTTTGTCTTAGTCCATAATCTTGGCATAGTTATCTAAGCGGTTCATTTATTCTAATTCACGCTTTATTTCTATTTATATTCCATCCCATGTAACAAGCATACTTCAACTCCAAACATTCCATAATTCAAATGTATGCACTTTATCATATATTTTTTATAAATCAAGAAATATACAAGATGCTTTTTTTCTCATATCCTACTCATGTACTGAAAAACTGTGTTTATATTATATTTCTTTCTTTTTATTTTTCCCCCCTAGAATGACAAAAAATAAAAACTATGAACATTACGATATTGAGCATAAGATGCATTTGTAATAGTTTTTTGGTACCTATTTCTGAAATAATGAGATCAGTATTCAGAAAATTGAAAACTTTTATATAATTTGTGTCTAATAAATCTTAAGTCTCATTTTTAATTCAATACATTGTTTCATATCATCTAGAAAAATTGCATAATGAAAAGAGAGTGGCTTACTCTGTATTTTTACAACATTTATTCCTGATTATCTAAACCATGGCTATTCAGTTAATCCCAGGTAAATAGTCTGCCATTGGCCATTCAAAGGTGTCCAAACTGCAAACTTGTCTAAGTATATCACACAACATTGTCTATCTGTGATATCTGATCTTCCACTATATATGTTTCAGTTATTGTGTGATTTGTACAAAGTAGCATCAGAGACACCCATCATATGGAAGTAAAAATAAAATTAGCAATATTATATTGCCTTTATACAATTATTTGGTGGGACCTCATTTAGGAGACTTTATATAGTTATACTTGCCACATTTTCAAAAACTGTTGAATACAGGTAGCCCCCAACTTACAACAGTTCATTTAGTGACTGTTCATAGTTACATTGCTACTGGAAAAAGTGACTTATGACAATTATTCACACTTCCAACCATTGCAGCATCTCGATCATCACATAATCAAAATTCAGGTAACTGACTCATAATTACGACGGTTGCAGTGTCTTGGGATTGTGTGATACGTCATAAAATGGGGCAAAATTCACTTAGCGAATGTCTCACTGAGCAACAGAAATTTTGGGGTCATTTGTGGTTGTAAGTTGAAGGACTACCTTCATTGTGAATTTTGTTGTATGTATACTGTGTATATATGTACAATGACAATAAAGAATTCAATTAAAAATTATCAGGAGTTATAGAAAGCTCTTCATAAATTACAATATTTGAGTAATTTCAGATTACCAAAAGGGTAAGGATGACAGTTTAGATAAATAGACACAAAATGGAAAAATGATAGAGTTCCTTATTTCTTTGACATATCATTGAATGCATAGATGAAATTGAGGTAAAAATGAAGAAATGAATGGATGGATGGATGGATTTATGGATGGATGGGTAAACAGATGAATGAATGATCCTTGATACTGGTAAAACCATTCTCCCAGAGGATAAGTGATGGCAGCAGCAACTACCAAGCAGCTACATGAACATGGGAAGACAGGCCAGGGGTTGAAAAGAGGATTGAGAATGAGAGAGAAGGAATGAAAGTTCTCACTTTTCAGTCTTGATGCTAAGCCTTCCAGCTACAACATGTGAAACACTGTACAGGAAACGAACTGCCTAGATTAGTTCACTCCATATAGTAAGCCACCAATGAAGACCAAAGGGAACATAATGGCTCAGCGGCTAAGATGCTGAGCTTGTTGATCAGAAGGATCTGCAGTTTGGTGGTTCAAATTCCTAGCATCGCATAATGGAGTGAGCTCCTGTTACTTGTCCCAGCTTTTGCCATCCTAGAAGTTTGAAAGCATGTAAAAATGCAAGTAGAAAAGCAGGGAACGCTTTGGTGGGAAGGTAACAGCATTCTGTGCTCCTTTGGTATTTAGTCATGCTGGGCACATGACCACGGAGATGTCTTTTGATCGTGCGGGCTATTCAGCTTTGTAATGGAGATGAGCACTGCCCCCTAGAGCCAGAAATGACTAGCATGTATGTGTGAGGGGAACCTTTAACTTTTAATGAAGACCAAAGAAAGAAAGGAAAGCAAATGAAAGCAAAGAAAACAAAGACATATATTAAAGATGAATGTTTACCATGGGTGTACATTCTCCTTATATTGGAATCACTTTATCATAATGGTCAGTTTTGGTTGGGTCTAGATTTGCAAAGGCAAAGTCCCTTATGACCTACATTATAGCCTACAGCTTTGGGGATTTTATTTATTTATTTATTTATCTTTTTATAGCCACCTACCTCACAAAACAAGTGACACTGGGAGGTATACAAAAAATCCCAGTAATACACAAATAACAGCTATTATTACTATAACATGAAAACTATAAAATGCATCTAATATTTATTTACTTTTCAACATCTATTTTTTCCAGTATATATAAATATCTGCATGATGAGGGTAGAGGTTTGTTTTCCAACCTTGTGAGTTGGTTTCCAAATGTTTCATTATCAGGCTAGGTAACATCTTCAGCGGAATTCAGGGGACAGTTCCCACTGACCTTATGGCATGGCCATCTTAACTACTGTTTGAGGGAACCTCAATTCCCCCTTTGCAATTTCACCTGTGGTGATGCAAAGAAGCAGCTTTACTTCTTTCGTGACTCTTTCTGTAAACATAGTCATTGTTTCTCAGAAAAAAAATCATTCACAGAACAACTTTTCAATGAAGTTGGCAAATGAGCTTAAAAAGCACTTAAAACAACTCTCTTTCAATAGGGTCTGGATTTCAACCCAAGTGTTTTAAAGAATATTGCAAAGAAAACAGATTTAGTCGTTTGCTCAAACATATTTCAATCAAGAAACCTCAAAGCAAGTCTTTCTCTCGGTGTATCAATTATACATCAAAGGAAGGGTATAGCAGTGTGGTTTGCCAGTACTAAGAGTACTAACAAGTGCCAGGGATAAAAATAAATCATACATATTTAGCAAGATTATAAAAGAACAATCATAGTGACAGATTAATAAGATATTGTTTCATTTTTTTCATAGTCTTTGTTTATGGTTAAAATCCAAAATAACAATTATTTTAGTATTGCTATGGGAAAGAGAAACTTTTTGACCTATATTGTTCTAATATGAAAAGCATTTCTCCTTTATTCCCCCAGTGATTTTTACAACATTTATAATTTTGCAACATCATATGATATTATAAATTACTTTTCTATAACCTTGCCAGCTTACATTCAAGTGAAAAACAAAAACAAAGCAGAATTTTGTTGTTGTTTTTCCAACAAGATACAATGGGAAGGAATTTTTCATTAATACTAAAATGGGTAGTTTATCATGGTTGTGTGGAATAAGAATTTATATGCTACAAACATGATCTCTGTTTGCAAATAGCTCAGCATTTTCACATTGATTTAAATATGCTCTTATGCATCTGCTGGAGAGGCAGAAAAATCGTGAATGTCATGTGGATCATGTCATCATCATGCAAATGATGTGAATTACATACTCTATGTCATTTGTATCATGCTTTGACGGATGAAGTTTCCATAATCTGGACAATCATGTCACAATACTGTAGTTTGCACACTACCATCATGAAAATAATTTGCATTTTCTTATATTTACCTCAATAATATGTGCTATATCTTTTTTTAAAAAGTAAAGCATGTACAAAAAAAGTCATCAAATAAAGAACAGTCAGGGATAAAAATGCCCAGGGAAAGAATTTGTTCCACAGGATCAATAGATTTTTAAAAATAATCTATCTCAGCTCAAGCCACCCACAAAAACTTATTTGAAACAAAGATCTTTGCCAAATTCTAACATCTGTAAAATGGCAAGATCAGAGAGCTCTTCTCTAGAAAAATAGTCCAAAATGTTGACACAGCATAGGTATTCTTTAATCTTTCTGTTCTTAATATCCTTTGGATACATTTCAGTTGGCAGGAGGACTGGAAGCAGGATCTTAAATAAATGGAGCATATTGTAGGACACTACTGTGAAAGACGTGTCTCTTCTAGCTAATTTCTCAGTGAAAATCAATGTCAGAGAAGGCGGTGAAATTTCTATTTCAAAGGGTTAAGACATTGTTTTGAAACAAACAGCCAGTGCTTTCATGCCTTCTGGTTGGAAATGCTAGACATCACACAAGGGAAACCTCTGGTTTGACTTTATAGAAGTCTTAGCTTGTTTCTGATGAACTTATTCAGATCTATGAACTGATGCTTTCTGGACAACATATTATGAATATCTCAGAAAACATCATCTCAGCCACTAGGGCTATGTGTGGTTCAATAATAATTGGACCTCCCATGAATGTATTTCTTTCTCTTTTATACATCTTTTTTTCAGGCTTCTGTATGTGACTCATAAAACGTTTCCTCCCTTCCACTCAATTGTGTACAATTCTTAGTCCCTGCAATTTTCCCAGCAAAGTTTTTTAGAATTGGTTTGCCATTGCCTCCTTCCTTAGGCTGAGAGAGAGTGGTTGCTTCAATGTCACCTAGATATCTTTGTGCCCAAGGCAGGACTAGAATTTACCATCTCACCATTTCTAGCCTGATGACTTAAACACCAACCTGTTTTCTCATGTGACTCAGAAAAGATTCTGCTGCTTTAAAACAATCAAATCTTCAGAAAGATATGTCTTAAAGCAGCCATTCACTATAGACACTGAAGTTTCATACACCCAGGGGTGGGTTTCTACCAGTTCTGTCCACCTCAGTAGAACCGGTACCTCTGAAGAGCAGCAGACATAGAACCAGTTCTGTGTCTGTTGATGTTTTTGGCCAGCCACTTGCTCAGGCTCTTATCTGACCTTTATTTCCTGATTTTTCAAGTTAAAAAAAGCAGGAAAAGAGGGCTGTTTCAAAGGCTGCTTCTCTGCACGCAGCATGCTGATGACAATTTACAGGTGTGCGTGTGCAGTGTGTAGGAAAGCACATCATAAATCACCGAACCTCATAAATCACCGAACCGGTAGTTAACCCTGTCGTATCCCAGCCCTGCATGCACCCCCTTCCCTACAATAATTAATTGTAAGCTATAAGGATTATTATCATGTTATACTTCTGTGAATCTTGCTCTCAAGCCAATTTTTTATCTATCCATAACTATTTTAATTTTGGAAAAACACATTTTCTGACATAATCACAAATATTTACAGTACTTAGCAACCCAGTGTGCCAACATTTTCATGTTTGATTTAAAGCATTTCATTGGTTCTTGATTTAGAACATTCTTCTCTACTTGTTATTTATTGATGACATTTTTATTCACTGGGCTTATGGACAAGAAACTCTGACAAAATTAAATCAGAAGTTCAATAATTTTCATCCCATCATCAACTTAATCCTAGAAAAATCTGGGCAACAAGTTAAAATTTGTGAATGCTGCAGTGAAACTACAACAGATATATAAAATATAAAACCTACATAGGAAATCAAATATCTAAGACACATATCTATATAGTTTCTACTTCATAACATAAACACATCTGCTCAAATTTTCCTAACAAACATATGTTTAAATTAAGAATATACACACTGGTGCTGACACAGGAAACCAAGACTTTGTAATACATTGTAATACATTTCAATGGCCCCACATATATACTCTGGCAACAGTACTGCAATATGTACAGAAATATACATATGATGTATATGCTGTCATCTGTCAGCCATGGTCTGCTGCACAACACAATGGAGATTGTTAAATGGATAGGGAAGTATAAGGGATAGAATACACATGGAGATCCATCTTTTGGGATACCAGAGATAGGGGGAGGAAGGGATGAAGTTGAATATAGGATGGTGGAAAGATTATCAAAGGGAGAAGGCAAAGTCCTACCAACCCCTTCTCCCTTCCACACACACAAGGAGGCTGAATAGTTTGGTATACCTAGATGAAAAGATACTTTGCTAGTTATCTCACTCCAGATTGCAACTGTGATGCTCAGAAGACAGTGACAACAGAAACAACTAGCTTTCTTTTTTAGTTCTTTCCTTGCAGAGCTAGAGAGAAAGCAGGATATTCACTGTTTAAGGAGAAATGAAGCTAAGCTTGAAAAAAAGAGGCAGCCAAAGATGGAGACTGAAAAAGCGTTAGTGCAGGCTGAAGACTGGCAGGAAAGGACTAGTAGCCAGGTATCAAAATAAAATACCAGGAAATGATGGCATCTGGAAGTGAAAGAGACAGAAAGATGAAGTCAGCAGGTACACTACTGTGATAGTAATAAAATAGCAGAAGAAAGAATGAAGAATGGCAGGTATGGTCTCTTGCTGAAAGTGAAAGATGAAAGGTGTGATGGATGCTGTACTCTGTCAGTCTAGGGACTCAGTAACAGTAACTTTTTGACTGAAGATGACTGACAATTAATGGGCTTAATTGAACAGTGTTCCTTGGTTGCCATGGATCATGCATTGTATCATAACTATGGTGGGTTTGTTGATTCTATAGATTGGGAACATATCTAGCTACCTTGTTGCCCATTAATGGGAACAGGCTGCCAACTATTTCTTTCTTTTTTTTTAAACAGATTTATTGATTTTTAAAAACCATACACAAACAAACAAAATGTAGAATATAACAACATAGGACATCTTTTCTAAAAAACAAATAAAACATCTTATTTAAAGACAGGATAATTCCAAATTATCACATTTCCATACAAGCACAGTTTAATATGTATATTTATCTTATCTGTTCAACTTCATATCTTTTCCCAACTTCTCTTTATTTCTCCCTTTCCTTCTATTCAATTATATTTCTTTTGCCTTAAATTGTATATATTCATTGTATCCATCTGTCTTATACAATTTCACTATTCTCTTCCAACATTCTTCTAGCATTTTATTAATTCAAACATAGACAAACAAAACACAAAACATAAATACATAAAACTTATTTTTGGAAAGCGGCTTACCCCACGTTACATCTTTTTGTACAGACATAAATCAAATTCATGCTCACTTAATATACTATTTCATATCTTATTTAACATTGTATATTTTCTATATATTTTATTTATTTCATCTCAATTTAAATAATTATACTTGCATCTTTTGTCTGTTCTCTTTCAATTATCTATTTATCTTTCTTTCTAATACAATATTTCTCCTGTAATCACTGGTTGACGTATGACAATTTTTTATCTTTCCCCTAAATTTAACACTTAAAATAATACATACTTTCCATACTGATTCTGCTTAGCACATTCTAAATATTACATTTTAGAATAATAAGACAAAAAAAGAGAGTTAAGTTTATAAGATAGTAAAAACAATATTCCATAGAAAGTTGAACTCTATTATTAAATCTTAAACATTTTTATACATTCCCTTTAATGCATTATTAACTCATATAATATTTCAGTTTTCTAACTCAATTTCAAATACTAAAATCTACAATACAGTCTTATGTACTTTTGCAGAATCATTTTTTAAATTATAATTTACCCTTTGTCTCTGAAAAAAACCTGTTTTTTAGCATCTTGTTTTAAACCTTTATGACTTCTCTTTCCTTTTTCCCTTTCTTTCTTATTTCTTATTAATTCTAGCCTTTTTGCCCCCCC
>NW_020769324.1:16517972-16539661 GCF_900518735.1 Pseudonaja textilis
AGTTGTGATAAATATGGGTTTAGAATGTAAAGGCATTACATATTTATATCACCCAAAAGGGGAGAATGTTGGGTATATGGATACACCAACCAGGTTTGGGTTGAATAAATATGTAATGCCTTTACATTCTAAACCCATATTTATCACAACTCTCTAGATGCTTAATAGCACCTTGGGCTTTAGTAAAATGATCAGCTACATTGTCCTCCGACATGCAGTACTCCAGCTGTATCAATTTACTCTGTACAGACTGTCTTACATTAAGATACCTCAAATCTGTATGTTTACTTCTCGTTTTAACTGCAATATTAGTGGCCATTTGAATTGCTGCCTGATTATCTTCATGTACAACTATAGGGTAATTTACAGTTATACCCATATCCTTCAACATTTGTTTGTACATAATTAACTCAGTACACAATAAAGATAAACAGGAGAATTCTGCCTCCATAGTAGACAAACTTATATGCTGTTGCCTTATAGACTTCCAGCCAATTAATGTCTTACCCAGCATTATGGCTGTTCCTGAAGTTGACTTTCTAGTATCTCTTTCAGCTGCAAAATTAGCATCTGCATAAGCACTCAATATGAGATCACCTTTTGGTTCTAAATACAGTGCATGGTGTAATGTACCTTTAAGATATCTTAGGATTCTTTTCAATGCTATCCAGTGACATTGAAGCGGATCATTATTGTGTCGTGCCAGCTGATTAATACTAAAAGCAATATCTGGCCTTGACCAATTGCTAATATATGATAAGCTACCAATCAAGGATTGATACAGTTCCTTATCAAACTTGGGACTTTGTGTATCCATTTTGCAAATATCCTGACTCATTGGAGTCTTTGCAGGCTTACAAAGTTCCATCTTATAATCTATTAGCAATTTAGATATCTTATCTTCCTGAGATATCTTAAAACCTTTCTGTGTTCTCAGTATATTCAATCCTAGATATCTCTTTATCTCACCTAATTGCTTGATTTTTATTTTCTTGGCTAATGATGTTATTATTTCATTTGCGTCATCATTAGTCTTAGTTATCAGAGCAATATCATCAGTAAACAACAATAATAATGATATCTTCCCATTCTTTTCTCTCTTAAATAGACATGGGTCGGCTAAACCAGCTTTAAACCCTATATTGGTCAGTTCGTTCACAATATACTGGTTCCATTCATAGCCCGATTGTTTAAGACCATAAAGGCTCTTCTTTAATAACCAACAATCATTATCATTATTATTGCCTTTAAATCCATTAGGCCTTTTCATATACACAGTATGTCTTAGTGGAGCATGCAAGTAAGCAGTTTCCACATCTAAATGGTTAACTATATATTGCTTGCTTGCTGCCCACACTAATGCTGCCCTTAAAGTTGCTGCTTTAAGACTAGGTGCAAATACTTCATCATAGTCTTTTGCACTTTGTCTAAAGCCTTGGGCTACTAACCTTGCCTTATGGATTGTGTTTCCATCTTTATCTGTCTTTATTTTAAAAATCCATCTGCAGCCAATGGGTTTTTCATTACTAGGTAATCTCACGTTCTCATACACCTTCATATCCTTCAAAGATTTCAATTCTTTATTAATTGCTGCATACCAATTTTCTTTCTCTTTAGAAGGATATCTTTTAATCTCATCCACAGTACTTGGGATTCTATTTTCCTGGCACACTGTGTTAGCCTGGTATCTATCAGGCGGTCTAGAAATACGTGTAGCCCTTCTGGGTATTACTGGGCTTGGTTGAGTTACTACCTGTTCCTCATCTTCAGCTATTTCTTCCTCTAGGGGCTGTGCTTCTTCCTGTACTTCTTCCTTTACATTATTTTTAAAGTTACAGGGATACTTAATGGGATTTCTATATGATTCAATAATCACTTCGTTATTGTTATCCTGCTCTAACTTATCCCATCCTACGTACTCTAGAAATTGGGCATTAGCACTACATAACACCTTAGATGTGCCTTTCTCCCAAAATCTATATGCCCTATGGTTAGCTTGGTAACCAACGAAGAATAATTGTTTAGCTCTATGTTGCCCTTTACGCCTGAGTTGTGTAGGGATATGCACCCATGCTGGTGCACCAAATGTGTGCAGGTAACTCAAATCAGGCTTCCTGCCATGCCACATGGTGAAAGGTATTTCACCAGTGGTTGAGTTAACCACATTATTTAATAAATGATTAGCACACATTATGGCCTCCCCCCACAAAGAATCAGGTAACCCAGAATCAGTTAACATAGTACGGGTCATTGCCTGCAATGTTTGGCCTCGCCTTTCAATATATGCATTGTGCTGTGGTCTGTATGGTGCAGATGTCTTATGAGCTATTCCAGCTGCCTTTAACCTATTCTGGAATTTGCTGTTAACAAATTCCGTGCCATTATCTGTCACCAGGGTTATAAGTTGCCGTTTGGTTTTTCTTTCAGCAAACTTTAACCAGTTGAAGAAATGTTGATATGTTTCAGTTTTGCTTTTCATTAGATAGCAAAACCCATATCTAGAGTAATGGTCCATAATGCTCAGTATATATCGAGCACCCCCCATACTGGGTTTCTTTGGACCTATAATGTCTGCAAATACTACTTCTAAAGGTTCTTTAGTTTTGAAACCATTTAGCCTATTTGCAGGCATTATTTTACTCTTATCTTCACAACAGACATTACAACGCAAATACTTATCACAGGGCTTTAACCTTATTCCTTCAGATAACTCTACTGTACGTTTTAGCATTTTAAAATTCACATGCCCCAAACGTCTATGCAATAAATGGATACATTCATCATGAGGCTTGATATTATTAAATACAGTCTGTGCCTCCCCTTTCTTACTATCATGTAAGACATATAATGCTCCATTTAAAGCTGCAGTTACCTTTTTGCCATCTCTTTCCAGTATGCACTTATTATTCTTAAATGTAACTACATATCCTAGTTTATCTAATACTCTTACAGAAAGTAAGTTCATCTTTAACTGTGGTACATACAACATTTTTATATTCTGGTTTAAACATGGACAATAAGCAATACCTTCACCCTTGGCCTTGAGGTGCCAACCATTGGCAAGTGATATACGTTGAGAGGTTGTAGACATTTTTATAAACTTTGTCTTATCTCTCGTGATGCAGTGGGATGCACCACTGTCCACCACCCATAAATCATTCTTCATATCACAATTGCCAAACATGGCCAGTTCAAAGGATTTCTTTGGCTTCTTTACATTCTGGCTTTTTCCTTTCCTGCAGAATCTTGCCAAATGTCCTCTGCCTCCACAATTAAAACACTTTTTAATTGTGTATGCCGTCGAAGATAAATTCTCTTCTTCCGGGTGCTTTACTTTACACAGCTGGTTTCTTTCCAGCCTTGAAGATAATTTCTCTTCTTTATTAGGCTTATTTTCTCTCAGCTGGTCACGTTCAAACCTTCTCCTGGCTTCTTCTAATAGCCTGCCGGTAATCTCAGTTACTGATAAACTGTCTTTTGGCAATACCTCTAAAGCAGTCACAAAATCATCATAGCTTCGATCCAAAGAAGACAGTATGATGTATACTTGTTGCAACTCATTAAATATAAGCTCTTTTTCTTGCAATTCTTGAAAAATGCTTTTTATACAGTTTAAATGAGTTAACATGTCTCCATTTATCTCAAGATGTGTTCTAAACAGCTTCCGTGTAAGATTGATATGAGCTCCTACACTGTCTCGAACATAAATCCTTTTGAGATTCTCCCAGCAGTCTGCAGCATTTTCCACTCCACGGATATGAATGAGTTGCTGGTCAGACAGGGTGAGACCTATGATGCACAAAGCCTGTTCATTCTTTCGTTCATAGTCCTGTATCAGTTTATAATCCTCTTCATCATTAGGATTTAAGTTAGATACATCTGGTGGGTTTGTTATTATGTTCCACAAACCTTCTCTTCGTAGAAGTAAACTACATTTCATTGACCATGAAACATAGTTTGTTCCATCTAGTCTGGCTATCATGGACAGACTTGGCAAATTTACTTGTGCCATTGATCTTGTGAAAAATAACTATTTAACAAACAGTTTGTATTTACAGTAATGTGCAACTCCCACCAGCTCTCACTGCTATATCCTGGTTAGTTAGACTGTGCACTCTGCTGGGCCCATAACCAATGTTAGTGTTTGGGGATAAACCCCCAAGCAGAGTATGCAGCAGCAGTCAAGCCAGGCAGGCAAATGAGAGAGAGAGTGGGCCCAAGAGTATACACACACTGGATACAAAAACACTGTTTGTAGTTTTAAAATAGTTATTTAATACACACAGAGATTAAGAAGTGTCATTCAGTCCATATGTTATTATCCAGTATATCCATCCAGTTATCAAGTCCATTAACAGTAAATACAATGTCCTTATCTGCTTGTAAATCTTCTCCTCCCGATACCTTTCTCTCAAAGACAACGCTGAATCCTCAGCTCACCAGGCAAACAGTCCTTGTGTTCAGTTGAAATGGTATCTGGCACAGTAGCCATCCAGAGTAAGCAGATAGATGTTCCAAAACACAGCAGGCAGCAGACCAGGAACAGAACCAGGTGCATCCAGAAGCCGGGTCTATTACGTTTCCCTTCCTACCTTTATTACTGCCTGCAACCGCACCCACAATGACATTGCAGTTTCTTGTGCTTAAAGCTACATAGACACTTAATCCTAGGTTTACATATTTATTCAACCCAAACCTGGTTGGTGTATCCATATACCCAACAAAAATAATAATGATCTAACTTCGAAACAAAATATATGGGACACATTAAAGGCATTTATAAGAGGAATAACAATCTCTTACAATGCTATGAGAAATAAAAGAAAGTATGCCCAACAAAGTAACCTACAACGAGAAATTAAGGATTTAGAAACCCAACTACAAAAGAACCCCCAAAACCAAAGAATACAGAACCAGTTAATAACAACTAAACACAAACTAAATTTACTGGAACAAGAAAAATTGGAGATTAGTCTGAAAATGACTAAACAAATCTACTTTGAGCATGCAAACAAGCCAGGGAGATGGTTAGCCCACAAACTTAAGAAAACGAAATTAAAAAGATTGATACACCAATTAATGGACGACGGGGGGGGCAATATGCAAGAGGAGATAGAGAAGAAAAAAGAGATCACTTTTAAATACTTCGGGAAATTATACAAAAAAGAAGAAGTCTGTGAGGATAAAATAATGAAATACCTGGAGGAAGCGAATGATAAAGCAATTCGAGAGGAAGAGTTAGAATTATTAAACCAAAATATAACATGGTCCGAACTGAAGTCAGCAATAGAGAAGCAAAGTAACAATAAAGCACCAGGACCGGACGGGATATCGGTAGAACTTTACAAAACAATCATAGAACAAATTGGACCACTGATGCTGGAAGTATTTAATGAGGTACTCTTAGCAGCCAAGATGCCGGACTCGTGGAGGGGAGCCTTAATTTCGCTGATACCGAAGGAGGACCTAGACCACAGACTTATTAATAATTATAGACCAATTTTGCTCCTGAATGCAGATTACAAACTATTCTCTTCTATAATAGCCAATAGATTAAAACAGGTTTTAAACACTTATATCCATGAAGATCAAAATGGATTTCTCCCATTTCGACAAATTAAGAATAATTTAAGAACAGTGATAGACATTTCAGAATACTATGAAGCCCATCCAGAAAAACAATTTGCATTTATGTTTTTGGATGCTGAAAAAGCATTCGACAATTTAAATTGGCATTTCTTAATTCAAAAAATATATAATATGAACTTCGGCACCAGATTCGAAAACGTCGTCACTACAATTTACCACACTCAACAGGCAAATATTCTAATAAATGGGGAACAAACTGGCCCGATAAAAATAGAAAAAGGGGTAAGACAGGGTTGCCGTCTCTCCCCTCTGCTTTTCATATTCGCCCTAGAATCTCTTCTGACGTACATTAGGCAAAATTTGAGAATTAGAGGACTGAGGATCAAATCAGAAGAGTATAAAGTACAAGCTTTCGTTGATGATTTGGTTTTTTTTCTGGAGGAGCCCATAGAAAAAGGACACAACTTATTAGAAGAACTAGAATGATTTGGAGAAGTCGCAGGATTTAAAATAAACAGGGGAAAAACGAAATTAATGACTAAAAATTTAACAGGAGACCAGAATAAAGAGCTAGAGACAACAATGGGAATACAGGTGACAAAAAAAATTAAATACTTAGGAATTTGGCTAACTCCACAAAGCAAATCGTTAAAAGAAAAGAACTATGACAAACTTCTCCAACAATCCAAGAAAGACTTAGATTCCTGGAGTAAATTACAACTTTCCTTATTGGGCAGGATTTCTTTGATTAAGATGAATATTCTGCCAAAATTTCTATATTTATTCCAGACAATTCCAATCAAATTAAATAAATTTTTTTGTTATGGAACTAAACAAGATAACGTTGAAATTTATTTGGCAGGGGAAAAAAGCTAGGATTAACATAAAAGCCCTACAAGATGCGAAAAGCAGAGGAGGGTTAGCCCTGCCAAACTGGGAAATATATCATACGCCAGCCACCCTACTATGGATAAAGGATTGGGTGAATCTAACCAACAAAAGAACACTAGTGTTAGAAGGCCACGAAATGCAGAAAGGATGGCATGCCTTTCTGTGGGAAACTGGGAAACCCAGGCAATCATATTTCCATAGGCATCTTATCAGGGACTCTTTATTAACTAATTGGAAAAAAGTACGTTAAAAACTTTATCTAAAAATACTGATTTGGCTATCTCTAATGGAAGCGATAGTACACCCTAATAATTTGGACATAACCAAAATGATTAAGTGCGAAAATTTATTAGACCCACAAGGAAAGCTGAAAACACGACAAGAATTACAAGAGCGAGGATTTATAATTGATCAGTGGGTGTACCTTCAAATTCATAGTAGATACAAACAAGACATTAAGGAATTTGGAATCTACAATAAATTACAGACTTTAGACAAAATTCTGTTAGGACCGAGTAAAAAAAATATATCTAAATTTTACAAACATTTATTAGAAACAGAACTAGAACAAGAAATTGTCAAAGGAAATATGATTGCATGGAGCAGAAACGTGGGTCGGAGCATTACCCTAGCAGAATGGGAAAAGATCTGGAATAGGAACATTAAGATCACGAAATCAGCAGCTTATAAAGAAAACTCATATAAAATGTTTTATAGATGGCACCTGCCCCCTTCGAGATTGGCGAAGATGCACCCCAACACGAGCCCCAAATGTTGGAAATGTCAAAACATAGAAGGTACCTTCTTCCACATGTGGTGGTCATGCAAGGAAACCCAGAAGTACTGGCAAAAAATTAGGCACTGGCTAGAGGAAATAACCAAGGAACAAATTGAGTACAAACCAGAGTCCTTCCTTCTAGGAATTTTTGATAAACAAATATCCAAAAAATCGAAGTATATTACAATCCATATCTTAACCGCGGCCAGACTGGCATTTGCCCAGTGCTGGAAACTACCCTCTATCCCCACTGAACTTATGGTTATTCAGAAAATTTTACAATGCGCCAAAATGGACAAACTAACCCAAGCATTAAAAAATAAAGAATCCTCAACCTATTATAGCAATTGGAATCCTTTGTATAATTGGCTAAACCAAAGATAGATCACCTCTAGGAAAATTAAGGCCGAGGGCCTCCAAAGCAGAGATAAAGAAAAGCACCGCCGACCATAGTTTTGAAGAAGAAAGGACCTTACAGACAGTCACAAAAAATATGGTTTTATTACAATTGTTTTCCCTACTCTTTCCCCGCCTTCCCTTACCTTTCCCTCTTTCCTCTCTCAAGCCTTCCTCTCTTTCCCTCTTGGCCTATGCCAAGACCTGTTTGTCTTTTTGTTGTATATAATTTGTAGCTGTGTTGTTGTTTTTTTAAAGTAAAATCAATAAAGTTTTTTCTAAAAAAATAAAAAATAAATAAAATGAATATTTTACCGAGACTATTTTTCCTTTTTCAAATGATCCTGGTAAAATTGGATTATTCCCCGCCCCTAGATTTAAATAAAATAATTATGAAATTTGTTTGGGCAGGTAAAAGAGCAAGGATAAAATTGCACTACAGGATAACAGAAACAGGGGTGGATTTGGACTCCCTGTCTGGGAAATATATTACAAAGCGGCAGGCTTAATGTGGATTAAAGAATGGACCAACTTAAGAAACAAAAGAAAAGGGCATGATTTACAGGTGGGATGACATGCCTTCATGTGGAACCCAGGAAATAAGACCCAGGCTTAATTTCACAGATATGCAATTTGAGACTCATTAATGCGAATATGATGAGATATTAAAAACAAACATTATATAAAAATTCCAGGATGGGTATCTGTCATAGAGGCATTGATAGACCCCAGTACGCTAGAAATTGGAAAAATGGCTAAATACTATGAGATTTTAGACTCTCAAGGAATATTAAAAACAAATCAATAAATCAGGGACTAAGGGTCAAACATAAATTGGTGGCCTTACCTCCATCTAAAAACAAGGTATAAAAAAGATGTGGAGGAATATGGAATAGAAGTAAAGCCAAGTCAATTAGATAAACTCCTTCAGGGCCCAGACAAGAAAGTAATTACAAAAACGTAAAATTACCTATTAGAGTTTGAAATGGCAGAGGAATTGGTGAAGGGCCCAATTATAGCATGGGCAAGAAATCTAGGACATAACAGTAATTTGGAGGATTGGGAAAGAATTTGGAAAAAAATTACAAAATAATGAAATCAATGGTATATAAATAGAATCAATATAAAATGTGTTATCGGTAGTATCTAGCTCCTTTGAGATTAGCCAATATGTACCCCAACTTAAGCCCACTTTGCTGAAAATGCAAACAAACAAGGGGCACCTTCTTCCACGTATGGTGGTTTTGCCCAAAAACTAAAAAAAATGGATAAAAATACGAACATGGATAAAAGAAATTATGACCATTCAATTAGAATTTAAAGCAGAAATCTTTCTACTGGGGATAATAAAAGGTGACTACGCAAAAGAGATAAAATATCTAATTGTGCATATAATTACTGCAGCGAGGCTAACGCTCGCACAGTTCTGGAAAGGAAACCTTATGCCAACAGAGAGCTTAATCATTCAAAAAGTCTCTGATTGCACTGAAATGGACAAAGTTACTCTAAAATTAAAAGAAAAGGAAGACTCAAAAATCTGGGAAAACTGGTACAAATGGATAAACAATACAAACCAATGAGTAAATAAATAAGGAAGGAATAGTATAAAGAGGTTAAAGTATGAGTAATAACCAGAAATATGAAATAAGTATTAGAATAATATTTGATATATAAG
Source organism: Pseudonaja textilis (assembly GCF_900518735.1). Next base: position 16,527,302 of record NW_020769324.1, read on the forward strand.
CACAGTCTAATCAATTTGTAATGCGTACAGTATTTTTTGTTTTTAACATTTTTTGGGGTTTTTTTGTGTGTGTATACACACACACACTTCATTTAATCATTACTGAGTGGTGTTCACTTTACAAGGAATTCTTAACTATTACATTGTAGAATTTTATCGTGTTTGATTCAGTTATATTCATTTGGAGTGAAATGTCCTGTACTGTAATTTAGATATAGTATTTTGAAATTTGGCAGAAATATGTCCATTTGGTTTCATTTCCCACCATTTGAGATATAGTTTTAATCCACCAGTTTTATATTTTTGGGTTCGAAAACCCTAACCCTAAGAGAACATTACTTTGTATAAAATCTGTGGTCCAGAATTTCTCGAGCAAACTATATCTTGTCTTAACTCCGTAGCCTCTACTTTTGAGGTATAGCTAAGTCATTTTCCTAATCTTCCATTGTGGTTATTAATGCTATATAGGTGTATGTGTGTGGTAAAGTTTTGTTTCAGCCCATAAGTTAGGGGTCAGGTTTGATACCCATTGCTTTTATAAGCAGGGAAGAACAAACCTAGCAGATTTTTAAAGGTATAGTGAAATTAATTCGGAAGATTAAGTTCAGGACTGATGATTGTCTGTGAAATTGAAAGGTCCCAGTAAGACGGGGAGTTTCTACAAAAGTGGAAATAGCCCAGTCATTGTAGAGCTTCCACACTGCAAATAATGAAATGGAAATTGTGCAATTTGAGCAGCTCAGCCAGAAGAAATTTGATAGGCTGTTTCATGAGGACGACATCATAGAAACAGAGCTCTGTGGAAAAGGGATATCCAGGCACAAATGCTATCTCTGAAAGAGCCCATATAATCTTCTACAATAAGAAATCAGGCTTTAGCAAGAATGCTTAACATTTCAGAAAATAGACCTTGTGTTCACCTATGATTTTTTTGCATGTGTATTAACAAATTTGAATTTCAATAGCTTCATTGTAGCTGATTGGACATCTCTTAAAATCTCTCTGATGAGCTCCCAAGTAGGAGCCTTAAAATTTTACTTTAAGAAAAATTCAGTACAACTCTAATAGGTAGAAACTCAGCAGGAAACATAAATGCATGGTGTTTTGTACTAAAAGAAATCACCACTTCAGGCATGAGCAGAGTTGAAATCTATTTTGATCTTATTATGGTTTGACAGAACTCTGTATCACTGCATTATAAAAAGACAGACTAATTATGTTAAAGCAATTACACTTTTTTTGTCTGCTGTAAAACTAATTATCAAGCTCCTTTAATGAAATATTCTGCAGCAAAGCCCATGTATTTCATATTGTTTAGATTTCAAGCCAAATAATCTTTTGTGCTGTTCTTTTCAATTCTTAATCACCCTATTTCTTCAAGATCCACGTGGGAAGTAAAAGTGCTTATAAGCTTGATGCTTTATTAATTTTGGTAGCATTTACAATGGGTTATAATTCTTAAGTAACAAAAAGGAATATCTCAGCTGCTTGCAGATTTATCAGAAACCACAAGGTTCTATTCTGGTTCTAATACTTTCATATGTTTAATGATATTTTGATTCTGACTTAATCTTAATCAAATTTAATATAATTTTCTCTAGCCTGTCAGAGTGCCTGGCAGGTAGAGCTGGGCTTGATTATGTGCCACTGTTGTTTTTAACTCCTAGCAACCACATAGATAGATTTTCTCCATGATTTTCTATCCTCAACTTGATCTTTCATGTCCCCACAATGCACTCCTTGTCCTTGTAATTGAGTCCATTCACCCTGTTCTTCTTTCCTTTCACCTTTCTCAGCTTTAGAACCTTTTCCAGGGAGCTGGGTCTTTACATAATGTGTTCTCTTCATAAATGTTTTTTTCACTGTGCACTTTGACTTTTGGTACTAAGAGCTTACATATCCTTTTCATTTGGGGCTATGAGAGTAATGTCATCAGCACAGTGTATGTTAGTAATGATACAAAATCCAAAATACAAACTACTGTTATTACTCTGTACCTTTATGATCTTTTCAGGATAGTTTTCCAATTAAAAAAGCACATTAGGAAGAATTACAGGACTAAAGTTATATATTCAAAGAAAAAAATAACAAAAATACGCAAATTGGCAGAAACCAGGCGGGGAAAAATATATTAATTTGAGGGTAAGTATAGAAATAAAAGGGATGCAGTGGCTCAGTGGCTAAGATGCTGAGCTTGTTGATCAGAAAGGTCGGCTGTTCGGCAGTTTGAATCCCTAGTATTGTGTAATGGAGTGAGCTCCCATTACTTATCCCAGTTTCTACCAACCTAGCAGTTCGAAAGCATGAAAAAATGCAAGTAGAAAAATAGCCTTTGGTGGGAAGGTAACAGCATTCTGTGTGCCTTCAGCATTCAGTCATGCCGACCACATGATCACGGAGACATCTTCAAACACTGCTGGCTCTTCGGCTTTGTAACAGAGATGAGCACCACCCCCTAGAGCCAGAAATGACTAGCACATATGTGCGAGGGAAACCTTTACCTTTACCTATAAAAATAAGATAGACAATCGTATATCTTGGCGAGGCAGAAAATGAGACAGAAAGATTTGTGTGTATTTACTGTCAATTCTGGTGTGTTTCTACTTCATTTCTAACCTATATATTGGTTATTATAGCACTGTAAGTATTATCTATAACCCAGCTTTGTGTATTTGGAGTAACATATAAAAATTGAGATTAACATCTAAATATTAATATTTAGCAGCATTTGCTGAGGTAATGGGAGTTGTGCTCTAATACATTTTGTGGAGTTCAGCTTGGGGAATGTTAATGTAAGAAATTTCAGACTAGGAACTTAAGTTTTAAGCACCAAAACCTTCATCTGAAGGGTAGGTATAATTTTTGTAGCCCTATTGCACTACCATTGCAAAAGCAATACTATAACTAGCAGTCCATTAGCAATGAAATGATACAAGGAAGCAATAAAGCCTAATAAAATTTCTGATTCTGCCTCTAGCAGACCCTGAGATAGAAACTCAGTTATAGGCAGCTACACATGTCTACTCAGTCACATATCTCAGGAATTTAGTGATTGCTTTTATCCTTCAGGAATGAAAGGCAGCAAACATTTTCTTACACCCACTGGTTTTATACTTGCAATACTATGAAGATTATTAACTAGAAAGAGTGTGACTGGCTCAAAATTACAGTGAAGCTCTGCTACGTGGCAGTGGTGGGATTCAATTTTTTTTCCTACTAGTTCTATGGGTGTGGTTTGATGGGCGTGGCATGGGAATAATACTGTAAAATCTCCAGTCAGTGGTGTTTTTGCCGGTTCTCTGAACTACTCAAAATTTCCACTACTGGTTCTCAAGAACTGGTCCTAACCTGTGAACACCACCTCTGCTAGGTGGACTATAAACCATCAGAGGACTAGAGTTTAGGCTTAGAGTTTCCTCTGCCTCTTTGTGGATCCTTTTTTACAGCCCAGATGAGACGCAGTATTCAAAAGGTTCTGACCAGTTCTGGAGAACTGGTAGCAGAAATTTTGAGTAGTTCGGAGAACCAGCAAATACCACCTCTGATTTTCCCTGCCCCCTTCTATTCTCTGCCTCCCAAGTCCCAGCTGATCAGCTGGATCTTCTTTTGTTGCCCTGCACAGGAGAATGCAGCTGGAAAGCAAGTTACTGGGGTGAGGAGGGAATGGGATTTTGCAGTAACCTTCCCCCAAGAATGGGGAGGGAATGGAGATGTTAGAGTATCCTTCTCCTGGAGTGGGGTGAGAATAGAGATTTTATAGTATCCTTCCCCTGCCACACGCACCAAGACATGCCCACCAAGCCACACCCACAGAACCAGTAGTAAAAAAAATTGAATCCCACCACTGGCCCAGATCATCTATTTATTTAAACTTTATTATAGACATCTAACACTGATGGCCCTGGATAGCAGATATTTAGTCCTATGCATCCAATAACTTCATAAGGTGATTGAAAATATGAAACTAGGTCTCCCCTGTCATTGCCCAGCACTTTAATAACTACACCAGTTCAATAGGTCTTACTCCTGAGTAATTGGTGATAAGATGGGAAGCCTGATTTAATCTCTAGCAAATCTTCCAAGCTATTTGCTAAATTTTCCTCACTGAGATCACTTTGCTTTTGCTTCTTTTCATTCTACAATTCTATTTTGGGATAGTTTTGTTTGATAGGTTTCTAAACCCATTCGCTGATTTTTTAATTGTATGATTAAGGAACATCTGCAGAAAGTGCCTTCTAAAAAAATAGAAGTATATTTATATAGGATATGAAACCAATTTTCAGGCATTTCTGGATAGGGCAATATTGATTTGGCACTGATGACAATATTGGTGTGATTATGGTTAGAATTTCTAATGGAGGGAAATTTAGAGCTATCGTTAATGCTTTGATCCTAAAAGAAGATACTATTTTAAATATTTTCTCCAACATAAATGGTATAATTATTTTATACCCCTTTTCTTATCAGTTTGCTTCCAGATTTTAGTTTTGAATGAAAGGGACTTTAGGGACAGAAAAGCACTACATGGAATTGTGTGACTTTGGGGGTATAATTGGTCATTCTTTTTTAAAGCATAAATGTGTTTCTATCATTAAATAATTATTTTGCAAAGGTTTTTGATCATTATTTTTAAGGGGAAAAATCATAAATTCCAACATTTTAAGAATTCTTTCTATCACTTTTAGCCTTTACTAGTAATATTGAACATTTGGGATATTCAGAGATAAGCATGTGAAATGAAAGCCAAAGTGAAAAATATTGTCACTCCTAACAATCTGAAAAAGACTAAGGTGATACTGAGATGGCAAACAAATCTGCTAATTACTTTCCTTACTTTCTGTTGTCTGACAGAAAGATTAGATTGCCTTGTCCATCACAATTTAACTGGGTTGTTGGTTATCACTGGCCAGAACAATGGAAGAAGAGAAAGAAAGAACAAATGAGAGAAATGTAAGTCAAGCAAATTTCCTAGGTCATATAATATAATATTAATACTGTTAACAAAGATTTATAAGCTTATAGATATCCTTTCTATGAGGATATCCTATCAATGGACAGATATGACCAAGGAGAACATGGACAACCGGAAATCAGAACCAAAGTAGGAAAAGTAAAATATGGTACTTGTTTAACTTTCTTGGTACCTACAACAAAAATTATAGCAAAAATTGCAAAAACATGTACTTGGACCTACATATATATAAAATCACTTTTTACAGCATCACAGTATTCAATCCTTGCAATTTCAATAAAATATTTTTCCAACAGTTTGGAAATTTCCAAGAGCCTCTCCTAGCAATAATATACTGTAGAATCAACAACTCAATACTTTTTAAATTTTATCATAGAAATGTATGGCAAATCATGGCTACAGGGCTCTAGGCTACAGGAATAATAGATTTAAAGGGGGTAGATTGAAGCTCACAGTTGGATTCAGGAAATAAATCAGACAATGTAAATCTAAGATGTTGACAGATGATGTAGAAACAGATGTAGTCAATATACAAAGTCACAACTGCTGTTGTGAAATAGTACATTTTATGTTAAAAAAACACCAACAGGACAATATTTGATCTAACAGATATGTATAGGGGATGGACGGCATGAAGAAAAAGAGGAGAAAATGTCCCTCTTTTGCCAGATATCTGGTAACCCTTGCTACATGGATTCAATGAATTACAGAATGGACTGATCAATGGCATGCACCCCAGTGGAATGCAATGGAGTACATAGAAAATGTACATACTTGATAGAAAATGATACTCTGTCCAATGATTCCACCCTTTGTTCTCTCTCTGATTTTTGTAGGCCCAGCAAAAATATGTGGAGGAAGCTATACTTCAAGAAGTTTGAATAAAAGTTCCACTCTCCACAAGATGTAGGTCCCAAATAAAGCAGGAACACCTCTTCTTGCAGATTCCAATTGAGCACATGGAGACAAGACAGAGCAGGAAATTAGGACAAACAAGTGGCTTAAATATTGCACATACCCATTCCAAATTGGAAGACTTTTATAGTTTAGCTTAGTGCTCAAAGGTAGAAAAATAGAATGCATAACCTCAACCATAGAAACCATGATTTTTTGCTCTTAAGTAGCACTGTTTTTTGTCTATCCGCAATTTCAATATTAAATATGCTAGTAAAAAGTATGTAAAATGCCTGAAAAATCTCAGATTTTGGTAGAGAAGTTATATACATGATTGAGTCTTTTGCTTGTCTGATGTAAAAATCTCTACTTGACAAAATTTGTTTTGCAAAAATGCTAGACCATAGTGGTTCTGCAGTTTTCTTCTATGCTTGTGTTCCAAGCTTATTATTTGTTCTCTTAAACCTCAGTTATGTGTTCTTCTTCTGTCTATTTGCCTCTCAATAGTCTTAATGGGAAAGATAATTTTGGAACACACGGTAACACATCCACAATTTTGTCAGCAATCTCCATGACATCCCATCCACTGACACATTGTAGTGAATTACCAAACCCCTATACAAAGATAAAACTGTCTTTGATATGATTAAAAAGAACTAACACCTGTCAAGGTGTGAACACTGAACATGTGTAACCATCTGCACATTTATTTATGGTTATGCAAATTATACAGTGAGAACCTTCAGTAAAAAATACCTTTGATGGTGTTTGTAAGTAGTTACTTAAAAAAAACCTAGATAAAATCAGATAAAATTGGCTTGATTATATTGGAATGTATTTGCTTTTTTAAAATATTGTCATAGTTTAATCCTTAGCAGATAAACATCCCCTGTGATAATTTTTTCTCAAAGAATCTTTTAAATGTAATCTATGGATGACTTTTTTCAATCTGCCATCTGCTACCAGTTTGTCAAGTGAAAATGACACATAATATTTTAAAAAAACCATCCACATTGCCAGCTCTTGTTCTATGACACCAACTTGTTTCTCAACTTTAATCCACAAACACTGCAAAATAATAAATTTTTTGAATAGTTCATGAGCAATAATTGTAATTCATAGTTGTAATATTTACATATCCATAAACTTAACAGATGTTCTGAATAGAAACCCTAAGACAACCTAGTGTCCTCCAGATGTTTTTGACCAAAATTTCAATCATCACTTAACATTAGTCATACTTCTAGGATTGCTGGCAGATCTGGTCTAAAAACATCTGGGTAGCACTAGGTTGGGAAAGGTTGCTTTAGGGTAAAAAGCCCTGTGAGGCTGGGATTACTAGTACTAATGATTCTCCTTCTTGATTTTGATGTATGTGTATTTCTTGGCATACTATTTTAAAAGAACTTATTGAGTATCTATGATTGAATGCTCTCTAATTCTTATATTATCATGTAGGATGATAATAGGATCAAAGGATTATGAATAAGTTCAGGGAAGCATTGTACTCTATGAGATTTTACAGCTGATGAACAATATTTGCTCTTTCTTGAAAGATGCCCTGTTTACACTCTACATTCAAAGCAAGGCAATACATGTTGAACTAATCTCATTTATTTATATGATTATGATTATCTAATTAAGTTGGTGTTGATTTTTAGCATTCATATATATATGCACATATGTACAGATATACAATGCAAGCACACAGCTACAGATATACACATACATCATTCAATAATGAAGAAGTAATGTTCCAGATTACTTATCCAGTAACCTCCCAGTATTCTTTGCAGAAAAGACAGAAGAAGAGAAGAGAAGAAAAGAAAAGAAAAGAGGAGAAAACCCTGTATCCTACTAACAAAATGTAACAGTGTTGCAAACATTAGATAATAGCAAAAGATACAGAAAATGAATGTTTTATTTCATCCAATTCATCTGGTTTTTTGAAGCTCATACCTAAGGTCTGTATCATTTTCATTAATTTACCTTTCCATTAAATGTTATTTGCAAAATATGAATTTGCCCCACTTCAAAGAATCTCTAAAATGTAGATTTGATCTACATGTTGATCAAATCATTTTATTATTCTTTTGATTTATATAAACAGATAAAAGTCTCCAAATCTTTGTGTTAGTCAAGAAACAACTGCTAGATTCTACATTAGGACTACATTGCTTCAATTGTCTTAAAGTATATTAAAGGTCAAACTGGATAAGGCTGTAACCCAAGGCAGGAGATGGGGAGGAATTAAAAAGAATACTTCAAGTCTCTGCAAGTGGCTGCTATTGCCTTTCAGCAACCCAATATCCTTTTAAAAATTGTACTAGTATGTTCTGAAGAGTTGTTAGGAGTCTCAAAAGAGGTACTCTTGTGAGCAAGGATCCTTGTGCTTTCTGAGTTTTTCTTCTCCTGAGCAATAGGTTTGCAGACTATTTTCCTAGTATACATTATATTGTTCTATTAAAAATTATATCTCACAGCACAAATATATGGGTTTTAGGTCAAATCAATATAATGTGTCATTGAAACTCAATAAGCCATTTTGCTCCCATTGACTTTATTGATGGTAAAGAGCTTGGTTTAGTTACTCTCTTAACAGGAAACATGGGGAAAGTGGCCTGTGTTAATCATATTTTAAAAAACTTGATCATGGGAGAAGAAAACTTGTGCTTCTGGGCAAATAGGTACTAAGAAATCACTTTTTAAAAAAAATGAACATGATTTGGGAATTCTAGACTCTTAAAGAATGCTTGGTGTAGTGCATTACCTAGCATAATGGTCTCTATGCCAGAGCAGGATAATAAGTAAGTTCCTGCTTGCTGCAGTTTCCAAGAGGGTATTAACAGCTGGCTAACTATTTTGGATATTTGAATTTATGCAGGCTCAATAGATTTATCTGCATCTTGGCTGTTGAGCATAGTAGTGTCATAATTAGAATTCAGCATGTTGACGTTCTGCCTCAGAAAACAATTGGTCAAGCTCTGAAGATTTGCTTCATCAAATATACTTTATTGTTTTGTAAAATTACATGCAAGTTAGCATGAAAAAGATTTCAAACTGATTCAGAATTGGACACATCATCATACTATTAGTATACTTTGTTTACGATGTATCCATCTTCCTTTAGAGACTGTGTGTTTCTATATATATATATATATATATATATATGCAGAATATTCTGATGCATAAAAGAAGCACATGGAAAAAAATTGTTATGTTGAGTCTATTTGTTATCTAATATTAATATTTAGTCAAATCCACTGATTTCTTTCCAGTTGTGGCTTTCAGAATTGCTGGTGGTGAAGTGGTTAGAATGCACTATTGTGGGAAAATTCTGTTCACAGCCTGAAGTTTGATCCTGATGGGGCTCAACGTTGACTTAGCCTTCCAACCTTCCAAAGGTCAGGTAAAAGGAGGACCTAGATTTTGGGGAGCAATATGCTGACCCAGAGAGTGTTGTAAAGTACAATGGGGCAGTATATAAAACTAATTGCTGTTCTGCTTGAAGTTGCAAAGGAATAAAAAAAACAGTTTGGTCATTACCTACCAAGAAAAATCACCTCTCTCAGAAAGACTTTGGGATAATGACAAAAAATTGTCAGATATTGTGAAAAGGGCTTTATATATTTGGTAGCCCGAAATATGGACTCTACAAAGGATGTCCTAGAGAATTTTTTTTTTTAAATAATAGCACAAAACTTAAAACTTATAATAAAATATTGGGTAGAAAATTAGGAATGAAAATCAAGACTTTTCATTAATTAAATTACAGTTTTTAAACATCTGTAGTATTCATCAAATCTATTACGTTTTCCTGCTAATAGCAAAGAAAGATAGCATCAGTTACATGTTTTTTTAAAAAAACTTGTTTAAGTTCTTAATTGTACTTTTTTATTAATAGCATATAGACAACTAAAACATCCTAACCATGTGACTTACTAGTATAATATTTTAGGATGTAACTATGAAGGTTGAGGTTGTGTTTATGAAGCCCCAACATGTTATTTTTAAACCATTATACAAAATGTGTAAACAAATTTACATGCAAAAATGTGCATTTTTTTGAGAGCATAATATGCAAGTGTGTCTGTAAGTTTCAAAACAGTGGCAATATTATGCCACAATAGTGAAGAGGATGATTTTACTGCGACCATATAATTTGCAATACGTATATCAATATTTAACATGCATGTGGGATAGTTACTGAGAATTTTATTACAGTTTGCAGATATACTGAGAGTTGGTAGTCTTGTTATGCATTCATACAATAGTGCATATAAAATTATAGATCTCAGATGTGGTAATTTCTGATTTCTCTATGACAGCAATATTTGAAATATATTATTCTACTTCGTTTCTAATCAGTACTAATCAGATTATAGTTGCAACCTTTTCTGCTGAACATATAAAATAACTAGACTCTTTTCTGAAAGAGAAAGTGTTCTGATCAGTTTCCTACAGATTTAAATTACTGAAAACCTAGAAGATGGTTGTTCTGCAGAAATTGGATGGTTTTATTTGAGCTGTATCTGTACAACACACATTCTTTATAACCATATTGACTTTTGCTGTCAATCCAATGAAGTTTCACAGGTAAGAAAAAGAAACTTCTTTTATGAACTTTTATTGACCAGTCAAAAACAAAATACTGTGGGCACTTATTAATCTCTAATTTATAGTCACATGGGCAAAGGAGCACTATTCTGAAATGTTTAAAAAAATCCTGATTATTTCTTTCAGTAGATATCAGTCATCTACAATCCTTCCCTCAGTTATAAAGTGGAAATGATCTATGTTTTTAGAATTTTTTAAATTTTATTATTTTGAAATAACTGAGTATGGTGAACATATCTAATATTCTTTCCCTGTCATTATGTGAAGTAGGTTGGGCTGAAAAAGAGAGTCACTCATAGTTTCCTGGTTTCTAGTCTTTTTCCTTAACCTCTAGACCAACGTGGCTCTTTTCTTTTTCTAATATTTCTTGCATATTTTGATGCCAAATTTGAGTTGTTTTTCTAAATGAAAGCTTTGATTGATATGTTGATTGTTACAACAGACATCCAACTGTTTAGAACATTTTAAATGTCTCTCTGTGCATAGCCTCCTGTAATTTGCCCTGGAGAAAGAGAAAAAAAAAGATATAAGAAAAATGTTAATAGATCTCAAATGACCTAGGGTAGATTGATCAGCTGCAATCCAGCAAGATTAACTGACAATTATAATACAGTTTCATCGTAGTCATAGTAGTTGTTCTTTTTCTTCATCTGATATTTATGTTACTCTAGTAAAAATAAATTTAATAAGTGGTTGGAGGAGAATAAATGTATCAGCTTTGAGCAGATTGTCCTGGCTGGTTGTTTGCTTGTTCATTTCAACTGAACTCAAATACAAAAGTTCTTGGATGGATTAGAGAACTACTTGATAAACTGAAACAAAAGAATAATAGAAATACAAAAAGAGTATGAAGTACACTAAGGATAAAAATATAAAATTAACATTCCTTGCCATTTTTCTATCTCTTTAAATTGGCAATATATTTTTGTATTAGATTTTTAAAAAATGCAGATAGAAGTCTCATGTTGATATTTTTCGGTGTGGCATTAATTTTCCATATACTGTAATAGTGATACTTTTCAGGCTAAAATATGTCCAATTACTTTAAGCTCTGAAGCACTTCTGAATCAGTTGGAAGCATTCAGACCTCTCTTAATTAATAATTTCTCTTTGTTCGAGATTCTATATTGACTTTACAATTTAAATTCTAAAAACCATGCACTATAGTGGTTCACTCAATCTTGACCAGGCTCATTTCTGACCATCTGCTTTTTAAAACAAATAATAAGGGTAAAGCCGATTCTCATAATCTCTTTTTATCATTTTAAAAATCTGTCTTGGTCCTTTCCTGCCTTGCACTATGGTTTTAAATCTTTGCAACACATCATATGGGTTCTTTCCCATTGATTTCAAACTTTATATCAATGTGTAGCTTTGAGTTTGACAAAGGTGAGGTAGATCTAAAAATGAGGTGTGAATAGTTTATTAGGTTCCTCATCCATGACTCAGAAGTAAATCCCAGATTTTCTAAAAGTTAATGGTTTCATTTGATTTCTTTGCTTGATAGGTTGATGATTTATTGGCATGGCTTGGCTAGATTAGAATCTTTATTACATACAAAGCAGAAACCATACACAATAGTTGATTGCTTATACGTAGTACAAAAATGAAATGTACTGTTCATATATGTGTGTGTGTGTGTGTGTGTGTGTTTTCATAGATTTTCACAGGTACAGGTATGCAGGTCTTGGCATGTTCAGGTCTTTTCCCAAGTAAAATTGAGAGTATCTTGGGGATGTTTTGACGAGGTCCCACTCACCATCTTCAGGCTGGTGCTTTCAGCTTCATGCTTGTGCGAGCAAAGTGTGATCGGAGCTGCCATCTCTCTATAAATACTGGTGGAGAGGTTGGCTGTGTTGTCATTTCTTGATTGGTTG
>NW_020769324.1:16540061-16558320 GCF_900518735.1 Pseudonaja textilis
GGCTGGAGTTTCCCTTTTTGAAGATGGGGATGACTGTGGCTTGTGACCATAGTTTTGTCAAGGAGCTGGTCCTGAACGATTTTTCAAAGATTATGCTTAGAGGTTCAGCTATAGCAGTGGATAGTTTTTTAAAGAAGTAGGCACATATTCCGTCCGGTCCAATAAATAGAGATGGTTTTAGATTGAGTAGTGCTTTTTCAACATTGTCTTCTGTAAAATCAATATGTATTAGATCATTGTAGTTGTCTGTGGTTCGACTAGGAAATACTGGGCATGATCCATTGCTGTTTACAAATACTGAGCCAAAGAATGTGTTAAAGAGGTTGGCTTTAATAGTGTCATCATTGTAGTCTTTACCATTAGGTCCTTTCAAGTGGGGGGATGGACCTTGAGTCTTTTAGTTTGTTGTTTACAAAATTGTAGAAAGCGTGGGTGGAATTTGTGCGTAGAAGGTTTTCTTCTTGTTTAATGTGATAATTGGTGCATTCGGTTGTTATCTGGTGGCATAAATTTTTGTATCGGCTTTTGAAGTTGGCAACATGACCAGATTTGTTTTTCCACCAAAGTGATTTCTTTTTGGATTGAAGCCTCCTTATTGTTATGGGTAATTTGTTTTTTCTGGTTTTTGGAGTTGTTATTGGTACATATAGTTTGATGACTCTTTTGACTTCAAGTAAAAATATGTTTTAATGGTCTTCATCAGTATTGCATCCAGTGAATAGAAATTGCCAATCAAGGGATGAAAGATTGTTGTTTATAAGATCATAGTTGCCTTTTTTGAAGTTACAATTGGGGATTCTGTCATTGTGATGATTTTTGTGTGGACCTATGTTGAGACAAAATCAATCATGTGGTCACTGTTGGAAAAGGGTTCTTTAATTTATATTCTGTAAATTTAATTCAAACTACTGCAGAAGATGAGATTGAGGCAGTTGTTAAGGGTAGTGTTGTTGGTTACTAGTTATTCTAGTCCCAGATTTGTTACTGCATTGTAGAAGGTTGCATGTGTGGGTTCAGGTGCACATTTGTTAAGGGTCCAGTTAAAATGAGGTAGATTGAAGTGACCAAGAAAGAAAAAAGCATGTGGGCAGGATGCTGCCCATGGGGCTCTGTAACATAGTAAGAACCGAAATGTGATATTTAAGGCCAGTTCACAGATGATGGTCTCAGGAATAGCAAGCTCCTGCGTAAGTTAGATGTTTTTTAGATGTAGGGGCATTTTATGGAAGATAGCAACACCACATCCTCTACAGATTTCACGATCTGATCGATAAACATGATAGTCTCTTACTGTGATAATGGAGTCAGGGAGAGATGCGTTGAGCCATGTTTCACAGACAAATATGTCGAATTTAGCCGTATTTAGTAAGAGGAGAAATTCAGGTATTTTATTCACAAGGCTTCTTGCATTGAGTAGCTTGCAATTAAAGCCAGTTGTAGTTGGAATAGAGATCGTTAGGGGAGAGCGTGCTTAATTTTGAGTGATGTTGGATTGGGATGGGATGGTGTTGGAGGTGGAGTTGTGGGATGTGTGACTTTCTTTTGATGCAATCAGCTCAGTAGTCAATTTATAGATACTTTTCTCCATTGTCTAGATGGTTTTTGAGTTCTTTGTGGCATTCATGGGAGTGGATTCTTTGCAGTATGGATAAATCTGGTCTTGAGTAAAGCTTTTGTGGTTGGGATTGGTTTTTGCAATGTTGTTTATTGTATGAATGAATATGGTTTGCTGGACTCATTTTTGCATACAACTCTACAAAATCTTGGGACCACAGAGCCGTCATTGTATTTGAACTCAGGGCCATGTCTGGTTATTTCAATGATATCTTCAGGAGAGATGTTTGTTGTATTTGAGTTGCTTATGATATCGCAAACTTTGTTGATGTCGTCTGATTCGTTGGTGTCTTCGAGGCCAAATAAGATGGCATTTGGATGTTTCTGTTCACATTCCATGATGTCTTTAACGAGTAAGGGGATATTATTTGTGGAATTATTTGATGGGGTAGTAATTGTTTGTGGCTGTGGTTTGGTGGTTATTTTTGGTTGTAGTTGTGATTGTATTTGAGGTAGTGATTGTGATTGTTGTGGGATTTGATTTTGAACTGATAGGTACTCACTTATCTGTGTTGCATTTTTTTTCAAAACTATTATATTATTACAAACTCCTGATACATTAGAACAACAAATATGTGTTTGTTTCAATAGCAGCAACAGAATATAACTTACCTTTGATTTTTCTAGGAATAGTATAGCATTGTTTATCTCTGCAATAGCTAGCAATGCAGAAACTATCCTTGAAAGGCAAAGAATAAGCATCCCTTGAGCCTCATTCTTGTGGAATAAATCTGCAAATACTACCTACTTGAGTTTTGGCTTCAACCTCTAAATTGCCTTTGAATTGTTGTTAGATATCAAACATTCAAAAGAAACAACTTGTTGCAACATACAGCTGCATTGCTAGAAACTTCAAATACTTGTTTTTTACACACTGAGATTTTTCAGCTTGGCAAGAGCTCAAATGTTTCTCTAAGTATTGTCATGATTGCATTGGATGTGGAAATATAACTGTTGTTTTTCAATAATCTTACCTTCAATTTAATTGAAGTTTCTTCATTGTTAATTTTGCACTGGCTCATGTAGCAGCTTCATTTATTTTTGGTTTGATACCTCACTTGTTTTCTGCATTTGGAAATATGAATTAGATATGCTTAGATTTTAGTTTAAGAGCTGATGGCGATCTTAGTTACAACAAAATCCAGTATATGGTCTTGTGGGAATGAAAAATCATCTAAAAAATTGTGAATGTCTTTTATGCTCTGGGAAAGAGAGTGAATATACATTTATTTTCATCAGATAAACTTGGTTTTCAAACATATATTGGCCTTTACTGAAAGGAATTATAGTGATAAATATTCAGAAGGGGAAAAGAAGCTAAAATTTCTGATGGCGCAAGCAAAAACTGCAGGTTGATGTGACAGGTTAAGGTCTGTTCCAAAAGGCAGAGTAGATAATTATGGCAGAAAGTAAGAAATAGATTGCAGGGACAGAACATTAAAGAAAAGTGTGAGGGAGCAGGATAATCCTGCCAAGTTTGAAGCCTAGCATGGCTTATTCCAGGAGTAGAAAATCTTTGCCTCATCAATTCTTAGTAGTCTAAATCACAGAGGCCAATTGTCAATGTCCAACACTGCAATCAAAATCTGGAGTATCACACCTTTATCAACCCTGTTCTACTTAAACCAGCAGTAGCTTTCTAGGATTTAGACAGATTCTTCTACATTATCTCTTATTTGATTGTTTTATTGGAAATATCACAAGATTTGAACTTTATGCCTTCTGTATAAAATGTGCTCCAAAACTCTCTATCTAAGCAATAATTTCCCTCTATGATCAGAATGAAAATGAACGAAGATGCCTTGTGCTGCTAGCAGCATTGATACATCAAACTTCTGGATAGCCTATTGTTGTTGGGGATACTGTGTTTTGTTTACATGCTGATTCCAGAATGTGATGCAGAGGTTAGCAGTTTCCAGATGCCTTTAAAAAAAAATATTCCATGCTGTTTCATGTCTATGAAAATGGCAGGCTGGGTTTTAGTATACAAATATATTGATAACATCAAACCCAAGCTGTCATTTTCATTTGATTTAGGTGAGCCAACCAGTGGAAACAAATAAGTTGAGTGAATAAGCATCAATAATTGTCCATAGTTTGTCCATAATGGTTAAAGGAAATTTGGCCTGCTTTGAACAGAATTGCAACATAAAGGATCAGGTTCATACTTATTGTTGAGATTATTTTATTTATTTATTTTTATTTATTTGGTTTGTCAATTGCTTACAAGATAATAGGTATAAGTAAAAACATAGTTATGAATACATGGATACATATAAGAAAAATTAAAAAAAAACAAAAGAAACAATAGGACAGGGGCGGTAGGCAAGTTGGTGTGCTTATGCATGCCCCCTACAGACCTCTTAGGAAAGGGGTGAGGTCAATCATAGACAGTCTAAGGTTAAGGACTTTGGGGTTTGGGGAAGAAACCACAGTCAGGTAGAGTATTCCAGACATTGACCACTCTGTTGCTGAAGTCGTATTTCCAGCAATCAAGATTGGTGTGATTAACCTAGAGTTTGTATCTATTCTTTGTTCTTGTATTGTTATGGTTGAAGCTGAAGTATCTCAACTGTGTTTATATCAGATATGTAATATGGGTTCCAGACTGATGAGCTGTATTGGAGAATTGGTCTAGCAAATGTTTTGCATGCTATAGTTATTAGTGTAATATTACCAGAGAAAAAGCTAAGTAAGATTAGGTTAACAACTCTTAACAACTTTTTGGCTATGTAGTTACAGTGGGCTCTCACACTTAGATTATTAGAGATGAGTACTCCAGGATCCTTGACAGAGTTTGGATCATCAACAAGTTTGTGAAAGCAGCATTATTGCAAGAGTCACAAGTGGTCTTTCCAGCACAAAACAACTGTTCTCAATTTAGGATTGAGAATGGCACATCAGTCTATAATTCCCTCAATGCATGATACCTGTTTTTGAACATAACTTACAAACACCAGCTGGTTCAAACTAAAGCAGAAAGATTATTAATAGAAACTGCCCAGCAGGATCATATTAAGCCACTGGTTCTGTTCCATGTCTGGGTAGAATTCAAAGTCATGTCATTAAAATGTATAGAATCTTAAATATTTTAAGAACATATATTACTTGGGCTTTAAGATTTCAGTAGAAATGTTTCTCCAGCTTTTGTTAATTATATAAATTGGTTGGTTGGTTGGTTGGGTTAATAGTAGCATCTTGATTGTAGAATAATTTCCTAAGAGAGGTTCATCTGGTAGCTGTATTAGAATCTTTTAGAACCCAAATGGAACCTAATTTATTTTCTAAGTCTTGAATAATGCTCACTGTATTTAGGGGATTAATGTATGGTGGCCTTGGATTGTCAGGACCCCTGATAAAGGATGCTGTCAGTGAACTCATTTTCTTTAGAAAGGCCCAATATGACATAGTTGCTGTTTGGCCTCAACCCAGATAATACAGGAAGTTTTCCCTTTGACTATCTATCCTGGTACCATTTGATTCTTGATTCAGATTCAGTTAGAAGCCTTTTCTTCACCTGTCTGTGAATGCCAGAAATTGAAATTGGGATGTTTTACATTAGAAATCTTCCTCTACTGGTGAACTACAATTCATCATACATAATTTTCCACTGGGAAAGGGCACATGTTGTGGATGCCTTACTCTTGCCATTGCCTCAAGGGAAAAAAATGAATAAGTAGTAACCATGGGAGAGGAACTATGACTAAAGAGAGGGGATGGGAGTGGAATATGTGCTTTGGCATGTGTCCAAAGATATTGCCTCCTGGCATTAGTTGTGCACTGACACATGGCATGATTTCATTCCAACAGGGGATAGATGAACAGAGATCTTGTAATAAAGGCTCCCAATAGGTTTGTGCCTTTAATCAATCTTTGGTTGATTAAATAAGATATGAATTGGTTCACATTGCCTTAAAATAACTCTATTATGACATAAATAGCCTCTTGAGACAGAAGAGCATTTTTACATTTTGTGAATGCTATAAATATATTTCTAAAAGTCTGCATTGAGATAAACTAATATTTCTTTTATTGACCAAAGAGCACAAAGTCACATGCTACATGTTAGGAACTGGAGGATACAGAGATACAAAACCTGAAAATTACATATTAATTAATCTTTACTTTACTAGGTCACTTCAATTATGGTGGGTAAGTGATATACATAATTGCTTCATTATTTGTAAGCATGTATTTGGGAAGTAATTACATGCTGTTGCATGCACTAGGTAACTAGGGAGGAATAGATTTGGCACACAGTTTGAATGAAAGGAGCACATGGTCTGGCAACTGGCATTCCAGTTTGGATTTGAGTTTTCTGCAGATGTTCCACACAGCAGAGTTCTTTCTTAGAAAACCAAATGGGACATTATGTGAATGTTCTTAAAAAGAGGCACTCTAACCTTGTGTGGCTCCTGATTGCAGAACATGCAATTTATATCCAGAAATTTTATGCTGCTAAGCATTAATGTATGTAACATTTTTAAAAGAGATGTGCTTAGAGCTTTGTGGACACTTTCAAATAGGTTGGGCAAGCTTTTTGTAGCCAGGGGCTGGCTTCTTTATAATTTATTTATTTATTTATCAGATTTATATTCTGCCTTTTGTTTAGAAGACATGGGTAGATATTCTAGTGCTTGCACTGGCACGAAGCTGAAAGCATCAGCCTGAGGATGGCGAGTGGGACCTCGCCGAAACGTCGCCAAGATACTCTTAATCTTACATGGGAAAAGACCCAAACACACACACACACACACACACACACACACACACACATGTTTTCTTAAGTTTTTTATATATATAAAACATTTTAATGTAAAATGTTTTGGGACTTAAGAAATAATTGCTATGTTTTCCTTCCTGAAAATGGAGGAAAGGTAAGCACCAGAAAACATTGTGTGAGTCACATGGAATGAGCACTCATGGTTCAAGAAAGGGAGAGAAATAAAGGGCAGCCTGAGCTAAGTTTCTTGGAGTTTAAATTTCATGTCACCAAAACTTGCTTTTGGTGCCTACTGGTCCCATGGTCTGTAACTTGCTATGTTTCTAGTTAGTTTGATACGGATTAATTTCTTGCCCTTAGTTCAGCAATGAGGAAAGAGATGTGTGTGTGTGTGTGTGTGTGTGTGTGTGTTCAGTATGCCAAAAACATTCTTGTGATGCAAACCCTGCCCTTTCACCCATTTTCTATGTATGTCACAACATCTCAAACACAAACAAAGGGAACTAGCTTGCTCTGACAAAAGCCATGACAAAAGCAATAAGATGCTATTGATTTAATTTCTGAATTAATTTAAAGTATAAATGATCTTTTCACTAAAAACAACACTTATCTTTTTAGGGCTCCCTGTAACACACTGCAGTAGAAGTGTGTAGAACTCTAAGTAGGTTATTCAAATTAGTAAAGCTCTAAACAAAACCATCCCTCAAGGCTAGAAGAACTGTGAAGTGAACTGCAAGTTAGGTCAATTTGCTTAAAATACAAACCCAATTTTCCATTTCCAGTCTAGGAGTGGTAAATTATTCTTTTTAGGGGTAATTTAAAAGAATGTCTCTCTTCCTTTATTTCCTTACCATCCTTATCTTAGAAAGAAATTAATATTTTGCATATTGTCTTCTTATTATCACCTGTGTGTTTGAGCGTGAATAAATGCTGTGAAGCACTAGCCTTGGCTCCATATAATGTGATTCTTGGCAGCTTTTCTTTTCTCCTTACTGATGTTTCAGTGATGGGGAGAAAGTATTAAATATGTAACGTAACATAGAAACATAGATACTGTGCTGAATCTTTTAAAACACTTGACTCAAATAAGCTTAATATTTTAACACATTGGTCAAACATCTACAAGGCTTACAAAATCTTAGATGCACATATAATATTTCAAGGAAAATATAAATGCTAAAGTAGTAAGTAGGAATATATTGGATACTCAGTGAATCTTGAGGTGATTCAGACAGATCTAAATTGGATACTTCTAAGGAAATTAAATTTAAATCTGAAAGTTACCAAAATTTCTTCCCTAGTTCTTGGCATTAAAATGCAGGAAGCACAGAAAGTCATAACTCCATAACTCCAACAACATGACTTGCTGTGCTTCCCTTCCTGTTCCTCTGCATGTAATTAATAATTTAACCTGGACCATTGAATACTTCAAATTATTATAAAACACAAGTATAAGTTATAAACACAGAGGCCAAAATGAACTACATGAGCCCTGGTGGTGCAGTGATTGAAGTGCAGTATTACAAATAAAACTCTGTTCATAGCCTGGAGTTTGATTCTGATGGCGCTCAAGGTTGACTCAATTTTCCATCCTTCTAAGGTTGGTCAAATGAAGACTCAGATTATGCAGATAATGCTTCTGCATTGTAAGATGTTATAAAGTGCAATGGGGTAGTTTCAGTGCTATTGCTACAATTATATACACTGGAGAAATACATCTTCTGTAATGTCTATATGTCCAGAGCCAGAGAAGCATTATCTGTCTGGAAAAGGGTTAGGGCTATATTGGCCTTCAGAGATAGCTGAAAGAAGAGTTTGATAATGTATGAGAATAAAGGCCCTCCAGGAATTAAGTGCTTTAATATTAAGTATTCCATAGGTGAGAAAGAGTACCTGTTGGATTCACCGGCAATAAAATATAAGCCACGGAGTTATCACAATAGTACCAGAATAACAGAATTAGAAGGGATCTTTGAGGTCTTCTAGTCCAAACCTCTGATTAAGCAGGACACCCTATCTTATTTCAGACAAATGGTGTCCAATCTGTTCTTAGACATTTCCAGCACACAAAACTTTTGGAGGAAAATTGTTCCACTTATTAATTGTTCTCACTGTCAGGAAATTTCTAGGTTGGTTCTTTTCTTGATTAGTTTCCATCCATTACTTGTTGTTCTGCCTTCAGGTGCTTTGGAAAACAGGTTACCTTCCTCTTCTTTGTAGAAGTCCCTCAAATATTGGAACAGTGCTATCATGTCATCCCTAATACTTATTTTCATTAAACTAGACCCAAATCTAGCAACCATTCTTCATATATTTTAGTCTTCAGTCCCTTAATTATCTTTGTTGGTCTTCTCTGTACTCTTTCTAGAGGTTCAACATCTTTTTTATATTGTGGCAACCAAAACTGGGTGCAGTATAAGTTTGGTCTTACCAAGACATTATAAAGTGGTATTAACACTGTGGTGTTCATATGGTAAGACTCACCTATGAGCAAATAAACCACATATGGACAAGAAAGGAGCCTCCCCCAATTGCCTACCAGCATTCAGGCATCCTGCGGGTACAGATAACACCCCCTTAAAAGAATACCTTTCACAGAGACAGACAACCAACCACCTCAGCGATCCCTGGTTAACACATGCCATACACTAAAAAATAAATAACACTTCTAGATTATATCACACATGGAAGTTATTTTTTCCCAGAGCTCTAAACCATTTTAATTTATCTTTAATAAGTAGTGTTTTAAAGATGGGAGCAAACTAACAAGGAGTGTTTTTTTCTTTCCCTCCAACTATGCCTTCTTAGGAATGAAAACAAACCTGCATCAGTGTGAGGGTTGAGCTTCCTTTTTTAAAGGACATCATTCTCTTAGTGTTAATGTTTTCCCCTTCTGATATTGTCTCTGTAATTTGGTGTGTATCTGTGTGTACTCTCTGAAGAAGCAGTCTCAGAGAGGTTATTCTTATCAAAAGTTTGAACTGGCTTTTTGTTAGAGAATGGTTAAAATTGGAGGAAGAGTTTTATGACATGCTAAAGACTCAGTCTTCTGACTCTTGGGCTAATACAGGTGTAGGCAATATGAGCAAAAGGTCTTTTTGTGCTGTTTTGTCATTTTATGGTGAAAAGTCAGTGAAAATGGTAGCATAACATAGGTATAGGTTTTTTGTTTTTGTTTTTAAAAACATTCCCCATCCTACCAAGCTTTGCCCATTATTCCATACTTTTTGTGGAATTCAAACTCCCAGTTGTGAATAGCCATTGGCTTCCAGAAATTTGCCACTCCTATATTAAATTGTGGATGATACTTTTGCTTCTGAACCCAATGGGAACAATTGAAATGTGTTCTCAGAATGTTGTCATTTGCTATCCCCGCTAAAAATTCCCTCCGAACTTTTCTCCTATAGAAATCTAGTGTCTGTCTATAACTGTCTGTCTATCTTCTTGACAATATACCCTTCAAAAATGAAAATATGGACACACCAGTCAGTGCAGTGTAATCATGTTCTCTTTCTAGAAATCTCTCTTTGATATCAAACAATAGAGCATCCTAAAGACAAGGCCTATATTTAATGGATATGAAGCTGGAGCATCAGTAGATTATTCACTTGTTTAGCATAACTGACAAAATCTATAGCAATTAGTGGTTTCTCTTGTGCTTGTACTATGTTACTAATTAATGAATGTGTCAACATTACCAGCTGTTACAAATGAATTAAGATAGGCCACCTGCTAAGGAAAAGCCTCATACACAATAAGTTGTTCAAAAGAGTAATAAAGAATAAATTAACTACACAAAAGGTGAGAATGAAAGCCATTATGACCTTGTGTTAAAAGCGAATGGTTAGAGAATTAGTTGTGGATTATTCTGTGTGCAGTATTGCCTTTTCTCATTTTTGTAGCTTGGGGGGAAAATGTTGCAGATTTTGTTGAGAAAATAGGTAAATTACCTAATAATACCAGTTTCCTGTGAATTTATAGAGCTTAATTCAGTAGTCAAAATATGACCAAAATATGAATGAGAGGCATATTTGTGGCACAATAGAATCAAGTTTACATTGTGTAGATTGAGCATCCTGCTGCATGAAGGTTCACTGAAGATAAAAATTGGCTAAATTGAGGTGATAAAAGAGAACAATATGCATGAATATATAAAAAAAGCTGTAGTACAGATTTGCTTCAGTGAGGTGGGTGGCATATAAGTTTGGTAAAGAAATAAAGAAGTTCCAATGTTATCATCATCTTATATTAATATTAAATATGCAATGGATTATTTAAATTTTATTATGCATTATTATAATCTAAATCTAAAGTATTATTTAGACTAGGAGTCTCCAGCTAGCACCAGGGACTAGTTTCATGGAAGACAATTTTTCCACAGGTTGGGGGGTGGGTGTGGGGGAGAGAAGAATGGTTTCAGTTTTTCTCACTTGCCTGCCACTCACCTCCAGCTGTGTGGCTTGGTTCCTAACAGGCCACGGGTCCATACCGGTCCAAGGCTTAGGAATTGGGGACCCCTGATTTAGACATATTCTGGAACAGAAGATGATAGCACTGTGCAGTTACTTAGAGCTTTGAATTTAATCTGCAAAAAATTCTTTAAAGTGTGAGATGGTGAAAATGTACTGTAGCTATAATTTTTTTCCCATGAGATCACAAGGCAGATATGAAAGAAAAAGGATAGTTGCTTGAAGGAGACATGCAGATGCCAAATTTGCACTCTTAAACACTTCTTTTGTAGCTCATATCCAAAGCACTGTACAGCACTAGAATCTTTTTAAATGTTCTAATATTTTTGAACCTTACATTTATAGATAGAATAATGCAGGTAACAAACACATTTCAAATCCATGTCTATATTTCAAAATGTTTCTTACCATTTCCCAAAATGAATTTTACTGATTTTTTTTTACTTTATTGATTAAATCTTTTGTTTTTATAACAAAAGATGAAAACTTGTGTGAAATTTATCATTTCAAATCAGTTTAACGGCAACTTCTGGTAGCGTTCTTGTTGACGACAGATCAGAAACCATGATTGTGTATGGCTTTGATCCATGCTTACCTTGTTGGAGGGGTCCTTAAAGGACTGGATCCATCTGACCCAACTCATAGGGTGAGGGAAGAGGGGGAGACCACCAGCTGGGTTGAGCTGCATCTCCCCTCCCTGGCTTGGTAAACTCCCCTAGAAGACAGGGAGAAGCGGCAGTCTTTAATGGCTGCCCTGAAGATGGGAAGCTGCCAGTACACAAGTTTTGTGCTCTAGAGTGAAAGTGGTGAGCGGCATGTAACTGGATAAAAGACTTTGGACATTCTTTTTGAAAACCCTGAAAAAACGGAAAGAAGGAGCCCTCATTTGGAAGAGTGGTAGCAATGAACGAGAAATAAGAGGAAAATATAAGGTAAAGAAAAAAAGTGGAAATAAAATAATTACAAATAATTAGAAACTAAATTTGGAACAACATACAGAATTGGATATTAATTAGGCTTTAGATAAAATGCTGGACTTATTAGGAATTGATAAAATTTAATATTAATACTACGGAAAAGTGATTTAAAATAAAAGAATTCTAAGAAGAAAGTAATATAGAGCACCACTTAAGGGTTAAATATTTCCTTCTTTTATGTTTCTATGGAAAATTATTGGTTGTATAAAAAAGATCCCTGGAAGCTTATAAAAAAGAAGGGGGGATTACAGTAAAATATAAAATAATGCAATACTTTGGGATTGTTGGAGGTTAATTGTGACAAGAAAACAGAAGAAAGAAAAAGTGAAATAAAGGGAGATTTTTGACAAGGACTATAATAGAAAAACTTGACCTTTAATAAAATAAAGAATAACTTAATAGAACAAAGAAATGGAAGCAATAAGCAAAGAATTTAAGTCAGAGCTCCAAACTGTGAGAGAGATGTTTAAAGAAAAAATGAGACTGGTGAAGATAATGCTGAATAAAGTAATGGCATCACAGCTCATAGAAGAACAAAGGAAGCTCAGAGAGGATGAATTAAAGGAAGAAAATAACAGCCTTGATGAATATGAAATATTGTTAAAAGAAATAAAATGACTTAAAACAGAGACATTGACAACAGAGACAGCAAATAAAAGAGATAAGACACCCAAGATCAAGAAGAAGAAGAACGGAATATACCAGAAGAAACTCCAAAAAAGAGAACTGAAAAGCGGGGCAGGAACATGGCTGACAGGCAGAGGGAAATAAAAATAAAACCAGAAGGAAAAAAGGAGAAAGATTGGGGAAATTTAGAAAAGGAAAACCTAGCCAAAGTTAAACAGAATGTTAAAGTTATGAGATTTAGAGATAAGGGTTGGGGATTGTACAAGGGGGATACCACATGGGAATATACATATACTTTGGCATTTAGTTTAAAACTTCTGGAATTTATTTTAGGATTATATAACTATATATATAGCTATATAACTAATTATATAACTATAACTATATATATATCATGCACAAGCACGAAGCTGAAAGCACCAGCCTGAAGATGGCAAGTGGGACCTCGTCGAAACATTGCCAAGATACTTATTAATGATTATTAATGATTATAAGGAAAGTGAAATGTATTAAAATATATAAATTTTGGCTAAGTAGAAAGGGAAAATATGATTATTAATGATTAAAAGGAAAGTGAAGATGAAATGAGATATATTAGGAAGTCATTCTACCAATTTTAGAAGGGGATACCTTAAAATATATATGTTTTAAAATATACAGTTGATTATTTAATGTTAATATGTCTAAAGTTGGGGAATGAATTATTAAATTAGATTGAGGGGATCTATCATGTGGATCCTAAATGTATTGGTTTCGTTTTATTTTTGCTTTTTTTAGATTGTTTATTATATAATTGGCTTAGGGGAAATTAAGGATAAGAATGATATGTAATGTTAAATAAAATAGGTGGTAAGCTAAAAATGGAAATAATAGGAGATAAAGAACTGGGAATCTATATCTGGATGAAATGATATTGATATCAAAATAATGAATTGAAATATGAAATGGAAATTTATTTAAATATAAGTGAAATGGATAATGATATGAGATGATATTATATAAGTTTGTTGGAAATGAAAGTATGATTAAGTACAAGTGTTATAATCTAGAACCATGTTGCCCATGTAAAGAGGTGTGTAAAAATTAAAAAATTAAAAACTTTTTAGAAAAAAAATCAGTTTAACGGCAAGAAACAAATAAGAAAGTCAGGCCATCAAGTATCTTTAGATGCATATTATCAGTTTCAGACAGATCTAGAAATCTACAGTAGAAGAACATAGAAACAATGCAATATTCACACATTTATTGGGGAACATTAGGCACAAAAGTCCATTTGTTAGAGAATATTATGCAAATCTCCTTTTACTATGAAGTAATTGCATACAAAAATTGTGCGCGTTAAGAAACATGAGCAAAACAATCTATATAAGCAGACTGCATATCAATATTTGTGTAAATGTTTTATAATAGATGGGGCTAGGAAAAAATTGCAATCAATAACATAAACTATTTAGATAAAATGAAATTAACCAAATTGCTTATCATGAATGAACTCTTCTGCACCATAAAGGAAAAAAACAAAAGTCTGTTGCAAGAAATAAAGGTACTTTCCCTTTTGTGCAAAACCACTACTATTTCCAGAAAGTCCTTACTATAAGAATTTGTGAAAGAGCTGATCAGAGCACAGATAGATATATCAGTTGTGGATGCCTCATGGCATCCACATGTAACATCAGATATAAAATAAAGGTACATTGCAAACTTTTGTCTACTTGCATGACTGTATTTTCAAGGTATACTAGTCTTTTTTGTTTCAAAGAGTTGGAACCCACATCTACAAAAAGCTTAGGTTTTTGTCAATATCCTGTTAATAAGCATATGAAATTCTCAAAATGAGCAGCCAATATGACAATATTTGGAAGATGTGGAACTTCATATACTCACTCATATAAATTCTTGTCCATTTCAGCACTAACTGAAGTTAGTGGTTTAATTTGATTTTGGTGACATCTGACCTCAGACTGACACTGGGCAATTCTCAAAATAAAACATAATACAAAAACAAACAAACAAATAAAAACATAAGGCAATCCAGACAACCTTATCAACCCAAGAAAAAAAAAATCTAGTACCTCTAACAAGATAGTCCACAAATGTTATCCCAATATCTGGAAGAACAGCTAAGTCTTCAAGCCTTTATTGAATGCCATCAAAGAAAGAACTGCCTCAGAGAGTTCATTCCAAAAGGCAAATTTAAAAAAAAAACATTTTTAATGGTTCTCTTCAAAATAAACAATTTCCTGTTTTCAAATAAATGTAATCATAGGCATCCATGGGAGAAAGGGATTAGGTGGTATTCATGTTTTGACATGATTTCAGAAATGATCTGAATTATGTAAGCATGTAGCTACATAATTCACATAATTTGCATGGATCTCATGGTGCCACTATAATCTCTTTCTCTCATCTCTCATCTCTCTATCCAATTATCTATCATCTCTCTACCTATTATCTATCTATCATCTATCTATTATCAACCTTTATCTACCTATCTTGTTTCTTTAAAACAATAATTTCTTTTCTCTCTGCTTGCTATAGAGCAGGGTGTCAAACTTGATTTCATTAAGACCTGCGTCAGGGTTGTGTTTGGCCTGGTGGTGGTGGGGCCTGAGCAGGGTGGCCATGGCCAGTTCAACATCACTGATGTTGGGGTTGCCTGTGGAGGCCTGAATGCTTTGTCAGCAAAAATGGGCTGCCTAAGCTCTGTTTTTTGTTGTGTGTAGAGTTGTAATTGCAGGAATGTTCCAATCTCGGATGGCAAACCTCAGATAAAGAATGTTTCCAAGCAAATACAACTCAGGTAAACAAAGTCACTCATCTAAAGGAGGATTAGAGAGAGGAAGTAAACATATGTTAGACTTTAACTAGAGATAATTAATTGTATTAATTACTGTGCTAAACAGTAATGAAAGTTAAGCAGTAACCAAAGTTAACCAATGATGGAGGTAAACTGAAAATGTGTATAAATGCAAGACTAGACTCCAATAAAGATCATCATGATTCAGTTGTTCATGATCAAACAACTCAACTGCCTCATCATTACAACAAGTGGCACATGAACAAGGACCCTCTTACTTCATCCGGCAAGGATTTGGTGCACCTTCAACCCTTTGTGGTTTCTTCAACCTTTTGGTTTCTGTAAGTATGGGGTCTTCACTTTCTGAGGAACAAAGGAAGCATGTAGATGAATTAGGCTATTTGTTGAAGAAAAATAATACCGAGGTACCACAGAGAAATCTCTTAAGGCTGGTCTAGGAGATTGCAGCTCAGTGCGTAGGGTACCCAGAAAAGGGGTCTTTAAAATTAACTGATTGGGAATGTATTGTGAAAACGTTGCATACTGAACCTCGAGCAAAAATAGACGTTTTGCAGGTGTGGCATTTTTGTAGGCATGCAATTGAAAAATTTGGCCACAATGAACTTTCTCTTTTAACACCTCCACCTTCATGTTATACTAATGCTGTCATTTGTCCCCCTTCTTCACCTGAATATATGTCTTCAATTCCCTCAGCTCCTGCAGATACAGGGCAAAAGCCTCCTGACTATGTTGTTCAGTCTTCTTTTCAGAAAATGGTTGAGACTTGTAAAAGGGATGCCTCTGTCTCAGGAACAGAACTTGCAGAATTACTGTCTGTTTGTCCAGTACAATATCCTCCTGGTCAGGGGCCACAGCTTGGACTGCAAGTAGCAGAATGGGAGGGTCTGCCTTATCAGATCTTAAGAGAGTTAAAAAAGGCAGTTACAGACTATAGGATTAGTGGTAATTTTACAAGAGGACTTGTAGAAGGAATAAAAAATGGTTATACAATGATCCCTGAAGATTGGAAGCAAATATTACCTGACTCCTCCAGCAGTCTCCCTCACTCCTCCCCAGCCACATCCGGTAGTGCTGGGATTGATTTAATCACTCAAGAGGAAATTGAGTTTAAATTTCCCATGGAAGTTAAAATAGTTCCATCTCAATTTAAGGGTCCTCTTCCTTCGGGATTAGTTGGCTTAATTTTGCCTCGTTCTGCACACAAAAAGGGCTGTTTTGTTGTGCCTGGGGTAATAGATTCAGATTACACTGGTATCCTCATGATTCAGATTTGGGTGAATCTTCCTCAAGTTCTTCCTTGTAATTCTTCTGTTGCTCAATTGCTTCTTCTTCCACATGAAATTCCATCTCCTGGTATAGGTAATTGTGGGGATGCAGGATTTGGATCAACTTCTTTATCTGTAGGCTTACTTCATCAGCTGAACTCCTCTCGTTCTTTGTTAACACTCTTCCTTAATAAACAACCATTTCAAGGGTTATTGGATACTGGGGCCAATGTTACTGTCATCTCCTCTTTACAGCGGCCAGTAGAGTGGCCAAAAATGACAGTTTCTTCATTGTGGGGAATAAGAGGTTCTACGGCTGCTTGGCAGAGTGTTCAAGAAATTAATGTTACAACATCTGCTGGTGGGGAAGAAGGAGGAGCCTCCTCACCGACGGATAGTAGATCGCAACTCTCTGTGGCTATCATCCGTGCTCTTTCGTCGGAGAGCCCCAATCCTTTTGATTAGGTGCTGAAACTGCCTTGGAGGGGCAGCAGAGTAAGAGGAAGCAGCAAGCCAGATTGTGGGGAGACGCATCTCCCCTCCCTGGGTTTGGTTTTTTTTCCTCCCGAAGATGACTGCAGCAGTGGTCTAAAATGGCCACTCCGGAGAGGACGACTCAGCTGGACTAAGATTTGTGCAGGAGGGAAGAAAGAGGTGGATAACATCTGAACCAGGACAACTGGGCAATATAACTAAACAAACGTACCCTGGGTTTAAGGTAACATAGAATTTTTAAGAAAAGAAAAGTGAGCGGTGAAATTACAAAGGGACAGAGAAAAAAAAAGAAAATATTTTTGACAGCTAAATGGGGCTTCGAACTGGGAAAGGAAGAAGCTGGAATTAAAGGTTTAATAAAATTGGACTAAAATATTTGGGGAATAAACAAGTATAAAACTAAAGCTGGACTTAAGATTGTCAAAGAATAATAATAACAAAGTTTACAAATTGGACACTGGACTGTGCTGGAATATTGAGGTTCGAAAAACCTTAAATAAAAAAAATAGGGGAAAAAGGTGAAGACTTTATATAATGGAGAGTGTCACCTTTTGATAAAAAGGTGGCTCAAATAAAAGGGAAAGCATCCTGTTTTTGAATGAACTGGTGTGGATATAACATTACAGAAATATTGAAACAAAGTAAGAATTTTAGAAAGTGAAAGCAGAACCAGAATAAAGGAAAAAGCAAGGAAAGACTGTTTGTGGGACTGATTGATGTTTTTGGTATAAACCCTGGACTAGAATAACTGAGAACTTTAAAAAACTGAAAGAAGAAAGAAGGAAAGTAAAAGTGGTTTCTTTTTGTGGACTTTAACGATCATAAAATATAAGAATGATGATATCTCTTCGGGAATTAAAAATGGAACTTAAAAATATGAGAGAATTACTACAGGAAAGAGGTGAATCACTTTGCTCTGTGCTAGAAAAAATGGAAATGGTGATTGAAGAACAAGAAGAAAGATTTTCAGAGGAGGAGGAATCGACTCAAGGAGAAGACATTTTAAATAGACAATTAACACAAAAACGCTATAAAGAAGTGGGGAAAGAAGGAAGGTTAAAAAGTTGGGATTTAAGAAGGCAATTAAAAGAGGGAATACCAGTGAAGTCGGGAAAGGCAGGAAGATTCAGCAGAAAAGGGGAAAGGAAGATATTAAGAAAGAGAGGGATATAAGCTGGAATGAGAAAAGATATGGGGAAAAGAGGGGGAGGAGAAGCAGCAGGAAACAGGCATATGAAAGAAAGAAATACAGAAATAGTAAAATGTTGAAA
>NW_020769324.1:16558330-16629567 GCF_900518735.1 Pseudonaja textilis
GATGTGGGGAAAAGAGGGCAAGGAGGAGCAGTAAGAAACAGGCATGTGAAGGAAAGAAACACAGAACTAGTAAAATGTTGAAAAGAAATTGTTTTTTCAGAGATAATGGTTGATGAATTAAAAAGGGGATTCTGCAGGGTGACAAGGGGTAATAAGAATATTTCTGCAATTAAAAATATTTAGAAAATAGGGTAATATAGATACTGATAACTCTTATTAAAGCGGGGGGGGGGATATGCTGTGGAATCCAATTGAAAAGATGTAATGATTAATGGTTTATTGGGAATTAAGATGAGGGAATAAAGGTATATTCTAATCATTCAGGTGTCACACTCAAAATAGTAAAAGGGGGGAAACCTATACTTGTTCTTTTTTCTTTGTGTGTGTGTGTGTATTAATCTAGAATTCATAAAAAAATGTATAATGGAAAGGGAATATGACAGACTAAAGAACCAGCTAAATTTATAAGTTTAATATAGACTATTAAAAGCAAGGAGAGACATTGGTAACTTCATTATTACTATTATTAGGCAAATACATATTGTTTACCTTTATTTTTAAAAATAAATATTAAAGGATTATATTTGAAATAATTGAAATGAAACAAAAAGATGTTTCGATTGAGATTAATAAAAGAGGCTAGAATTAATCTGTTTGTTTCTCTCCTTACTGAAAATATGCATATATCAATGTATAATTGCTGTCATATTTGTATGTAAAGGTGATGACCTGGAAATATGTTGTCCACTAAAAAGAGATTTTTGTTTTTAATGTGAAAAACTGAATAAAGTTTGTTTTAAAAAAAGAAAATCTGCTGGTAAGTCCTTTTTCCTACAACCATACATTCTAGATATTCATACTAATATTTGGGGCCGTTATATCCTTTCTCTTCTTAATGCCCATTTGATTCTTGATGATGGCTCTTCCTCTTAATTGGCTCTGTTCTACGCCTGTTTGGGTGGCCATTATCAAGGGAAAAACTCACTGCTTTACAACAATTGTTTCAAGAACAATTGGCTGCTCGTCATATAGAACCTTCTACTAGTCTTTGGAATACTCCTGTTTTTGTTATATGATTTCAGAATCATGTCAGATAGCCTTTTCTCAATATGTGGGAAACTTCTTGTATTCTTTACCTAAGGATCCTAGAATAGTGGTTACTACTACTTTAAATCTGTCCTTTTCTTCCATTTTTCTGCAAAATCCTATTTCTAAAGCTCTTACAGTCTTTACTGATGGATCACCTATAAGGGGTGTGGTTGTCTGGCAGATTCAACAACAATGGTATTCTAAATTTACTGCCACGCAGACTTCAGCTCAACGTGCTGAGCTGGCTGCTGTGATTTTGGCTTTACGATTGTTCAATGACCAACCTATTAACTTGATCATTGATACTCAATATGTGTATTTAGCTATGCAATCTCTTCCCTTTTCTTATTGTGCTCTCTCTTTGGATAAGAATCGCTTGAAAAGCAATTTAAAATTTCATTATCTTGAGCCTCGGATATTGTCCGTGCTTGTCCAGCTTGTCAGCAACTGGCAGTTCCCTTTCCAGTAGGTGTCAACCCACGAGGAACCCAAGCTAATCAAATTTGGCAAATGGATGTAACTCAATTTTCAACCTTTAAGCTATACTGTTATCTTCATACGTCTATTGACACTCATTCACACTTCCTTTGGGTTACTGCTTCAAAACATGAATGTACTTCAGATGTTATTTCTCATTGCCTATCCTCTTTTGCTGTAGTGGGTCGGCCTTCTCCGTTTAAAACTGACAATTGCCCTGCTCATATTAGTAAGGAATTTCAAACATTTTGTCAAAAATGGAATATTACTTTAGTGCACGGAATTCCTTAAAACTCTCAGGGTCAAGCTATAGTTGAGTGAGCTCATCGTACTTTTAAGGCATTGCTTCAGAAACAATTACAAACTGAGTCTGGCCCTTACCATCTGAGAAAGATTCAAAATCTCATTGCTGTAGCATTATATACTTGGAATTATTTAACCTTTTTAGATTATCTTGCAGACTCACCTGTTAATTTGCATTTTCGAACTACTGAATCTTTAGCAAGGCCTTTGGTAAAGTATTGCCAAGCTCCAGATCCAACCTGGAAAGGCCCTACACTGCTGATCACCTGGGTCACAGTTACGCTGCCGTGGAAGATCCTTCTACTCGACAAGCAGTGTGGATTCCAGTGCGCTATGTTCGTCCATATCATGGCATGGCATCAGGGCCTTCACAACCTGATTCCAAATTTCAATCTTCATCTGAACACGGAAGTCCGTCTTCCAAGGTCTACGTGGCCACAACCCATCACTTGGGGCCAGATTAAATCTACTACATATCAAGCTCAATAACAACTGCAACAGGCCTCATTACCTCAGACTTCTGAAAATCTTGTTGCTGCTGTTTTTGCTATTATTACTGCTAACTCTGTTATCATTTTACTTTATATTTTCTTGTTTATGGTTAATGGTGTTTCTGCTCAAAATGACACTTCTGTGGTTCGTCTTAACCCTAATTTGTGGGTTCATCATGCCTAATACATGTTTATGACCCACGGCACAAATATTGCTTTATACTATGAGCCCCCAATGGCATTTGGTCAAATTTCTTTTACCCCATGTCTTCTACATTTATTGTCTCACAACTACAACCTATTTCACACTCCTGGCATAATTGCTCAAGAAAACAGACAATCTATTCTTGGTCTCACCTGCAGACTTGAAAAATCCATCAATGCTACCTCTGCTATTATTCGTGATTTGCAGCATGAAATAGAAGACTTAAATCAAGATGTCTTACAGCAGCGTTTTAGCCCATCAGGGTGGGTTCTGTACATTAGTTGGACACCGTGGATGTGCTGTGCATTTTCATTCTTTGAATAAAACTATTGAGGATGAGCTTGCCAATTTACAATCACACATTCAAAATAATATCCATGCTCATTACTCACCTTTTGAGTGGCTAACCAATTGGCTCCCTGATTGGTCTTGGCTCAGACCGATTTTCTTTTATGCTATAATAATTATTATTGTACTAATTGCAACCTGTTGTTTTATTCAATGTATTCCAAATTTATTTGCATTATTTCACCTGCGTCCTCCTCTCTTAATTCTCTACAATTGTGATACATTAATAAATCTTTGAATCCTCCATTTAAAATAAAAAACGAGGATATGTAGAGTTGTAATTGCAGGAATGTTCCAATCTTGGATGGCAAACCTCAGATAAAGAATGTTTCCAATCAAATACAACTCAGGTAAACAAAGTCACTAATCTAAAGGAGGATTAGAGAGAGGAAGTAAACATATGTTAGACTTTAACTAGAGATAATTAATTGTATTAATTACTGTGCTAAACAGTAACGAAAGTTAAGCAGTAACCAAAGTTACACCAATGATGGAAGATAAACTAAAAATGTGTATAAATGCAAGACTAGACTCCAATAAAGATCATCATGATTCAGTTGTTCATGATCAAACAACTCGACTGCCTCATTATTGCAACAGTTGTGACAGCCTCATGCAAGGGTGGCCCCACAGGCTGGATTTGGCCTGAAGGCTTGAGTTTGACACCCCTGCTGTAGAGAGAATAGAGAAATTGCTCCCAATGTATAATAAATTTAAAGTAATGATGTGATTCATTGCCAGTGGTAGTCATGCTTTAAAATGTACTAGGATCCAGGTTCTGCTGATTTTATATGAATAGACTTATCTGACCATCCCTTTGGAAATTGTGGTTGGTACACACATTGTACTAAACCACAGTTTTGATGTTCATGGTCTGTTCCATAAATCATAGTTGACTAAAATCATATGTTGTGCCAAGCCATAAATAATGGCTTATAAAGCACACTGCCTGGTTTATATTCTACAAAAGCAAAAGCAAATAAACCACATTACAGTTTATCTATAGTGGTAAAGCCAATCTAGATGTTCTCATTGGCCATTCTGGAAAGCACAGTGACAAAGTGATTGAGAGTATTGTTTCTTTTTTCCAAAATCCTGGAGGGTAATTGTTTTTTCCTTTAAAATTTGATGTTCTATTTTTTTTGCAAATGGAACTATAGAGTACAAACGGATTATTGACTGGGAACATACCTCTCTATGTTTTGCAGCTGTCAACATGTTAACAATCAGGATCATAAACAACTCAACTCAAAATGTTGGATTTAATTGAAATGATACTATGGTATTCAAATATTTGAAAACATTCTTTGTATATATACAATAAACTTCACTTTATAAATATATAAGAGCTGATGCTGTAATTCTCAATCTTATATTACTGAAATTAAACTTTCTAGACATTTCTGAATATTAATTCAAATGAAGGGTAGAGGTGAACAAGAGCAATGAACAGATTTACAGAGCTTTACTTTAAGATAAATGAATTCATCCTGTGCAATGTTAATCTGCTCTTTCACTTGGTTTATTTCTATTCTGTAACATTTAAATACATGAAATGATAATTAAATATCTATGGTAAATTGCAGACGACCCAGAGCAATGCCAGTTGCTTTGTTAGTAAAGTAGACAACTCCCAGTTTTCTACATTCTTCTATAAGAAATAGCAGATTACCATTCTAACTTTTTCCAGATAGTTTGCAAAAAGCTTCTGTACAAACATACATACTATGATGTATCGATGTCTGGCAGAAAGTCACATACACCTCTATTGTTATATGGACTTACTGATAAAGAAGTCAAATCACTTTATTCAGAAAAAGAGGCAGATGGAAAAATAGATAGGCATAAATCCTGGAGTTGGTTTAGGTATAATTCATTGGGTATGTAATATTTCATGGATTGATGTAAAGTGTAATTGCATAACATGTCTATGTGTATAGGAGAAAGGATATAAAAATTAGGAATATATGCAAATGACAGTTGGATAAATCACTTTGAATGCATAGTTATTATTTTTCCAGGTTTAATGTATTGCAGTAGAAGATGATAGGCTGAAGAAAGAAAAAATAATAATGATTTTGAATTGTGGTGCCAGAGAAAAGGTTTTGAGAATTCTCTGGAATGTATCAAAGACAAATAATATTAGATAAAGTAAAATCAGTCTGTCTCCCAGAAGCACTAATAATACAGGTTAAATGTTTGCAATATATAATAGAAAGTAAAAAAATTGTTAGAGAAAACCTTGTTTGTTTGGGTTTTTTTTGTTAATGTTGAAGGCTATCCAAAAAGAGGCTAATAGATGACAAGGTATCCAAATATTTTTACTGCTGATGCACTAGCTCAGTAGCTCATTAGTACTAAAAGAAGCACTGTATAATTATTAACAAATTATTGTGAAAAATTATGCCTAATTAATTATCACAAAGAATTGGAAGTGCCATGAATGTGTGAGGAAGGGAAACAAGTGATGAAATGTGTATTGAGATGTAGTAACATTGCTCCTAAAGTACTTATGTGCATGGGTGGGATACCAACAGGGTTAGCAACCGGTTTGGGATTTATGAGGTTTGGTGATTTATGATGTGCTTCCCTTCAAGCTGCCGAGCATGCACCTGCAAATTGTCATCAGCATGCTGTGTGCAGAGAAGCAGCCTTTGAAACAGCCCTCTTTTCCTGCTTTTTTAACTGCAGCTGTGCCTCGTTCGGCAGCTGAAGTTGAAAAATCAGGAAATAAAGATCAGGTAAGAGCCTGGATGGGCGGGTGGGCAAAGGTTTTATCTATAGACCAGCAGTGCCCACCAGATGTCCTTCTCATCTGCTTTAGACACAAATATACCATGGAAAGAGTGAATCCATATGTGTAATAAATCTATCAGAACCCCTGTTATAGGCTATGTTAAAAACAAAGGATAACGCCAGTCTTTTTCTCTGGTAGCCTGATCTAACGAACAAAAGTTCTTTAATGTCAAAAGCATTTTTCTTATTGTGACCTATTCTTCCTTTTGCAGTTCTCCATGTAACTGATTATGGAAATCTTTAAATGTGATATATGTCAAACCATATATTATCTCCTATATTATATTAAAGTACTCTAAAAGGAGAAATATTCCATGGATTAAACACTCAACATATCCCCAAGTAAAAAGAAATGGCAAACGCAAATATACCAAAAAAAGACAAAAAGCATTACATTGAACAGAAAAGTAAACTAAATAAAATGAAACAAACACTATCACTATATTAAAAGTATTAATAGTTACCATGTTATTAATGAATGCTATACACTACTATAATATGAACCACTACTGATTTTCTTCTTGCCATTTAGATTTTTCTGAAAAGTACTATTTGCTTCAGAAACATGATTTCATAATCAATTTTAGGAGCTGGAATGTTTGAATCAGGCAGGTATAATTGTGCTCTGATGCAACGCAATTTGGTATTCAGATGTATTCAGCAACAAATTCCACTCGAGATTCCTTTCAAACTGTAACTTCCTAGGGGACTATATGCAGAAATCTGCATTCCACAGACCAATCATTTTAGGACTCATACAATTACTTAAATTGAAGTAACTAAGTAATACAAAGCGGGGACCATCCCTACTGAATAGGGATGCAGAGAGAATTTTCAGCAAGAGAGTGAAAGTTGTATAAGATCTCAGTAAAAATAGCTTATCCTGCCTTGGAAATGAAAGTCAAATTAGCTGGTGCAGATGTCATCCTCCAGCTAAATAAGAGAAAAATATTCACAAGCAAACCCAGTCCTGATGGTTTGTAAGTATTCATGGCAAGCACTGCTGGCAAATTGTGTCACAATTATTGAACTCCTCCAAGCATAAATTGGATGGGGAATGGCTGTAATTAGCTTAAGCCAAACAGGCTCTAGACTTGTCATTCTTTATCATTAAAGTGCAGGGTGATAAAGAATGGAAGTTCCAGTAATTAGCACAAAATAGGGAGGGGCCAGACTGTATCTAAAGGCCTCTTTTGCACATCCGTCTGCTTTAATGAAAAATTGATTAGAGCAAACAATATGGAATGATAAGATAATTGCACATTAATAGGCAATGATTACTTTTGAAAAAAATAAGCATTCAAAGAAGCAGGAAAGGGACATTACATAATTATGCCAGTGACTATGGACAGAAATGTAGAAAAGCATGTAATGCAGTGTTGATTTACACAGTTTTTCCCCAGTTCATTGACATCTCAGTCAGAGACTGGACATATTGCTATATTCAAGAATATCTGTATGGAGACCTTGATATTAATGCTTGCTGAAGTGTGGTGATATAAAAGCCAGTGAATTATTCAGTTAATATGATTAGGCTTGATAAAGTCCTATTGAAATTTCAATTGTGAAGTTTACAAAAACAGCATTTGGTGCAGACATCAATCATTGCATAAGTAAAATGGTCCAACTGAGATTAAAATAGGAGCTTTATTCTTCTCCAAAATATTATATGAGATATTATCCCTCTATTAGGCATTTGCCTGGATGTCTGTAGCAATGGTTGGATTCCAATTTTTTTACTAATGGTTCTGTGGACATTGGTCCACAGGTTCTGTGGCTTGGTGGGCATGGCAGGGGAAGGATATTATAAAATCTCCATTCCCTCCCCACTCCTGGGGGAGGGTTGCTACAAAATCCTATTCCTTCTCCATCCCACTAACCAGCTTTTCAGCTCCGTTCTCTTGTGCAGGGCAACAAAAGAAGACCCAGTCAATCAGCTAGGACATGGGAGGCAGAGAATACAATAGATGGGGGTGGGGCCTGTCAGAAGTGGTATTTGCCAGTTCTCCAAACTACTCAACATTTCCACTACTGATTCTCCAGACCTGTTCAGAACCTGCTGAATACCACCTCTGGTCTATATAAGAAGCTGTATCCTGAAGATGTTTTAACGATTTTGCTTATCAGAATAACTGTTTCTGTAGAAGCCTTTGCATGTTTGAATAGTGCAGAAGATTTTGCATACATGAAACTACTTTGCTCTACACATTTGATAATGATCCAGCATGTGTTAATTGTTTATTTGCATGTGTGTATGTGATGTGTGTGCCCTCAGGTCAGTCTTAACTCCTGATGATTGCATGGACAAATCCCTGCAGATTTCTTGGCAAGGTTTTCAAAACTGCTTTGCCATTGCCTGAGAGTGACTGACCTAAGCTGCTAGAACTTAGGACTAGAAATCAGCAGACTGATGCCTTAATACTGTTCTGAATTGGCTCATAATTGTTGATTTTTATATATCATATGATCAGTTTGCCATTGCTAGGGTTCAGAGAGAATTAAAGACCCATTGTTGCCCAGTTGTCTTCGAAAGTATTAAAATTTACCATGTCTCAGTTTCTTGTCCCTTAACTACAGGGGTGGGATTCTACCAGTTCACACCTATTTACTAGAACCAGTTGTTAGAAGAAATTACTGGCCTAATCGTGTAAGGAAGGCAGGAAGGTAACATTCTGGTGTTGCTTACAGAAACTGTCTCTCCATTAACCCTTATTATATTCTTGGCAGGACTAGAGTTCCTGTCTCTGGAGCTTCTCTGGAGTTTTTTTTCCCTCCTTTGCTGGTACTTTTCTTGTGTGGAGTGACCATTCAAAGTTACAACGGCACTGAAAAAAGTGACTTATGACCATTTTTCAAACTTACAACCGTTGCAGCACCCCCACAGTTATGAGAGGCCAGGGGAGGAGATGCATGCCTCGATGTGAGTGATAGTGAGTTGGCCATGCCCAGCCAATAACATGACCACCAAGCCATGTCCACCCAGTCACATGACCACCAAGCCACGCACACCAACTAAGCCACACCTACAGAACTAGTTGTTAAAAACATTGAATCCACCCCTGCTTAACTATTGCACCAAACTGTCTCCTTTCTCTTTTCTCATACACAAACCCAGTAATTTTGAATAGACTAATTTTGATCTAGCAGACTTTATATTTTTAGATAGTCTTGTAAGTACATGTTTCCTTAACTAAACTGAACTTCTTCCGGAACTGAAGAAGCTTCTTAGATGATATATTTTCAAGGCAAAAAAAAAAAAAAAATCCCACTCAAAAACATCCAGTTGCTTTTTTAATTTTTATATTTTAAAAACATCTCTTTTGGTGAACAAAGTGGTTCTAGGTTTTTACATTTCAATACAAACATGACCTTAGTTACATATTCATCTTTTATATTCAGTTTCATATCATATCATTACTTTTCCCATTTTCCTTTAAATATTCTCAAGTATTCTGATATTTATCACCCTTATTTTTATTCATAAATATCCAATTCATATCATGGCTTATATCATTTTTCTTTAAGTATTCTCATGTCTTATTTTACAATGTTATCTAAAATTATTTTATTTCTATATTCATTGTACTTATGTACTTTTATCTGTCACATTTGCAATTTTATCACATACTAAATAAATTTCAACTTAATTCTAATAGTTCAAAATTGCCCCTTTTAATTATCAATTCAAATGTGCCAGCCTTTTGCCTTAGGCATCACTCAATTTACTCCCCTTTAATTCATAATAAAAATTTACCATGATATAATCATTTTTAATTATCACACTCTAGGCTAATAACAATAATCTCCTATATACTACATATTACATATTACATATGCATATATAGATTTTAAGTCAGATTCCACATGGTATTCATTTACATTCTAAATCATTTATTGTTTCAAATATATTAATCTATTAAATTAATTATAGAAACTGATATTAATCTCTTTATTACAATTCTCATAATTCATTTTAACTTTATTCTTTGTTTTATTAAATGTAATTAGTATTCTTATGATAAATTCCCATTTCCACATTTATTCCAGTTATATCTGTATATGATTTAACAGTAATCCTTAAAAAAATCAAGCAAAAAATAAATATCAGTTCCAATCTATTCATTTTTAAATTCTATATTCTTATATATATCACAACACATTACCTTGCAGAATCCCCTTTCCTATTCTTTATCTACCCATTATCTCTAGTTCTCCTAACTGTATAATTTATTTTTATTTTTGTTCGTTTTCTACATCCCCTTATTTTCTGGTCCTTTCTTTTATTCTTCCTTTTATTCTTTATTTTTCCCCTCCATTTCTTACTCCAATTTTTATCCCTTCCCTCTCGTGAGCTGTCCTCTGTAATTCCCCTTTATGCTGTTTTCTTTTTCTTTGTTTAATTTTCCAAACAATTCTCTCTTTAATTATCCCATCAAACCTCCAGATTTTAATTTGGATTCTTTTCCCCCTTTGTTTTAATATTCATTGTTCCATTTGTTCTTTAGGGCTGGTTTCTTCTTTGTTCCCTAACCCTAACCTTAATTCCTTCCCTTCTGGTTCTCTTTGTTCTTCTTTCGCCATTTCTAATTTTTGTAATATAATACTGCAAATTTCCACTCTTTCATGCATCATTTTCTTTATATTTCTTAATTCCTATTTTATTTCCGCACAAAGTTCTGCCATTTTTGTGCACTTCTTTTAATTTTTATTTTCCCCTTTCTTTGATGTTTAAGTCCAATCCAATTGTCCAGTAATTTATTTCAACCAGCATCTTTAATGTTTATTTCCAACAATCAATGCCCATAAATCTTTATTTCCAGATTCCTTCTGTTAATTCCTTTTTCCAAAATCACCAAGTAATTCCAGGGTAATTTCTTCACACTTCTTTTTTTATCTTTTTAATATTCTGTTTTTTCACTTTTCAGGGTTTCCTTTACCATTAGCTGGAGCTCTCTGTTATATCCAAGTTCCACTCTTTTGGGGCTTTTAAATTCCAATAATTCAATGATTCCAATTATTAGCTATTTTTTTATTTTAACACATTTAATTCCAGCATTTAATTATGCCTATTTAGTGCCAAAATCATATATTTATCCAGTTTAATTTCCAAGTCTTTTATAGTCAAATATTTTCTTCTAACTTCCTCCTTCAATTTAGCTCTTTTCAAAGTTCTAAGCCATTTTTACCTGTTTCCAATTTTCTTCTCTCTCCCTCTGGTCGCCACTTTTGCAATATTTCCTAAGAATTTCTTAATTATATAGCTTAATGTCCATTAGTTGACCCTAGTTCACACTTCTCTCATGACTTCTCCGCTCCAGCATAGTCTTATTTTTCCAGACTGCACACAGCACCCTCCAAGATCCATTTTGGGAGCTTCCTAGCCTCAGAGGAGCCTCTGGAGGGGGTATTTTTGCTTGCCTAAAGCTCTTCTCAGGCTCTGGATGGCAAAAAATGGAGTGGGGGGAGCTGAGCTCCTCTCTCCATTTTTTGTCTTCCTGGGCCTTAGCAAGGGGAATCCTGGCATAGCTGCTCTATGCACAGCTGATTGTTGGGGGGCGGAAGAAAAAGAAATACCTTAGGCAGGCAGATAAGTGAGCATTGGGTGGGAGGGCGACCGGGTTGGGGGCATGGCCAGCCAGAACTTACTACCGGTTCAGCGACCACACCAAATTCTTGCTACTGATTCTCCTGATCTGGTGCGGACCAGCTGAACACCACCACTGCACAGCACAGTATCAGCAGTGGAATCCTTGAAGTCTTTGAGTTCTATAATCTGCCAAGATTTGAGATGGACACCTAACATTAGAACCATCATTAAAGACAGTAAACCAAATGTTCTTCCTTCATCAGATTGCCTGAGGAGCTGTTAATATAATTCTATAGAGGAATTACTGAGTCTGTCATTTGTATTTCTATAACTGTGTGGTTTGGTACAGCAACTAAACAAGACAGGTACAGACTCCAACAGATAATTAGGACTGCAGACAAAAAACCAGTAATCAGCCTGCTTTCCAAAGATCTGTATAGGACTGAGAAGGGCTAAGAAATAACTACAGACTCCTCACATCCTGGACATAAACTGTTTCAATCAGTGGTGGGATTCAATTTTTTTTACTACCAGTTCTGTGGGCGTGGCTTGGTGGGTGTGGTAGGGGAAGGATACTGTAAAATCTCCAGTCAGAGGTGATATTTGCTGGTTCCCTGAACTTCTCAAAATTTCCACTACTGGTTCTCCAGAACTGGTCAGAACCTGCTGAATACCACCTCTGGTTTCAGTTCCTCCCTTTGGTATACCACTGTAGGACATTGCATATGAAAACAGGGACAGTTTTTTCCCTTAATGCAATCACTCTTTTGAACACCTAGTCTTCACTGTCTTATGTCCTAAGCATATTCACCAATGTTGTATGGCTGTAGTATTATTATTACCTTTCACATCTTCTCTACTACCACCTCTTATTGGTATCTTTATTATGACTTTTATTACTCTGTTGGTTTGCATGTACACTGATAGCTTTTGCACCAAAGACAAATTTCTTGTATGTCTAATCACATTTGGCAAATAAAGCTGTTCTATTCTATTCTATTCTGTTCTATTCTATTCTAGTCATTAGACTATAGTATACCCTACATACAAATAGAGAAGCTATATAAATGATTTTTTTTTCACATTAAAAATGTGCATGTGAGATAGGAGTGCTAATGAATCCAATTTAGAAGATCTTAATAGAAAGTAATGTTGACACCTAGGCTGAATGTAGAAAAGATTAAATTGAGGAAACTGGCAGTTCATTTGATAAAAAAGCATTTTATTGAATGACATCTGGTGATACTGATATCCATGGAAATCAGAGCTAGAAAGGAATGTAACATTAAAGTCAGAAATTCATTGTGTGTTTCTTTGGTGACCTCTGGGTAAAGGCAGAAATACTTCACACAGATTTAAGCATGATTATATCTTTGAAGCGTACAAAACATCCCATCTTGAAATGTTCTGTTTCCAAAATGAACAGTTCTAGGTGATCCAATTATGAAATGATTTTTGAAGCATTTAAACTGTTCTATTTCAGTAAAGATATAACCTGTGTGACCAGTCTCAGGATTGCCTCTAGACACATAAAATGATCTGTTTTCAGAAGTGAAGGCACTGATATTTAGAAAATATTTATATGAGATATGACAGTATTACTGTCATTGCATATACATTATAAACCTATGTTAAACATGAAACAAATTATTAATAAGCAATTAGAGAACAAAAAGAGAGCAAGTTATGATGAGTTTCTAGGCTAAAGACTATGATTATTCAGAGTCTGACATTTTTCCATCAACTGTGGCTGAAATATTCAGAGGTGAACATGATCTCTACTGTGGCACACTTTTAAGCAGCTCACTAACTAAGTTTTTGAATTTGAAACAAAATTAAATTATTATGATTGGTTGCACTATCAGCCAGATGTATAGACTGGATTTGGCA
The DNA here is from genome assembly GCF_900518735.1 of Pseudonaja textilis. Next base: position 16,571,517 of record NW_020769324.1, read on the forward strand.
TTTTCTTCCATCTATTAAGTCCCTCCCAAGGACCTGGAATAGATGTTGTTTGACAATGATTTTGTCAATGCAATGGTTTTTCAGGTGTGTATTTTGGAATTGCACCCAAGTACATATTACAGATGGTACTATCTTTGCTTTCTTTTGCCATAGTTTTAGTTTATTTGCAGGTCTTTATATGTTGTGGTTTTCTCCAGTTCTTTCCCTTCTACCATTTAGACTTTTTTGTCTTGTTTATCAACATTTTTAAAGTCTCAGCTGTTGAATGGTAGTTGTTTGTCTACTTAAATTTTAATGTCCCAGAGTGCTTGGTTTCTCCATTTTATATATTTTTTTATCCTACTAGTTCTTGTGAGCAGGAAAGTGCCCTTTTAAAAAAGATATTCCAATGTATCATTGGTAATGCTTTATCATGCCATTGTTTGTAATCTGCATAGTAGCAGCTTACAAGGTGATCTACTTTTTTTTCACCTTATCTGAAGAGATGGCATTAGCTGTCTACTGTTCTCTTCTCAATTCTGACTTTCTATTCTTTTGTTTTTAAGACATGGTACTATGTAGCCAGAATTAGCCCTTCTGTCTCTTTCTTCAACTTTCCTGCTTTTAACCATTGTCAGGTCTTCTTGTTATCTGCTTTGGCTGCTAACTTTCTAATATACATGTAATAGTTTACTTTTCCATATCTCTTCATTATTCTTCACTCAGTCTTTCTTTCTTATAGACCAATTTGGACTTTTTAGTATCCAGTAAGGCTTCGTAGTATATAGCTTTAGTGCATTTTCTTCACTTTTCTTCACTCCATAGTCTTCCAATGCCTTTTCTTTTTCTTTAACTGATTGTTATATTTGAAACTGTTATATTTGAAACATTTCACACTCATCTATGCTGTGATAAATAGATCGCTGCATTGTTATTATTTTCCTTTCTAGGGCTTCTATTTCAGCTTTAGCCGGTCCAAAGTTCCAACTGTGCACCTAATGGCTAAAATTGCCAGGTATTGATTGTTTTGATGATATTTCTTTCACTGAGTTTGGCCGTTTTTTTTTTTTTTTTACTTTTCTGATTTATTCATTACTAACTTCCTTCTTGATTTCAATGTGCGTGAATGTTGTCAACCTGAAGGATAGCCAGGTATTTGTAGTTATCTATCCATATTCTTGATGTTGTTTCCATAAGGTTCTTGAGTCTTAGTTTTCATTATTATTCTCCTATTGATAGTAAGGGTGGCATATTTCTTCATTCCAAATTCATTGCAATTTCTTTGCTATAAAATTGGACAGTGGTTCTATTTCAGATGGTGTTTTTTCATTCAGCTTCCGATTGTCCATATAAAGGTTATAGAATAGCCTGGAAAATGTTTTTGATGTTTGATAGCCATGACCTGACTTGTTCAGTATTGTTTTCAGAGGAATCAATACAATGACAAACAGTAGTGGTGATAGTGAATCTCCTTGAAAGATTCCTCTCTTGATGATTGCCTCCCCTCCAGTCTATCACCATTGACCAGCAAATGTGTGCTATTGATCTTTCCACAAAGTTTCTGATGTTTCTACTGACTCCTGTTATTTTTAGGTACTAGATTATCTAGTTGTGTGACAGGGAGTTAAATGCCTTTTCGTAATAATTCCTAGCTTCATATTTTGACAAATTGGAGTTCCTTCTGTTGCAGTATTCCAAAATCATTTTGTCAGTTAGTTTTTGCTCATCTTCTGCTTGAGTAGTTTCTTTTCTTCTTTGCTGAAAATAATTTATCTTCAATTTAATTATGTTGGACTGCATTAGCTACCGCACCACTTAGCATTTCAAATTTTTTTGTGTAAGCACTAATTTTGTAGAGTTGTTTGCAAAAATGAGTCCAGCAACATATATTCATACATACAATAAACGCCATTGCAAAAACCAGTCACAACCACAAAAAACTTTGCTCAAGTCCAGACTTATCCATACTGCAAAGAATCTGCTTCCATGAACTCCACAAGGAACTCAAAAGACGTCTAGACAATGGAGAGAAGGATCTATACATTGACTACTGCACCGATTGTATCAAAAGTAAGTCACAAAACCCACAACTCCACATCCAACCCTATCTCATCCAACCCACCATAACTCAAAACTAGGCACGCATGTCCCTAACTACCTCAATTCCAACTACAACTGGCCTTAAATTCAAGCTACTCAATGCAAGAAGCCTCGTGAATAAAATACCTGAATTTCTCTTCTTACTAAATATGGCTAAATTTGACATTATATTTGTATGTGAAACATGGCTCAATGCATCTCTCTCTGACTCCATTACCACAGTAAGAGACTATCATGTTTACCGATCAGATTGTGAAATCCGTAGAGGGGGTGGTGTTGCTATCTTCTATAAAAAGTCCTTACATTTAAAAAACCTCCAAGTAACCCAAGAGCTTGCTCCTCCTGAGACCACCATCTGTGAACTGACCTTAAATATCACATTTTGATTCTTACTATGTTACAGAGTCCCTGATTATGACATCGAACATGTAAACAAGCTAAATTCACTACTAACATGGGCAACATCCTGCCCACACTCATTTATCTTTCTTAGTGACTTCAATCTACCTCACATTAACTAGACCCTAAATGAATGTAAAACTGAACCCATGCATTCAACCTTCTACAATGCTGTAACAAACCTGGGACTGGAACAACTAGTAACCAACAATACTAGACTTAATAACTGCCTCAATCTCATCTTCTGCAATAGTTTGAATTCAATTTACAGAATACAAATTAAAGAACCCCTTTCCAACAGTGACCACAGCATGATTGATTTGTCTCAACATATGTCCACACAAAAATCAACACAACGATGTGATCCCCAATTATAACTTCAAAAAAGGCAACTATTGTCTTACAGACAACGATCTTTCATCCCTTGATTGGCAATTTCTGTTCACTGGATGCAATACTATTGAAGACCATTACAACTTATTTTTACTTGAAGTCAAAAGAGTCATCAAACTATATGTACCAATAACAACTCCAAAAACCAGAAAAAACAGATTACCCATAACAATAAAGAAGTTTCAATCCAAAAAGAGATCACTTTGGCGGAAAAACAAATCTGGTCATGTTGCCAACTTCAAAAGCCAATACAAAAATCTATGCCATCAGATAACAACTGAATGCACTAATTATCACATTAAACAAGAGGAAAACCTTCTACGCACCAATTTCACCCATGCTTTCTACAATTTTGTAAACAACAAACTAAAAGACTCAAGGTCCATCCCACCCCTGAAATGACCTAATGGTAAAGACCGCAATGACGACACTATTAAAGCCAACCTCTTTAACACATTTTTTGGCTCAGTATTTGTAAACAGCAATGGATCATGCCCAGTATATCCTAGTCAAACCACAGACAACTACAATGATCTAATACATATCGATTTTACAGAAGACAATGTTGAAAAAGCACTACGCAATCTAAAACCATCTCTATTTATTGGACCAGATGGAATATATGCCTACTTCTTTAAAAAACTATCCACTGCCATAGCTGAACCTCAAAGTATAATCTTTGAAAAATCTTTCAGGACCAGCTTCTTTCCAAAACTATGGTCACAAGCCATGGTCATCCCCATCTTCAAAAAGGGAAACTCCAGCCTAGTTGAAAATTACAGACCAATCTCTTTATGTGCATCATCTGTAAAGTCATGGAATCCATTATTAACCAATCCATCATCCTCCACTAACAACCTACTCTCAAACAACCTACTCTTTAATAAACAATTTGGTTTCAGAAGAAAACTCTCCTGCAATCTGCAACTCTTACACTGCAAAAACATATGGACTACACAACTCAACCAGGGCAAAGCAATAGATGCAATCTACATAGACTTCTGTAAAGCCTTTGATTCAGTGGTACATGACAAACTACTCCAAACTACTCCATAAGACTAAAATCTTATGGTATGTCTGGACACCTGCATACCTGGATAGAAGCATTCCTGTCAAACAGACAACAAATGGTCAAAATTGGGAGTGTCCTATCAAATCCTGTCAACAGTGGTGTCCTCCAAGGCAATGTTCTAGGACCACTCTCATCATACTCTACATAAATGACCTCTGTGATCACATTAAGAGCAACTGCGTTCTCTTCAATGATGATGTAAAGCTATTCAACACCACAGACAATACTGCTACCCTTCAAAAAGACCTCGACTATGTATCAGAATGGTCAAACAAATGGCAACTTCAAATCTCAACAAATAAATGCTCTGTCTTACATATTGGCAAAAAAAATCAGAAAATAAAATACAGGCTGAATAGTCAAGACCTTGTTGATGATCCAAACTCTGTCAAGGATCTTGGAGTACTCATCTCTAATGATCTAGGTGCTAGAGCCCACTGTAACTACATAGCCAAAAAGGCATTAAGAGTTGTTAACCTAATCCTGCGTAGCTTTTTCTCTGGTAATATCACACTATTAACTAGAGCATCCAAAACATTTGCTAGACCAATACTTGAATACAGCTCATCAGTCTGGAACCCACATTATGTATCTGATATTAACACAGTTGAGAAAGTCCAAAAATATTTCACAAGAAGAGTTGTCCACTCCTGTATTCATTGCAGAATACCTTATGCCACCAGACTTGAAATTCTAGACCTAGAAAATCTAGAACTGTGCCGCCGTCAGTCCGATCTAAGTATTGTACATAGAATCATACATTACAATGTCCTACCTGTCAATGAATACTTCAGCTTCAGCCATAACAATACAAGAGCACACAATAGATACAAACTCAAGATTAACCGCACCAAACTTGATTGCAGGAAATATGACTTCAGCACCAGAGTGGTCAATGTCTAGAATACTCTACCTGATTCTGTGGTTTCTTCCCCAAACCCCAAAAACTTTAACCTTAGACTTTCTACTATTGACTTCACCCCTTTCCTAAGAGGTCTGTAGGGGGCGTGCATAAGCACACCAATGTGCCTACTAACCCTGTCCTATTATTTCTTTTATTTTTCTTATATGTATCCATGTATTCATAGCTATGTTTTTACTTATACCTATTATCTTGTAAAGCAATTGACAAACCAAATAAATAAATAAAATAAAATAAAATAAATAATTAGCCTGTAGTCACCTGGTATTGGCTCTTTTGTTGGACTTTTCATTATCAAGTAGGTTTAGCCAGATGTTAACCAACGTTCAATCTCACCTGCTTGGCAGTGAATATGTTTAGACAGTCAAACATTTCAACCAAAAACTGAGCTTTGATCTGTAATAGATTTGAGGTTTTTTAAGGAAAAATAGAAGAAGATGGTTTTTGCCTCAGAGAATGATTAAAAGATAAATTAATGTGTCTGAAGAAAGCTTCAAAATTGTAAATGTGTCTAGTAACAGATCAGTTAACAGCATAGATTAATACAGTGTCACATTAAGATATTGTTTGAATATAAAACAATTGTTCATAGGAGGTGTTAATGAACCATGAAAGCATTGATTAATAAACTATGAAAATACTGAATTATAAAATTTGGAATATGCCAGAGGACAAGGGAATTCTTGGTATTTTGATTTATTTACTAAGACTGTTCTCTCTGCAGGGACTCACTTACTAATCTATGTGGAGTGAATAATATCTTGGATATTGATGAGTAAATCTGACAAGTTTGATTTTGTTCATTTTTTCATTTTCCATCTTTAAATTAATTGTATCCCATTTCTGCCTAAGTAGTTTTCAAGTGATCAGCACAAAAGTTTGGATGTATTTAGCAAAATGTTTAGTTTGGATATATTTAGCAAAATGTTTACATATATACTTCTTATACATTTTCTAAGTATTTGATTTTTTTGTGATAATTCTTTATGCATGCATCTGCACATACATTTTCAGGAATAGAGTATAGTATTAAATTTAGTAAATCAGAATTTTTTTTTATTGAAAACATTTACTTAAAATCCTGAATATTTCAGTTCCAATGTTAGTTAAACAAATGATTACAAGTTCAAGTTTTCATTTAAGAATTCTTAAATTAACATAAAATTAATGAAATTGACATAACAAAAATGAATTGTGGCTTAAACAGATTTTTTGGAGGGAGTTTGAAAATACAGAAGGATATGAATATTGAGGTCCTAACAGGACATCTTATAAATTGTCATTTATTTTCCACTGTATGTTGAACAGTTTTTTTCCTCCACCCCTTCCCTTGGGATTAAATGCCTACATTGCTCTTTTGCATGTCTGTGGTTATGAATTGGCTGCACATTGCTCATAGTTATTTGTGAATGAGCCATTAATACCATGTCATCAGCATATAAAAGGGTATTAATAAATTTATCAAGAATCTTTGGCATATGCAAATCTACTGCATGCAGAAATCCTGGAAAATCATTGACATAGAGATTAAAAAGCACTGAGGCTAAAATGCAGTCTTACACCAATATTGGTAGGTATGTTCTTAGACAGGGCTCCATTTACGCCAGTACGGATTTTCACATGGATGTTTGAGTAAAGGGCCCTAACCAGAAAAAGGAGTCTGGTGTCCATGTTCGGGTCCGCCAGTTTCCTCCACAAGATATTTCTGTTTAACGAATCAATAAATGCAGTGAATAATTTCTTACCCATTTTTAAATACCTTGATACCAAATGATATAATGTGATATATAATGATATATGGTAGATCGCTCTGGTCTAAAGCCTGCTTGTTCCTCTGTCAAAGATTATTCTCCATAACCCAGATTTCAATTTTGCTCAACAAATGCTTTGCATACATTTTAGCAACAATTCCAATTAGCCTTATTGGTCTGTAATTATTTGGATTGCCTCTGTCTCCTTTTTTATATAAGGGAACAATAATGGCCACTTCCCAACCCACAGGTATGTAGTCAGTTTTGTTTATAAAGGTAAATAGCCCTGCTAACAAAGGCGCCCACCGGTCCATATAAGTCTTAAATAATTCCGGGAGCAAAAAATCTTCACCAGGTGCCTTATTAGCTTTTAATGATCGAATAATGGGTTTAATTTCTGAAACAGAAACAGGGGGCCAGATAGGGAGATTTTCTAAAGTTAATAAATCATTGCTTTGGGTATGCATAGAGTCCTGATTGGATTTAAAAAGATTAGAATAAAAATTCTCCCAGGTTGAAGCAGGAATGGGGATATCAAAATAAAATTTACATTTCCTCAATATACCTGAGACAGCATTCCAAAAGAAAGCTGAATTTGACCCTTTTGCCCAAATTTCCAAGTCTGACCATAATTTAATTCTAAAGTAAGCCTTCTTTGATGCTATCAATTTCTTATAATCATGCCTAATTTTCAACACGTTGCTATCGTTTTTTGAGGTGGGACATTGCTGAACCCTACGCATTGCAGCTCTCAAATATTTTCTATGTGCAAACAGTCAGAATCAAACCAGCTAACTCCAACTTGTTGGCAGTTTCTTATCGGAAGTTTGGCAGTAAGAAATTTCTTCAATGAATGACATAGATCTTCATAATGGACCATAATATTATCTGAGCCTGAAGATGAATGAGAAATTAAGCTTCTCCAGATCTGAGGTTGTGCAAAATCCAAAAAAAATAGATAATGCCGCAGTATCAACTTTGGCCCATTTGAGTTTTCTATCCTGTCTCGCTTCCAAGTTTGCAAAAAACCTTTTGCCACAAGATGAGTTTCTCCGTATATCTGAACTGCCTTGAAATAAAACTGAAATTGGTTGGTGATCACTACCTTCCCTCACATGGACTTGTATATCTGCGAACCTCTCAAGCTTATCTCTTGAAACATATATAATCTAGAACGCTACTGGAGTTACTTGAGTGATAAGTAAAAGGATATATAGTCCTTACCTCCTACAATATAGACATTACAGTTATAAATCATAGAAACAATTGTGTACCTGCAATGTTTCTTTTGTAATCACTGGAATGCCAGGGAGGAATAGATAGTAAATAATCCTCAGGAATACCAGAATAAACAAAGTTATGTAAAGATGCCCCTACCCTGGCATTAACATTTCCTGCCAAAACTATAGTAATGTTAGGATGTTGGACATTTAATTTTATAATTGTCTCTTCCAAATTTGCCCAGATATTAGGTGCATAATAAGGGGAGGAGTGAGGAGGGATATATATATTCAGTAATATCAAACTGAAAGAACCATAGAAGAACATGACAATTAAATGAGAAGCAGAAGCATCACCAAAACTGAGCTTCTGGGCTTGCCAGCCCAACTCTGCTTTGGCTAAAATTGACAAGCCTCCAGAGGCCCTTCCTTTAGTCTTAGATTTAACTGCAGGAATAGACCATGAATCAAAGCCAGGCAGATGAATCTGTTCTTCATCCGTGGTCAGCCAGGTCTCCTGAAAGAGCTATAAGATCAAAATTTATCAGGAAATCCTCCAAATCACCATCCATGGCTCTGACTTTCCAGCCAGCAATATTCCAGGACAATAGGTGAAAATAATCTACTTCCTTGTCATTTGTCATTATAGGGAGGGAATTAATGTAAGCATTGGGAGGGACACTAACATTTTCCAGTTATTCCACAGGAGTAATATTATCCAAGATTCCTTCAGAGTCAAAAAAAGACACACTGGTTTGTTTGGTGTTTGCCTTCACTACTGCCAAATTGGTAAACAGACTCCAAATGCTTCTGATGGCCAACAACCTGTTGCAAAGGTACTATTGTAGGTTGGCCCAGTGGGATAGTGTCCGAGACCAAAGGGAGTAGCAACGAGCATGTTGGAACCTCTTTATGACTACATCTACTCCAAGGTCATCTTCTATTTGTTGTTCTATTTGTTGTTCCACAGTAATTGAGCAACACTCCTTTCTTCTTGCCTGTACACCTCTTTTACACAGTTATTATTTGCAGCATCTATATGAAAAGGAATTTCATCAGAATTCTCAGAAAGAGCATTAATAACATCTGCAGCTGGGACAGCAAATTTTATGGGAGGTTTTGCAGCTTTACGTGTGACTTCTAAAAGACCCTTCAGGTTGTCTAATCTTTTGATGATGCCCGTTTGTTCTAACTCTGGCAAAGTACCAAAAGAATGAATCAGGCTTGACTCCAGTATGTCAGTACGCTGCCGGATAGGAGGTTGATTTTTCAAGTTGCCACTTCTCAAGGGTGCGGGAGAGATGACATCCTTAGAGTTAACATCTTTAAAATCGTTGCAATTAGGCTTGTGGAAAGCTGTGCTCTTCTTGTCAATATGAGTTATTAAAGGACTAATACCCTCCTTAGTAAACACGTGAATAAGAAAAATTCCAAATTCACTGGGGAAGGAATTCATTTTAAGCAGCATATTGGCTATAGTGGGTTGTTTAAAAGTCAACAAAATACGTTTAAAAGCCCTTCTGGAGGGAAGCCATTCCACTCTCTGCAAATCCACCAGCTGCCTTTCACAATGAAGAAGCTGGCTAAGGGAAAGAATAACCGTATTTCTAAATCCTCACTTCCCTTTATCCGTTTGGTTATTTAAAATCTGTAAGGTAATTTGATGCCACTGTAGATAACAGTTAAAACTTGTGTGCTTTTTATCTGAGACTTCTTGGGAGAGAGAACCTTGCTTAGCATGCACCTGTAGATGAGGGAGTAGATCACATGACAAGTTTTTTATACTTTTAGTGAAACCCAAGTTAGCGTCCATCTTTGGATCAGCAAACTTAACAGTTGACTCTTTTAATGAGTCCACTTAATTGGTGACCTCAGTTAAAGCTCAAAAGTAGTCAGCACTGTCTGTGCCATCAGCATGCATTGCCTAGATATAAAATCAAAAAAGGTTTTATTTTGTAATTCCCCATACTCTTGTTGCAACAAACCCTCAGACAGCTGATGTTTGAAAGAGGGAAGACTCCCCTGGTAAAGAAGCAGAAATGTCCAGAAGCTGTGAGCTCTCTACCTCAGCTTGTAAGTCCCATTCCAATGGATCATATCTGTTAGAAAGGCTAATAAGTGAGGATGATAATTTATTACTTACGACCGTTGACTGAATATCATTTAAAAACTCATCCATTTTAAGTTGTTTGGTAGGGTTGCATATGGACTGTGTAGCTGAAAGAGGATGCTCCCTCTTCTTCTGTTTCCCGTTGCTCATGGTGGGCTCCCTCTCAGGTGTTCGAGAAGTGGAATGAAAACCAGAGATCAGTGCGCTTTTCGCCTCCCAGTTCGGGTGTCTTCAAAATAATCTGGCGCTTATTCGTGTCTGAAAAGTCCTCGTTTTGCTTTCTTGTGCACTGCAGCTGCCGTTGTGGTGTGTGTGTCCCATTCCCCGAAGATATCTCGCATTGCCCGTGTTTGCACCCTTCTTTTGCTCTCACCCAAAAGCAGCCTCTCTTTCCTCAGTGGTGCAGATGCCTGACGCCCATTCCTGGAATGAAAATCCCTAAGTGGTTTGTGGATAGAGTTGTTTAACTTTTGGAGCTCAGTTTCACCAGTCCTTTACCAATACATGTTCACCATTGTTTTCTTTTATTATCTATTACAATGACAGCAGAAATGCAGTTGATGTCACAACAAAACAATTTATCTGTTCCATTTATCCACTATATGGATCTATAGTTATCCTGTATAATTAGAAAAAGCCACTTTCTAAGAGTAGATGAAGCTTGAAAAAAAAAATTGAATAGAATTGATTGCCAAACTCTGGCCTCTATTCTGGTCAACTCTTATCTGTAGAATAAAGAAGCAGCTTTGTGACTGCCTTAGGTCCCTGATTGGATTAGTCTGCATCACTGTGTGCATTTACAGGAAAGACAAGTGAATAAAACGCTTATAGCATTTTTCTTTGACTCCAAGGCTGATAGTAAGCTTCACTGAATTCAAGAAGGGGAATTGCTATCATCAGGCTGATCAATATAAATGGCCAAAATTTGTTACAGATATTCTCCATGATAGGAATAATTTTACTGCATATTTGGTATTATAGTCTGTATTCGCACAAAACAAAGGGGGATATCATTTGAAAATCCTTGTAGCAACTTCTGTGGTATTTCTCATTCCTTTTCCAGTTACAATATTCTAATTCTTCAGCATATTCTGATAAAAGGCAAACATATTGTAACAATGTACATATACACAAACCCATATCTTTTTCTTTATCCAAGTTTTTTTTTACACTCACATGAGTAAAATATTTATACATAGTCATAGTTGCATTTTCAACTTTCTTAATTAATATCACTTCAAATTATTATCCATTCAGCTAATCTTTAGATAAATTTCCCTTTCATATTTCAATTCATTAATTCAATATCCAGATCATTTCATCTTCACATATACTTTCAATTCTTTATCCCCTATTATTTCCATTTTCAGATTACCACCTATTTTATGTTACATTATGTGTTATTATCATCTATAACTTTCTCAAGACCAATATATAATTAAACAGTCAATGAAAAAAAAAACTTGACTAAGAGTAAAGTAAGATTGATACATTTAGGATCCACATGGTATATCCCCCCCATCTGCGATATCTTATATATATTGCAGAGATATTCATATGAACATTTTATTTTTTTCTTTGTTTCCACTTAGCCAAGATTTATCTATATAGTTTCAATAAATTTTCATTCCCCTGCTTTTGATTATCATGTAATATATTCATTATAAATATTTTACATTCCCCCATAATCACTTCTAGTTCATTATATTTTCTAATTTTTCATCTTTTGTATAATCAATTGCATTTTCTATTTCAAGTATACCACAAAAAAAGTAAAAACAGAGTTAATTTCCCCTTTTACTTCCCTTTGCCCAATTTCAACCTATAGCATTTATATACCCCTAATTCACACTTTTTGATTAATACCATATTTTCACCCACATCATTATATTCTCTGTTTTCCTAATGTCATTTAAATAGTCATTAGCATATTTTAGTGTATATATATATATAGATAGATAGATAGATAGATAGATAGAGAGAGAGAGAGAGAGAGAAAGAAGGAGGTGTAACCTCCTGAATTTCGTGATGTGATATCCTTAGCGGGTGGCTGTGATGTGACGTTCCGGGTTTTGGTTTGGCTCCGAGTTTGAGGTCTGGCTATATGTTCATGGCATGTGTCAGTTTGCTTAGTTTGGGGGTTGGAGTGTGTGACAGCTGGTGATGCAGCCATGGTCTGTTTTCTGGAGGGTGGTTGCCTTTCGTCTATGGGATAGGTTTGGGTTTGAGTCTGGTGAGGGAGATTGGTGGTGGCGTCATGAGTTGTTTTGGGTCTGGTGTTGGTTTTCATGGCTGGGACTCATTTGTTGATAAGGGCTAGTTTCCAGATGTCTGGTAGGTGGAAGGTATCATCCCATTTATTCATGTTATGGGAGTGTTTCTCTATTTCGATGGCTTCCTTGATTATTCTCTTGTTGAAGTGTTCAGTATTGGAGATTAATTTGGTTTCCTCAAAATTAATTTTAAGTCTTGTGGCTTTAAGGTGCTGGAAAAGGGAGGAAGTATTTTCTTTTTTTCTGACTGCATTCTTGTGTTCTGTGATGCGTGCATTTATTCTCCTGTTGGTTTGTCCAATGTATGTGGCTGGGCAATTGTTGCATGGTATTTCATAAACTCCTTGGTTTTCTATTTTTTCTTGTCCTTGAGTTTCTTAGGATGTTGGCTATTTTTTGGTCAGTGCCAAAGGCTGTCCAGATATTGTGTTTGTGGAGAATTTTGCTGATTTTATCTAGTGCCTTTGATGTAGGGGAGGAGGGCGATATCATTGTCCTGTTCTGTGTCTCAGTTTTTTTGGGGTGTCTCCCTTAGTATTAGGTTGGTAATTGTGTTTCTTTGGAATCCGTTGGAAATTAATACATTAGTGAGGGTTTGTAATTCTGTTCCCAAGTGGTCTTTGTTGGCTAGGCATTTACTTACATGGGAAAAGACCCGAACATGTCAAAACCTGAATACCTATACCCGTGAAAATCTACAAAAACTTATATATAAAAGGATTTATAACAATAGAACCTTCTTAATATTGCTCACTTCATCTTCATTTTTCTCATTTAGAATTATCTAATAATCTTAAGGTAATTCCCTCTAAGTTATAAACTTTAAATCTCCCCAGTCTACATTTCTAATAAAAAAATACAAAGATACATTTTCATGTGGTATCTCCCTTTTATGCTATATCTAACCCTTATCTCTAAATCTCTCGGCCTTGTCATTTCTCTTAGTTTTAGCCACCTTTTCCTTTATTAAGTTTTCCTGGCCTTTCCTTGTTATCCTTCTTTTTTCCTCTAATATTGCTTTTATTTCCACCAGCTTTCTTCCCACCCTTTCCTTTACTATTTTTTGAAATTTTTCTGGTACAGCTTCCTCTTCTTTTGCTTACTCTTGGGAATGTTTTTTCTTTTATTTATTATCTCTGTCAGCAATGTCTTAGTTTTGATACCTTTTATGTCCTTTGACAATGTCTTTGAATCTTCATGTCCATCTGGGCTGTTTTCCTCTTCCTTTGGCTCCTCCTCTCTAGGGTTCCTTTGTTCAGCTATTAATTAATTTACTTTTTCTGCCAGTAGGTCCAATAGTCCCCTTCTTTCTTTTAACATTTCTTTCCACAGTTTGCAGTTCCAACTTAAATTCTTTGCTTGCTTCTTCCATTTTTTTAATCAGTTGGGTTATTCTTTATCTTATTAAAGTTAATTGTAATCCTTGCCAAGAGACTTCATTTATTTATCTTTTCCTTGTTGGTTCTTCTATTTCCTTTGCACAGTCAACCCCCAACAGTCCCAAGATGTTGCTTTTATTTATCCTCTTGCTGCAATGTCTCCTTTTTTCTTTTAACCTTCTGGGGTTCTTGTTGTGTTAAAGTCTTTTATTTCATATCTTTTCTCATTCACACATTTAAAAGACCATTAATCTTCCATGAAGTCATCCAGGAAAAAATGTCTTCTACTATTAGGTGGCGTTCTATATCACTTCCACTTTTCAAAGTTCTTTTTTCCCCTTTTTCAATTATATTAACATTAATTTTCAACCATTTCAACCACTGGCATTTTTTAAAAGTATAATCAGTTCCAAGTAGGTTCAGCATTTTATCCAATGCCTAATTAATGCCAGGTTTTGTATATTATTCTCAATTCCATCCTTAATTTCATTTTAGCTCTTTTGTAGTCCAATTTTTATTTACCTTATATTGTCCTCTTGTTTTCCATTTGCCGCTGTTATACTCTCAAGTATAACTTTCTTTCTGCTTTTTAGGGTTATTGAAACAAAAAGTTTAGCTTCTCTTATCTGGTTACATGCTGCTCACCACTTCACCACTCCAGCACACAGTTAAGTACTGGTAGCTTCCCGTTTTCAGGGCAGCCATTAAAACTGCTGTTTATCCCTGTCTTCCAGGGGAGTATACCAAGCCAGGGAGGGGACATACAGCTTCCCTCAACCTGGCTGGCCATCTCCCCCTCTCCCCCCACCCCTCCAAGGTGGGTCTGATGGTTCTGGTTCCATAGGGACCCTCCACCAGGGTAAGCATGGATGGAAGCCACGCACGATCATGGTCTCTGTTAGTCCTCAACGGAAGTGTCACTGGAAGTTCCCACACACAAACCCATATCTGTGTAAAATCAGAGGCATGAAATTTCATCTGGGAAAGTTTGGTTTCTGATGCAAAGTGTCAGAATCATGGCTAAACAACTGAAAAATTAGGACTTTGATCAAGTGAAATTCTTCTTATAAAACTATACTATGCTTTGACAGAACATTATTTTCTGGTTATTATTTAAGCCAGGAAAATTTGAAGACTCTCACATTACAAACTGTACAATAATTCCAAACCTGGAGAAGTAACAAGCTTAATTATTCTAGCAATCAAACAATAATAAATAAAATACATAACTCAAAACACTTTTTTTAAATCACAAAGTTCTAAGTATGACTAGTACTTAGTTTTAGCCTATTATTTATTGATTAGTTTAATGACTATATCAGATTAAAACTGATGAAAATAATGCAGCAGAGTGGGATATAAAAATATTAAGTAAAATAATTGAACATAATTACATCCAAGGGTTGTAATACTTTGATCTAGATAGAAAACTCTCAGTTGAATGGCTGTAGGTATACAGTAAATCTGGGGTAGAGATATATCAATGTGTAATGTAAACATGCACAACCACATTGATTATGTTATTCAAAGACTTAGAAGTTATATAATCACATATCCTGATTACACCTTGAACTATATAAATTTTATTTAGTAGTTGTCGTAGTATTGGACTTTTGTTGTTTGCTAATCTACTTAATATTGGTAGAAACTGCATGAAATTAATTTCACCTGAAAAAGTGAACCTGAGATGGATTTAAATATCTAAGAATAAATATTGTAAAGCACCTGTTACAATTTAATTTAATCTTACAGGACTAAAAGAGAGTCTGTAACAGCCACACCTCTCATTTATTTTTATTTTCTATTTATTGTAAAGTTTTGATTCAATAGTTTTTTCACTATTAAATAAATTGATGGCATCTGGCCATGATTCACCTTGATGAGTTATTCAGCACCACAGAGAAAATGAGATGGAACATATTTCATTGATGAGATCAATTTGATTTCTTTCTGGAGGCCTTTTCCACTATTTGAAGCTTCTCTCCCACAGGTTATCATAGATAAAAATTGGTTTCTGGTAATGTTCCAAAGCAATATGTGAGCTAACAAGAAAAAAGGGAAACTGAATCTATTTTATTAGTACATCTGATTGACTAGCAACTTGGATTTCCCTCTTATAGGAAATCACTATCTTCTCTTCATATAAAGGATTTCCCTTTATAGCTGTATTCCAGGTGGACTCCGGGAAGAACCTTAGAAAATTACACTTTAGTGGCTGATTTTTCCTTAATCCCAGCACACTTTCTTTTTTATACTATAACTTTTTCAATTTCATTTCTGAGAGCAGATTTTTCCCTGTATTTAGCATTTTAGAAACCTCTTCTGGAGACTTTTCAGGTGAAAAGTAGGACTAATCACTTTTTTTTCTCTTATATTAAAAAATGCAACCTGGTGCCAATTTGGGAATGGTCATACTAAACATTAAGGAGCTACTATTATACTAACATTCAATTAAAACTACTGGCTACTTTATAGGGGATATTCTCTGTAAGAATTACTTCTAATAAATCCTACATTGAAGCAATATAATATAGATGTTGTGTGAATTCTGAACCCTAGACTAGACTTGACAATTGTAGTCACTTCTTCTTGGAACTAGACCAGATGCTGCTACTGCTTGATCCCTCAAAATCCATATGAAAAGCTAAAGCCTGATTTATAGCTTTTTGAGCATGTCCACCAGTAAATGAATTTCTAATTTACAACCATCTGTTTACTTTCTGCTAATTAGGCCATGAAAAATAACCATTAAAACATTGCTTCCTCAGGATCAATTCTAACATTAATTTTAATTGACTTGTGTCATTTGACACTGAGGAAAAGCATTCTACTTATTTGAAAAACAAAACAAAACTAGCTGATTAAAAAAAAGTGAGCTGATCTATGTGCCTCCATCCCAGAATTAATTGAAGGTTAAAAGATCAGCTAGCCAGGTTTTTCCCCCCAATAACCTTCAACAAATGCTGGAGCAGAGGCGCATATATCTTTAGAGATGTACATCTGCCACAAATTATTCCTTTTGGGAAGACTACATGATAATATTATCTCTTAAGAATTTTGTCATGTATCTGGTTGAAGCATGGCAAGCTTAACCAGAACAGAGAACAGTTTTAAACTGAATCTGTAATATAAGTACCTCGGATAAAGAGATGTACAATGCAGAAAGAAATGTGAGTATCTTTGTAAAAAGGCCTCTTAAATTGCTCAGTAAAAATTCAGAAAGAACATTGCCTCATAAAGTTCATGGTCTGTATTATCTCTACACCATCGCTCAGAGTATGAGAAATAAACACAATTATCTTAAACTCCTAATACAGGAACAAAATGCAATTTAATGGGTATGTAGCAGAAACATGGTGGGATAACTCCCCAGATTGAAATTTAGGACTTGAAGGCAATTTGTTTCAAAGGAACTAAGCTATAGAAAGGAAGTAGGAGGAACATAGTAGAGTAAATGGATCCACTCCTTTGAAATCCAAGTGAATGGATTTGGCAGAGCTCTAAAGAACAGCTGTGTTGAAGTCAGTGGAGAAACAAAATAAAAGCAATTGTTGTGGCTAGTAATTTCCAACCAAGGAGGAAACCTGGATGATGCTTTTCAAAATCTGACATCTTTTTAAAAGGGAAAATGTAGTAATAAGGGGGAATTTTAATTATTGTCACAAATGGGAATGCAAATCATCAGTGCCTAAGAAAAAAGATAATTTGTCTTCCTGATAATGTTCCCCTTAAGAGAGGATTGCAGGATACAAAAGAATCATCTCTCCTTGACCTAATTCAGCGGTGTCAAACTCATGGCCCATGGGCCTGATGCATCACGTGCTAGTCACGCCCACCTCCATTTTAGCAAAAGGGAAAAAGTTATGATACGTCATATTATGACAACATATACACCACAAGTTTGACACCCATGAGCTAATTCTACCAATATACTCAAGGAAATGGAAGTAGAAAGAATGTTGGAGAAAGGTAGCCAAGTAATGTTGCTTTTTTAAAAGCAAAACTAGCATTGAGTGTATGTGGATATTAATTTCCAGAATCCCCAGCTAACATGCTGGAAATAAACTTCTCTTGAATTTCAAAAAGGTTAATTGTAATATATTCAGAAAAATTAAGAGTAACATTTTATGGAAATATTTACTGTCTTTGGACTTTTTCCACAGTTTGGAAGGATGCCAGCCAACTTGGATTACCCACAGTATGTACTAAATGCCTTCTAGGTTTGTGGTTAAGTTTTTCAAACTTGATAACTTTAATATGTGTGAACTTCAGTTTGAAGAGTTCCCCAGCCAGCATACCTGTAGTGTACTTGTTTTACAAACTCTTAATACTGCATTCCTATTGGACAGATACCATCGCTTGGAGATTGGTTGATAACAACAGATCCGATTGGCTGCCTAAGCAGCAGGAAGTTTAAATAAATGCCATTGGTTGCACTATAAAAAGGGCTGCCACGGCTCAACTTTAGTTGAAGTTACTGATAGTTCAATAAAGAGCTGAATTCAACCCCGGTCTCAAATCTGCTTTGTTCTGGCGATAGAACAATATCGACTGGAGATTCTAGAGGTTGAAATCCACATATTTTAAAATACAGAAATACAGAATAGCAGAGTTGGAAGATCTTGTAGTCCAAGCAAAAAACCCTATACCAATACCATATCAGACAAATGGTTGTCCAATCTATTTTTAAAAACCTCCAGTGTTGGAGCACCTACAGCTTCTGAAGACAAAGCTATTCCACTGGTTGTTCTCTCAGGAAATTTGCACTTATTTCTATGTTGGTGCTCTCTTTGATTAGTTTTTATTCATTGTTTCTTGTTCTCAGGTGCTTTGGAGAATAGGTTGTCCCCCTCTTCTTTGTCCCAGCTAAGTTTGAAAAGTTGCTAAGCTTTAAAAATACTGGTTTTGTACATATTGTGGACAAATCTAAAGCTGCCTATTCCACAGAAAGGCACAAGGCATCTCAATTGCTAGGGGAAAAAAAGGTGGTAAACAGAACTGCTTTTATACTTCTCAGTAACTACTGGTTGAGTACTTTAAAGACATGAGACAACATGCCTATAGGCTTATTAAGGATGAGCTCATTTTAGGTTTCCAACCAATAAAATTAGTTTTAATTTAAGGATATGCTCACCAGCTAAACTTATCTGCTTGATATAAAAATCCTAAAGTACTTCTGTCTTACAGCCAAAGGCTTTACATGTTTAATTGGAACTAAATAGCACAGTAAGATAGCCCTTCTAGTTTTAGGAACTAAGAAAATGCTGAATTGATTCTGAAAGGAATCGATACATGGATAGAATATGAATGACCTAATTCATTAAAAAGCTAGTAGCTGACTAAACAATTACCACACAGTTTATCCTAAAGAGGTTAGAAATAACATTAGAGCTTCACAGTAATTAATATGCAGATGATAATAGTGTTACCTGTAATTTTCATCTGATCCTGGGAAGACGGGAACTTAAATTCTTAAGATTAATTCCTTTTTCCCCCAGTTCTGAGATAAAATAAAAGAAACATAAACTTAATCATGAAAAAATGGAACTCTTGGTAAATGGATAATCTGTAGTTAGGTCAGCCATTATGCAGAAGGCCTCATCATTTTAAAATGTCAGCTTCATAATATATAACTCTCCTTTGATTTTGTACTTTTTGTACAAAACAGAGATTGTTTCAGTGTGGATGTTGTGAAAGAAGAAAGAAGAAAGAAATTATGAAATATTGATAGGGCCACAATGAAACAGTGGACTCATTCAACTTTAGTTGGGAAAAGTTTTAAAAGATAAAGAGAAGAATTAATGAAATTAGGGAAGTTAAATTATATCTTTAGGATTGATCTTAATACTTTTATAGAAGGTGAAAGTATATGTCTACTATTTAAAACCTTGATTTGATCTAGGTAGAGTATAAAGTTAACATTAATCACCAGAAGTTCTGCTTCTGAAGTTTTCAAAATTACTTAATTTGCTCTGATATTCAAATGAATTTATTGTGGCTCACCAAAAACTATAAACATTAATTTCACTTCTGTAGAATCTTGGGCTTTTGTGTATCGTGGTTAGTTTAGAAAATCACATGATGATACATCATTAACTGTATTGTTTTATAGAAAAGTCCTTGGGAGACAAGGGGAAGAGAGAGACACAGCCAGAAGAAAGGTTGAATAAGAAACAGCTTGAACCAGCTGAACATCTTCCAAAACAGTGGTCTCCAGAGGTGGTATTCAGCAGGTTCTGACCAGCAGCGGAAATTTTGAATACGTCGGAGAACTGGCAAATATTACCTCTGACCTGAGATTTTACAGTATCCTTCCCCTTCCACACTGACCAAGCCACACCCACAGAACCGGTAGTAAAAAAAGTTGAATCCCACCACTGGCGGTTGCCAACCGGTGGACCGTGGCCCTGCGAGAAAATTTTGGCTCACCCCTAGAGCACCCCCCCAAAGTAATTAATCCAGGCTTCACAGAAACATAAGGCTGTGCCTCCCACATGGCACACAGGTGGTACGCACCCTCCTGACCTACTCACTCCTTAACTGGCAAACTTGCCTGCTAAATTGCTATTTTTCCTTTTTCTGACCATCAGCTTTTCTGCTGTGCTCGGCGAAACTGGTGCAAACCAGTTGTATACCACCTCTGTTCTAAGGTACAGATATACATATCTCTTTGTAACAAAATATAAAAGCAACAAGACTTGGACTAATATCATAGATCATGTAGGAAGTTGGAACATAATCAATTTTGTACTATCTCTTGTGCTTTTTGAACCACTGTAACATAATACAAGTAGTCATCCGCTTAATAGTTGTAATTACTAAGTGGGAAACTATGGAATCATTCTGATCTAAAGTTTGAAAACATAAATATGATCCATTGTTAAAAATATATAGAATAATATTTTCCTGAGCAAATTTTTTGAAACAAATTATAGAAGTAGATTTTCTTGAGTACAGAACCAATTTGGTCTGGCACAAGACTAGAAAGCAGAGACAATGAATTCTAATACTGCCTTGGGTATGAAAGCCAGCTGGGTGACTTTGGTCCAGCTAAAGCAACAAGCTAATTGGTCAATTCCTGTGCAACCAAAGAATCAACACTTGATTGAATCAAAAAAAGCAGAGCTTGCACTTGTGGAACAGTACTTGTAAGGAAATAGAAAGCTTTTTTTTCTGAGCAGCTATTCAGGATGGAAAGATGAAAAACTAATGGAACTATTAAATTATGAAACTCTGTTCTTTCTTCTACATCCCTTCTTCTGACAAAAATCTGTTACTCCTAAGAAGAGAAGCCTCTTAGGTCAAATTATACTGCAAGCGAAGCAGAGATTATTCAGGATCCAAACTTAACCAACCAAGTCTTTTAACCCAGACCCCTCCCTGTAAATCCATCAGATCAGATCTATTGTTGTTATTTACAGAAAAGAAGGATTGTAGGAATGAAGGATGACTTAGTAGAATGGCATCTGTTAAGTGACAGATGTCTCTTCAGAACTATACTGTTGAAGGGTCATGTTTGTTTACAAGGCAATAATATTTAAGAATTCATTTTAAAGCAAATAAAGGAGGTGGCAATGGACAGTTCTTTTGCTGAAGAGTATGTGCCAGGTGTAACCCTCATTTTTTATTATTATCATATTCTGTTTTCCCTGTTATTTATCTTTCAAAAGGGAATGTAGATTCTTTAAAAAGAATAGATAAAGAATAGATAAACATTGATATTTAACAGGATCACTCTACTTTAGGTTCCAAATACATTTAAAGCATTGAAATACATCCAAAACTGAATCTCCCATTCTTTTCCATCCAACACCCAAAGCTTGTTTCCATGGATGCAACAATTGTCAGTGTTATTCCTACTACAAACTGACTGGCCTATTCATATGCCTTCAGCATAAGCACATTACTAGATATTTTAAGCTTTCTTTGTAGAGCTTTTGTGCTCCCTTTTGCTTTGATCATTTGTTAGGAAACTTTCAATGTAGCAAGATTATGGTGCGCTGAAACATTTTCACTTTCCAGTTTTTTGTTCCCAGTAAAATACAAAACAGAGAGAATGAAAATACTAAACCCTAACTTACACACAATTGTAAATCAACTTTTTAAAATTCAGTTATTCTTCTGGCATTGTTTCTGTATTTCCATGACAAATGGCATAGAACACAATATCATTTTCCACAGATCTAAAACAGCTTGTACTATGTACAAAATGTTAGGAGAGTATATGTCCATATCAGTGGAAATATTGCTTCTTTTGAGCATTTCCCTTAATTCATGGAAATGTGGAGAGAAACCTATGCTTAAAACAAATTAACGCAAGAAATATTTCAACTCTTATGACACAAGTTCAATGTATTAAATACCCAGCAAAAAGGCTTGAATTTTAAAAATAATTCCACTGCATTTTTCATTAAAGCATCTTCAAACTTTGCCCAACTTATTGTTTATAACATTGGCTTCAAAATCTTGTAACATAATTTGTAGACATTTTCATGTACACTTTCCTTAAAGAATATATTTTGGTGGATAGTTTTACTAGTGAGAAAATATGGAAAATGTTTGTAATTTTTTAAAAAACATATACAATAAAAACGTGCCCCCCTCACATTTCTTATTTCAATTAGCACATACATTCTAGGTTCTCCTATCTGATAAGTCCATAACTAGTACATTTATTAAAGATCTGATAAATCTAATTTATACCCTTAATTAGCTCTAAGAAGAACAGTCTTCTCTTTTACAAATGTTATATACATTCAAAAGATTATAACTATTAAAGAGTGACAATAATAATATAGATACTAGTAGTACTGTAGGAAACTGTGAGTATATGAAACCATTCAAGATAGCATATTCTGATTACATCCGATTGTATTTTTAATTTTTATTTAGTTGTTTTAATTTTTATTATCTACTCTTGGACTGTTGTAATAAAATTTTCCTTGTTCTTCAATCTTTTCTAAAAACAGCTCGAACATCTGAAATTTTTCTATGTAGGGTTCAAATCTGGCATATTCTAGCAGCTAAACTAAATATATTATATGATAGCTTCCACACACTCTTTATTCCTTCCTTTGTCTTGAGATATAGACATATTTGTAATCTTAGTCACTGTGCTACCCTCCAGATTAGTTGGTATAATTCTTCTGTTACTTGACATATTTCTGTGAAAAATCCATCACTTCTTGTATATGTGAATTGGAGTGCTGATGTAACTTCATCTGCTTGTACTAAAGATTCTAATAAACAGGAGAGGTATTCAAAAATATCTTGGATGTCAATATCTCTATTGAATTTTGAATACACAATTTTAGTATACTTCAATGTTTGTTGGCTCTTATTTGCATTAATTATAATATGTTGATTGGCCTCTTTTAGCTTTTTAATTTGAGATTGAAATCTTTTGAGTTCGGATTTAAAAAACAAAACTTTGGTTTTTCTCTTTTTCTTTGGGGTTTTTCAAAAGTCATTGCAATGTTCTTTTTTTCTTTTTTAACTATTCCTTTCTGAGATACTTGTCTTTCCTGGCTTTGGCTTTGGCTTCTCTTCTCCTCTTGACAATTTCCACTGTTTGTTATCCAATTTGCTTTCTTCTCTTTCTTGTTCTTTGGCAACTTCTTTTTATATAATTATCCTTAACAATGTACTTAATTTTATTCCAGTAGTATCCTATTAATGACATTTGGGACTTAAAAGGGATTCCTGATATTCTTCTTAAATATGGTGGACATGTGGAATACATCATGGAAAATGATTGGCTTTGTTTTTTTGCTTTAATTTTCTGCTTAAACTATTAATTATATTTTATTTACTCTAATTTAATTTTACTGCTATATGCATACAGTACATTAATTTTTCCATATATTGTAAAAAGTTTTGACTCTTCTCTGTGTGGGGCGTTTTAACTTTTGTAATACATAAATCTAAATCTAATCCCGATGTATAGAACTATTACATTGATGGTCAAATATATATTATTCAACTTTTTACTAAAACTTATGTAATGCCTATACTCCTAAAACAGTGATTTCTAATATAGAAACAAAAAAGGGTATCTCCTGAGATTTCTCATTCTATGGCTTTATAGTCTCTCCAACTTCATGTAATTTTTGCTCTGGGGAATATAAGACAGACTGTTCTATTACTGAAGTTTCCATATCTATCATTAAATGCTATTAATTCATGGAACAAGAATTTGACGTGGAATTGGACACAGCTCAACATTTTCAACATTTATAGTTGAAAGAATCTTTCAAAGAGCTATTTTAGAAAATTTATGGGATCTTTTTATTCTAAAGAAAATCTGCCATTATCAACAGATTTTGGGAAATCAATAGTGAAACAAATACTTTATATTGAATACCATCCTTCCTTAATATACTTTCCCTTGAAGTTTAATAGATATGCCTAAATGATGAAAGAAAAAAGAAAGAATATCTTGAACCTATTCTTTAACATTACAAGTGTAGGAGTGCTTTTTCTTTTTTCCATGTCTTTGACAAATCCCAGACCTGATAGATGTGGAGTTTTTCATAAAATATCAAATTCCATATTGGAGATTATAATTCAATTTCATATCTACCTCGTTAATTACATTTTCCTCTAAAGTTGTATTAGCAGATGTCATAAATTGAAATAACAGCGACTATGACTAGATGCAACCAGGTTATTTGAGACAGCTGACAATTTTATTTTTTTATCAGCACAATCTGGTCTTCAACCATTGTTAAACATTCTTTCAGAATGCAATAAATATAATATAAATCAACATTTTATAATGAACTAACTTCATTCTTAAGCCATAAAATATATATTTTAACATCGCTTAGAATTTGAATATTCAATTTTTCCAAAATTGGATGTTCCAATTCCTTTTTCCACACTTCATACTATCATTGTTACCCTTCACCCTACAGTTTGCTACTTTTACTTCAAATACATCTCTCATTGATCTTAGAATTCCAGATATCTCTGAAGCTGTGAAAGCATTTAGGCCATATTGTTTTGTGAATATATATTTCATTGTACGTATATTTTAGAATTCTTCTTTGATGCTTTCCTTAATTTTTGCTTGACTTTCTAGTTCATAGAAGAAACATCAGAGTTACATATTCTAAAATAAATAAATAAATAAACCTGGCAGCCCGGATTTTGCTTCCCCAGAGAACAACTCAGAATAAAAACATTTTATAATGTCCTTAACATCAGTTCAGGAAATTAAAAACCTGGCTTATTTTATCAACTGCACTAGTTATTGTTCCACTGGAGAATAAGGCTAATATATTGTCTAGTTTATTCAAGAAACAGTGGATATATTTAGGAACCCTTATTCTGCCATTTGGGAATTCTTTGGTATTCAAGAAGACTGATTAAATCTAAGTTTGTTCTTTACAGAAAGATTAGAAATGGGTGTGAAAAATAACAATCTAGATGAATGTTGACATGTAAATGAAATATGCTAATGAGGGATTCAGAGAGAGTCTTTTAAACTACAAAGGATTCATTTCTTGAGTTTAATGCTGTTTAATCTACACACATGATTTGTTTTATGTCCTCACAAAAAATTAATAGATAAAGTTCAAGAGAATGAAAATAATAAATGTGGACTATTTTTATTTATTTAAGGTAAAGGTAAAGGTTCCCCTCATACATACGTGCTAGCCATTTCTGGCTCTAGGGAGTGCTGCTCATCTCCGTTACAAAGTCAAAGAGCCAGCGTTGTCCAAAGATGTCTCCGTGGTCATGTGGCCAGGCGAAGGCACACAGAATGCTCTTACCTTCCTTCCAAAGTGGTCCCTATTTTTCTACTTGCATTTTTACATGCTTTCAAATTGCTAGGTTGGCAGAAGCTGGGACAAGTAACGGGAACTCACTCCGTTATGTGGTGCTATGGATTCAAACCGCCGAGCTACCAACCTTTCTGATTGACAAACTTAGCATTTTATCCACTGAGCTAGAACATTCCTTTGTACTTAGTGCTACTCTAAAAGGCTACTGGCTTATTTGTTTGTGGAATTCTTAGGACTGCCCAGCTCAAACAATGTACTTTGGATATTATAACCAGCTAACTTCCAAACAAATAATGCTGATGTAAGTTATTTTCCTGATGAATTACATTGTTGGCTGTGTTTCTTCCGTGACAAAAATTGAAAAAGCATTATATGATTCAAGTATGCCCATAAATATGCATTTTTGCATGCTTTCGAACTGCTAGATTGTCAGAAGCTGGGACAGGTAATGGTAGCTCACTCCGTTACATGATGCTAGGGATTCAACCTTTCTGAAAGACAAGCTCAGTGTCTTAGCTACTGAGCCACTGTGTTTCTTTTTAAAATTTATTTATTTTTTTATTAATTAAATTTATATTTCAAAATTTGAGGTGATAGTGTCAAAAGATAGAACTAAAACTGAGTGAAAAAAATCAGGGAAAACTGGTAATTGTAGATATTTCTTTTTGAAACAGAGATCACAGTATTTCATTATATGAGAATTGGCTTTCAATTTTAAAAAAATTCTTATGCTTTTTTTTTCATCTACCTTATGACTCAGTGAAGTCATTTGAATTTGTGAAAAATCTGAAATCTATCCCTATTCTACTTCTCTATACTCTTAGAAATTGGAAATTTCCATATTGGGATAACTGTTGCTGTTCTATATTATGTTTCACTTTGTTAAAATTTTATTTTTAATCCTGATATTAAGATGCATTTACTTCTGTATTTATATGTGAATTGAGTAAGCAACATGTTTATTGAAAGGTGGAATAAATATTGTAAAGAGAGTAAATTAAATTCATAAACATTTTCACTTTTACATAAAACATAGTGATCCCCATCTGCTGAATGACATGACACTAATGAGAGTTTACTAAAGTGATCATCTTTAGAATTGTTCAGAGATATTTATTTGAGTAATTTAGAATATATTGTTTTTTTAAGTACTTCAAGAAATCCTTAGTGAGAAAGGAAGACAGGATTAGAAAAAAAAACTTATTTATATAAATATGAGAGAACTTTTCTAAAAGTGTTTTTCAAGTAATGTATTGATTCTTCAGGCAAAAATATCTCAAGAAACAATATAAATGTGGGAACAATATAAATGGTATGAATGTGAATTATTACTAAAACAGTAATAAATTATCCAGAAGGAATTTAAAGCAAATAGAATGCAGACACCAATATCTATCAAGCATCAACCAATACTTGACATCTCCCACATCAGCCTAGAGTTCAAAATCAGCGCTAACAAATAGTAAAAATAGGGAGCGCTGTATCAAATCCTGCTCCAGTTAACAGTGGTGTCCCCAAGGCGGTTTTTCTAATACCCACCCTCTTTATAGTCTATATAAATGACCTTTGCGATCACCTTATAAGCAACTGAGTCCTCTTTGTGGATGACATAAAACTATTCAACATCACCTACAATGCTGCTATCCTTCAAAGTGACCTTGATTATATGTCTGAATGGTCAAACATCTGGCAACTCCAAATCTCGACCAACAAATGCTCTGCCCTGCACATTGGTAAAAAAAAATCAATACACCAAATACAAACTAGGTGGATATGACCTCGTTGATGATCCTCATTCTGTCAAGGACCTTGGAGTTCTCATATCAAATGATCTAAGTGCCAAGCTCGCTGTAACAGCATTGCCAAAGAGGCATTAAGAGTTGTAAATCTAACTTACAAAGCTTCTCCTCTGGAAATATCGAATTACTAACTAGAACATACAAAACTTTTGCCAGACCAATACTCGAGTACAGCTCATCAGTCTGGAATCTGCACTGCATATTGGACATTAATACAATTGAGCAAGTCCAGAAGTATTTCACGAGAAGAGTACTACACTCCTCTGCTCACAACAGAATACCCTATATCACCAGGCTTGAGATTTTGGGCTTGGACAACCTTGAACTATGCTGCCTACCATTAGACTTAAGCGTAGCACACAATAGTATCTGCTATAATGTCCTACCAGTCAACGACTACTTCTGCTTCAACTACAACAATACAAGAGCACAGAACAGATACAAACTCAATGTAAACCACTTCAAACTCGATTGCAGAAAGTACGACTTCAGCAACAGAGTGGTCAATGCCTGGAATGCACTACCTGACTCTGTTGTTACATCCTCTAACCCCTACTCCTTTAACCTCAAACTATCCACTATTGACCTCACTCCATTTCTAAGAGGTCTGTAAGGGGCATGCATAAGTGCACCATCGTGCCTACCGTCCCTGTCCTATTGTCCCCATTTATTTGTACCTATTTCCTGTATTCTTACTCATGTTTATACTGATACCTATTATCTTGTAAGTGATTGACAAATCAAATAAATAAAATATACATCTATCCAATTAAGCCCATCTGAAAATGACAAGGTGCTGAGTAAATTGGTAGCATCTAAATTTGTTTGTATTTTTTTTTTTTACTGAATGTCTTACAAGAAGCTGATAAACCACTTTCTTTTCTATTGTGCAGGGATAATAGTGTGGCAATCGCCATGTAAAAGGTGATTCCTCACCACACTCATTGGAAGAGGAAGCATAACTCATTGGATAAGAGTGTGGAAATCCTGGCATTCTTTTGGAGCCAGGTCAAACTTTTCCAGTCTTATCAGACCTTTTATCCTGGCTAACAAAGCTACAATCATGTAATTCAGTGGTGGGATTCAACATTTTTTTTACCACCAGTTCTGTGGGTGCGGCTTGGTGGGCGTAACAGGGGAAGGATACTGAAAAATCTCCAGTCAGAGGTGGTATTTGCCAGTTCTTCAAACTACTCAAAATGCTACTGGCTCTCCAGAACTGATCAGAACCTGCTGAATACCACCTCTGATCTAATTCTGTAGAGCCTGGTGTATTTCAAAGAATCTGATGTCTGTTATTGGTTCCTATTAAGGTAGGGGACAACATCTCATGACAACATTAAAACAAAAGACACCTAAGCCAGTAGCAGAGTAGTGCATACCTAACATATGAGAAAATAATGTGAAGCTTTAGTAATCAGACTTCAGAATTATAATGTTTACAGCAATCTATCTGGGCTTTCTTCAGTTAATTTTTGTTTCACGTACATTTTTGTGAACAGGAATCTAATCTATAAATCTGTCATGTTGAAGGCTTATGCTGTATTGCCTTTTATTATCTCATCAATGTTTTCTATAGTTCAGTTTTGGGAGTTACAGAGATAACTGTCAGGAAAATTTATAACTGAATTCTACAATACTCAGCTTGCACTAGACTTTCTTTAAAGGCAAGACACTTATTCCTTGAGTTCCATTTAAAATCAAATACTTTTGTGTGTGTGTTTATATACCAATGTGTTCAGAGGCTGGGTTATTAGGATACCCTATTCTCAGAAATTGTATATAATTTTGCATGAAAAAAATGGTGTTCGATTATATAAACATTGGTTTTCCATCATAAACTAAGAACAGAGATATTATCTATGTTATCTTTACTTGGTATTTGATTTAAAGTTTAATTAGATTGCTTATATCTTCCATAACAATTAAATGAAAATATTTTCTGCTTATTTAAGATTGCTGTAAGTGGCCCTTATTTTTTTAAATGCCTGCTTCCAAGTAATTAATGTAAATCAATTAAATTGAATTTTGATTTGTTCCTCTTTGGGTCAAACATGAAGCAAAATACAATAGTGAAATGTAGAAAGGATCGTGACAGGGATTGATGAGTCAGTTTTGATTTTCTCAGACATTTATTTTTTCATGGTCAAGTCCTTCAATGCGACTGACTTAAAAATAAATATATGATTTTAATATGTTCTTCTTTTTAAAAAATGAACCACCAAAGACCCCACACAACTGGATTATATTTGAATTATAATATTTTAAATAGATTATTTTCTTTCTTGATATAAGACTTTTTGCAACTTAAAGCATTGATTCTATTTTATCCAAAGAAGGTAAACATGTATGTATGTATATATGTAAACATTTGCATATTTATTGATACATACTTTTCACTTAAACTTTATGGCACTGTCACCTAATTGATAACAAAAGACAGGTGTTATCATTAGAAAAAAATCTCCCATGAAATTGTCTTGCTAACTGAGATTTTCTTTTTCAGTTGTGGAATTCTTAATTTTTTCAGTAGCATCAACAATTTATAGCCTACCATTATGGAAAGTTGGATTTACTTTCTGTTTCTTTATTCAAACTCAGCATCTGTAGTAAAGTCTGTGTGATGTCAGTAGAAAGAGATGAAAGAAGCAAAGTGCCCCACTTTATTTATTATGCATTATTTAATCATATTATACAACTATTATTATGCTTTCATACAAGTTTTATTCACAATCAAACAAAAAGTTGTAGATAAGTTATTCAGTTTCTTCCAGTTCATACCAGGTGAGCATAGCAACATCAGTGTTTCTAGTAGAGGAGTCAAGTTTTGTACTCTTTGTTACCTTAGCAACAAGTTGTAGATGTTATCTGCGAATAACATTACAGAAAAAAATATACACACATTTTATGCTTGCATTAAGAATTTGACATTTAACATGGTAGAATCCATTATTTAGATAATGTACATTGTCATCTACAATGTGCTGCATAGAAATTTACTTACTTATTGTAAAATAATAATAATGCATTATTCAGGGAAGTGCCTGTAGCAAAAGCATGGAGAACATTTTTTAAAATTGAAATCATTGACGTATTTATCAACCATGTAAAAAAGTAATTATGAAAAGAACAAATCTGTGAAGGTAGAATGCAGTAGGACTTCTACTGTCAAACAGAAGAGTAATACCATAATTTAAGAATTTTCTATCTAAAGGGTGGGCATCATATAGCTATTATGGCAGCTTTTCCTTTATCTGTACTAAGTTCCTGGTCTACTTGATTTTAAATTTGTTTTGAGTTTCATTTCAGTTTAATTTCACAACACAGAAATAATTTGAGGGGAAAATTAAAAGTAGCTATAAAGCAAAATTCCAATCATCACATGTATGTACTCAACACATCAACAAGCAAGGTTCTATTGGCAATCCAAGAAACAAAATTACTGAGTAGCTTTAATGCAAACGCTTTGCTTGTAAAAAGAGAATGTAGATTAGATTGGTAAGAATAACTGAGGACTAGGAGGTTATTGAGAATTATCCTTACTATTTGGCCCTTGGAAATTCAGTAAAATAAAGTCAGTAATGCATAAAAGTTTACAGAACATTAGAGAATTTTCAGTGAAAGACGTTTGCCTGAAAGCACTTGCTCTACTTTTTTTACCTTCTGATGATCCAAAGATTTAGCTAGTACATGCCAGCTTCACAAGTGTGTATTCTAACGAACAACTGAATATTCAGGAACAGTATTTACTAAAAATACCTGAGTGCAAAGTTATTCACAATTATTTATTTAACTGTTCATAACTTTCCTCGTATCAGTGGAATTCAGGTAAGGTTAAGCTTCCTCATGACTATATAGAACGTATTAAGCTCTAGCTTCTTGTGACTACATAGACATACCGGTATGTAGTACTTTTTTCAATAATTTTCTCAACAACTGCAAGAAGATAGGCTGCCATTGTCTTTTTCTAGGATTTGCTTTTTTTAAATTGAGTCTCCCTGATGGTCTCCTGTTCAAAGACTAACCCTATCTGAGTTTCTCTGATGTTCAGCTAAGTGCTGCCATCTTCTGAAATACAATTAGTACAGACAATAGGAATAGAAACAAACAAAAATTAAGACCAGTCTATGGTCACTAACATTTCAAAGCTTGCTACATATCCTGAACTTTAGTAAACTTGAAGATTTATGATAGGGAGACTGTATTTCACAACTGGGATGCCATAACCAAGAAGCCTATCTTAATAATAACAGGTCTTGTATTAAGATTAGATAAACACAAACCAAAGGTAAACATAGTAATGCTTTGTACACGCTCCCATAAGTTGCAAAGTGCCCCTTTTGAAGGTTTTGTCAGCTTTATTAAATATAATTATTAAGGCCTTCAACTTGGACCTGAAGCCTGTTGGCAATCAGTACAATTGTTAAATCCAGTGAAATTACTCTAATTTCAGGGTGATTCTCCTCACACTAAATTGTCTATCTCAGTCAGCATTAGCCATAAGAGCTTCTATGTCACCTTCAAGGGCAACCCCAAGTAAAGTGCTTTCTATTGAATTAAGTGGTTCTTACCTTCCTTTAATTTACCCATCAAAATTGATCAAAGCAGTAGATAACTAACAAACATTAAAGAAATAACACATGGTTTAAAATACTAAAGACACTATTAAAATTGTACAGAGATTTAAAAAGGACTAGTTGAAGAAATGAGTTAAAGTGTTTAGTTTGTTTCTGTTTGTGTGTGCTTGTGTGTCTGTATGTGTGCTTACAGCTAGTGCTATGAGAACCTGATGCCTAGTTTGGGAGAGGCCTGGAGAAAGATCCTTCCCATGTACTTGACAAATGAACTTTAGATAATTTTCAGAGACTGGGGAACCCACTTATAGTTCTAACAATGGTGCTCTTGCTGGGTAAGCATGTCCGATCACAAAATATCTGCCCTGGAAAATAAGCATCAATTTCCAAATTCCAATCTGCCACATCCTGTTCTTCTCATCCCCAGTAATCTGTTCACTCATACTATTTACCTTTCATTCCACCATCTCTAAGTAGGAAAGTACATTTCTAAACTGTAGCCCTGTATGTGTGTGTGCGTGCGTGTGTGTGTGTGTGTGTGTGTGTGTATTTTAAGAAACTTTATATAGTCCGCTTGGGATTGAAATACATTCTTTGAGATCAATATGATGCTTGAGGATCATGTTGCTTTTCATTTTCACTTTCCAGGTGGCATGCAAAAGACTGCAAGGAACTAATTTGTAACACATTCATGGTCCTGAGAACCATATTGGGCACATTTGAATTGATCCCAGAAAAAAAGTGGGGGAAATCTTTCTGTTTTATTTATTTATTTATTTTTATTTGTCAATTGTTTACAAGATAATCGATATAAGTAAAAACATAGTTATGAATACATGGATACATATAAGAAAATTTTTTAAAAAATAAAAGAAACAATAGGACAGGGATGGTAGGCACTTTGGTGCGCTCATGCATGCCTCCTACAGACCTCTTAAG
Source organism: Pseudonaja textilis (assembly GCF_900518735.1). The sequence goes on from NW_020769324.1 coordinate 16,604,216, forward strand.
AAAGGGGTGAGGTCAATAGTAGATAGTCTAAGGTTAAAGTTTTGGGGTTTGGGGAAGAAACCACAGAGTCAGGTAGGGTATTCCAGACATTGACCATTCTGTTGCTGAAGTCATATTTCCTGCAATCAAGTTTGGTGTGATTAACCTTGAGTTTGTATCTATTGTTTGCTCTTGCGTTGTTATGGTTGAAGCTGAAGTATTCATTGACAGGTAGGACATTACAATGTATGATTTTATGTACTATAGTTAGATTGAACTGAAGGCGGCGTAGTTCTAGGTTTTCTAGGTCTAGAATTTCAAGTCTGGTGGAATAAGGTATTCTGCAATGAGTAGAGGAATGGAGAACTCTTCTTGTGAAATATTTCTGGACTTTCTCAACTGTGTTAATATCAGATACATAATGTGGGTTTCAGACTGATGAGCTATATTCAAGTATTGGTCTAGCAAATGTTTTGTATGCTCTAGTTAGTAGTGTAATATTACCAGAGAAAAAGCTACGTAAGATTAGATTAACAACTTTTTGGCTATGTAGTTACAGTGGGCTCTAGCACTTAGATCATTAGAGATGATTACTCCAAGGTCCTTGACAGAGTTTGGATCATCAACAAGGTCTTGACTATTCAGCCTGTATTTATTTTCTGATTTTTTTTCCCCAATATGTAGTATGAGCTCTTTCATCCTTTGAACCAACCAACTTTTTGGGGGATAGGAAGATGGCTGGTGCATTTTACACACATTGAAACTTGAAAAAATTGCACCAGAATCCTGTGGTTAACTTAGAAACGATAAAGACATCCTATAGAGTGGAGACTGATTGAATCATGTCTGGGATTAAGTAGAGGAGTGTAAATTAGGAGGCAATTCAAGTATAGTAGCCTTCCCCATCCAGTGCACACCAAATGTGTTAGACTACAATTTCCATAATTCCCAGCACAAGGTCCATCCTCTAAAAATGTTCACCAGTATTATATAATTTTGGATTCAAAGAATGACGCTAGTCTATTAATGCTTGAGAAAGAAGCTAGATGAGTAGAATAGATATTCTAGATATTAGAAACACCAATCAAGCAGAACACAGCAAATTCCAAGACCAATAAACACAGACCAAGACTCCCAACCAATCAGGGTGAAGAAAAAAACATTCCGGCACAGCAATAGCCTGCCCCAAATTTAAATCTGAAACCACTGTAAAAGCCTGACTCACAGATGAACACTATACAGAAGCCTGATGATGGCAGATGAGATTCTGCTGAAACGTTGCTACAACTTTAAAAGCACAACTACAATGACGTGGGAAAATACCTGAACAAAGCTGAATGCCACACACACACACACACACACACACACACACATATAGTTATAGTTATATAGTTAGTTATATAGTTAGTTATATAGTTATATAGATAGTTATATAGATAGTTATATATATATAAAACTAAATTATGTGATATTGATATTTCACTTAAAATCTGGGGATTATTCATGAAACCAATACACTAAGTGTAATGCTAGTTTTGTTGAAATGTAGTGATTGACTTATTTTAAGCAATGGATTACTCATGTGTAAATTGTAACAATCTGATGATACTTTGTTACTATAAGCAATACATAAGCAATACGGAGATTTGTGCTATCAAAATATGGATGGATGGATGGATGGATGGATGGATGGATGGATGGATAGATAGATAGATAGATAGATAAAAATATGTTTGTGTGTTTATATCTTTTTAAAATGTTTGCCTAGAGAACATACATATCAATAGCCAATTAGCCATCTTGTTAATTTTGAAAAGGGACAGGAATTCCTGTTGGATAGTTAATGGCACAAAGGAATTGTAGCTATTTAAATTAAAGGATGAAGTTCACAAGTCAATCTGTGAAATAAAAATGCTATGTTGAAATAAGATTATCGAAACCGATAGACTAAAACTGATAGTCTAGATATTCTTTTTTTCTTTGTAGCAACTTTTATTTTTAAAAACATCTGAAACAAAAAGTATATTTTTATCACTTTGACCAAATCATCAACTGGGAAATAAAAGTAATACTTAAGAACTGTGTGGAAGAGAGTTTGGAGGTCCACTTCAAAAGAATGAAAAGAAACATTAATAATATCATTTCCTATCAAATGGCTGGATTCATGAATTATAATACAATACAATTTCTTTTACTGTATTTTAGTTATATTGTCCTGATTCATGCAGAAGACTAAAATGGAAACTTATTGGAATTTGTAAACTCAGATAGTGAGTGCTTAATTACAGTTTATAGGCACTTAGAATTTCTGGACATTTGGATGAGATCCCTGTTCAGTACTGAAATCCAAATTAAAAGATCTGAGACAGATGGCCATTTAGCCCTCTGCCTGAACATATCTAGTGGAAGTGAATCCAGCATCTTTATAGCTAATGAATTGATTCTGTTCTGCAATTGTTCTTATTTTTATGACTATTTTTTTCTAACATTCAAATGGAATTTGTCCTATAACATAAATGTTTTATTCTGTCTCTTGTTTTCTGAAATGAAATTAAAAAGATACTGAGTAATGATGATGCTACCTATTGGGTAATGAAACTTCCGCAACAAACAACTAAGCATAGGGACTCCATGATGTTTTGAACATTTTTGTGATATCTGCAACATTGGTAAATGTTATTCTACCTCTTCGTCTACCTCTTGGGTCTGTCCAGAAGAACCAAGAATGACCCTTCTAATTTGATATGTCTCTCAAGAAATAATAAATACAATTTTCAAGATTTTATGTATATTTATGGATTTTTATCTACAACATGCCTATGATTCATTAATGAAGTCACACAGTAAATAAAATGAGATAAAATTAATCTGGCAGGGATCATTATAAACAAATCAGTTCTGATTTCTGGCAATTATCATAAAATATTTACAGATTTATTTCATTATGATCTATTTAAGTATCTTTTCAGGCTTTAATGTCAGTCTGGCTATGTCGTAGCTCATTGGATATGCTTTTTAAAAAAATATTTGCTTGCTTCCATTTCATCTGGAACTTCACTGTTTCTCCAAGTTTTCTCAAACATAATAGATGAAAAGTTTCAGCCAGGGCATCAACATGCTCATTCAGTGCTTCAGGCAATTCATCTGGCTATAAGATTGAAATTCATTCAAAGGACAATCCCTGACCATGTTTCTATTGATTTCAAGGTTCACTTCTGCCCCATAGCTTGCTTTTCACAAACTCTTTCCTAGTCTACTTTATGTTTGAGAAAGCTGAACAAAATCAGAAACAAAGGGCCTCTGGTTTTCTTTGTTAGCATTTTGCCATCTTCATAGACAAGTTGTTATTTTGTCTTTTCTTTTCTTTTTATCATATTCAAAGAATTCTTGTTAACCCCAATGGCTGAACTTTTGCTTTTCTGATATCAGACAATTGATATTGCTCTGTACTCATCCTTGGTGATCTAATTCATCTTTCCATCTCTCACATTGGACTTTTTTTTTGTTTTTCATTTTTTCACTAAGCTTTTTGGGCAATGACATTGATTTCATTTGGTTTTTTTTTTAAAAAAACTATTTATATGGCTACCCATTTTTGCAGAGGTGACTCTGGCCAACTCACAACATATTAAAAACATTAGAAAAGCATATGAACAAATCAATATACAATGAATGCCAAGAATAAATCCAAAGCAATCAACAGGATCCTGATCCTGTATATTAGGCCACTTGGTCATCTGATTTCTGTGTCTAGCCAGGCCTTATGCTTTGGGATCAATCTTAGGGATATGGTGTTCAAAATTTCAGGAACTGCAACAGAAAAGTTTCCATTATGTGACCCTTTTAAATTGAAGAATCCTATGTCTATGGAGATTCTCAGTCATTCAGGTCATGGTTGTCTCAAAGGTGCTCTTTTGAAGAGGCAACTGGACTTTTTTTGTTATTCTTTTGTGTTCAAACAAAAACAAAAAAAATCCAGTTGCCTTTTCAAAAAAAGAATTTTTGAAGCACCCTCCTCCCCAAAGAGGAGCGTGCACACTCCTCTTCAAACCTGTAAACATATTAAAAAGTGAAGTACACATACATTTCTGTTACCCCAAAATAATATTAATAAATTTAAGTATCATAAAAGTCTAGATTTACAAATGACAAGCAATTTTATATGAATTCACCATTCTGGTTTATCAGCAGTAATGGGGATCACTTTGTGCCCTGGCACTATAGATTGGGAAGAGCTCCTGAGGTAGGCACTTTTTGTCCTAGACAGCAAACTGTCTAGACATTCCTGGCCTTGCAGTTGCAGCCAATCTGTTTTGGACTGGACCTAGCTAGAGATATGCTGAGGATAATAAATTTGTCTCTTGCGAATGAAGGAATATTTCATCCCTTCACAAAAGATTTAATATATGTTGCATTTAAGTTCATAAAACAAATACATGAGCATTACCAACTTTATAAAAATATTCAAATTTTAAATTAGTAAAAATTAAAATGTAAATGAGTTCAGAATACATCCAGAGAAGGTAAAAAAATGGGGGGAGGGAGGGAATGCGGGACTATTTGAATACTTTTTGAATATTTTTCTTTATTTATTTACAACATCAAATTCTAAAAAAAATGAAACAATTTTGAATGCTTACAAAATATTGATTGCAATTATTAGTTATTCAGTGATTAACATGTCTATATAATAATTTGTGTCTATATTTAAAGCCAGTTTGGTTATACTGGAAAGATATTAGATTACAAACCTTAGGGCTATAAGTTCTATTTCTATGTTAGGCACCAAGGGAGCTCAGTGGCTTGGGGCCAGCCAATTCTCTCAACTCTAAGAAAAAGGCAGCAGCAAGCCACTTCTGAAAAATGCTGTCAATAAAACTTCAGGGGCAGTTGCCAGGAATAAAAAATGACTTAAATCTGTATCTTACATACCAGCAAACTTTCTAGTTTCTATGCTTTAACAAAAAAAAAAAAATATGTCAGCACTTTAACATATTGTTATTATATGATTCTTCAATATTCATACTGTGGCACAGAATTTTGTAATTGGTTTGGGAAAAGCTTCACAAAATAATTTTCCCATACACAGCATATCAGAAATTAAACAGAATATTTCCCTTCTGTTCTATTTCTTCTTCTTCCTCCTCCTCCTCCTCTCCTGTCTTTATCAACAGATACTATTGTTCAGTCCTGTTTCTTAAAAATTAAAATCAAGAATAAACAGCATAGTGTTCACAGGATGTGGCAGACTTGACCACAAGGAATTCAGTACTTGATGATTTAGTGCACATATCCAGAACTCTTTCTGTGTTAGAGTTTTTAGTTTCACAATGATATTTCTTTTGTATACAACTCCTAGCATTTTTATATTTCCATTTCATTATTCAGAAGTTCTACTTCCATGATTCTTGCTTCATATGTTTGCAAAACCTTTAAAGTTTGTGGAGTTTGTGTCACATGTGTCTCTGTATTTATGCATGTGTTGGTAGAAATGAATAAATGGCAGGTATCTTGCCAATTCACAAAGTATGGCAAGATTATTTATAATCTTCACTATGCTGTATTTCTTAGATAGATTTTGACAGAGCTACTAATCTGTTCTTTCTATGCTTGCTATATTAAGGAAATAGTTTCTGCAACTTGTGCAATTGCATGAAAACTATGCCATTTGCAATAAGATCTTGCTCAGATAAATTTGCAGAAATTTATAAGGGCAGAATTAATCTTTTTTTTTTAACAAGTGACATCCAGTTAAAAGTAGGACAAAACTGTGCATTACTTTGCATTAGATGTGCACATTAAATCTATTGCTCTGTGCCCCGCATTTTGCAATTGGAGTTCAGTAAAACCTTTGGCACAAGTTCCCCATGACATACTGATTTAGCAAGCTCGTTAAACATGGTCTGGATGCTCTGATAATTAAGTGAATACACAACTGGCTTTAAAATCTCACACAGAGAGTGCTCATCATTGATTCTTCATCAAATTGGAGAGAGTTTTCAATTGGAGTATCACAAAAATTAGTTCTAGGTCTTTGACATTTCAACATTTTTATTAATGACTTGCATGAGGAGGTAATGGCTATGCTTAACATACCCATTTGCCCTATTCTCCTCTATAGTGTTTGGCTTATCCATGAGAACTAAGAGCAAGAGATTCAAGATTCAATGTATTTTTTTACGCAGCATATACAAAATTAGATTTTTCTCATCTTATGAGCAATGGCTACCAGCTTAGATGATATTAAAATGTATCATTGGTCTGTCTGTGATTATTGCTCATGATGAGTTTATTTTTTTCAGCACCACATACACATTTCTTTAATATGGCAGCAACAATGGAAGAAAGCTATCATCGTCTAGTCAATACTATAATATTCAGGTTGGATCCTTTGTGACGGAGAAAGCTGAATGAAATGGATCATTGATTTTTTTATATTCTGAGTTTTCTATGAATTGTTTGTTCCATTGCATGCTTTTTATAAACAATACAATAACTATTTATAATTTTGGTATTTTAACCAAAAGTAGACCCTACTACATTTCTCCTCTTCACTCACATGGGAATCCGTGAATAAGGAACAAGGGAAGAATATACATTCTGATATCACAATGCAAAGTCTTTTGTACTTGTTCATGCCATTTTATGAAAGTATATAATTGACAGATTTGGGATTATAATGCTATAACACATGTTTTGTTATTTTAGTTTTTTCTCCAAGAATGTTTTGTTCATTTACATGACCAAAGAAATTTCAAAAAATTTCAGAATAACAAATGTGTACTTAAATTTTATCTATCTATAACAAAAGAAAAAATCAGATAACATTCTCATTAAATATATGTATAGTATGTTATTTGCATGCTGCAAATCTTCACTGTTGCTACATTAGTTGATATAATATTTATGATAATATTTTTACAGAGGTTCACTTTAATTTTATTGCAGGATGAATATTTTGGAAAATGCAAGATTACATACACAGAAACTGATTGCAATTTTGTCCACCTATCAAGTCCTTTGGGACTTGGGATAGGTAGATTTGGAAGTTTGATAGTGTTACAGATAGGCAATGAAATCTACTCCTCTTAGTGCTGCTGCTGGATATGCCCACCTTAGATGAATACAGACCAAACTCATCTCAAGAAGCTAGTCAGTGTTTTGTTGCAACCAAAAATGATGGTTGTCAATCAGAAAAGTGGACCATGTGTCTGAGAGAATAATGCTAGGAAGAAGGAGGAGGAGGAGGAGGAGGAGGAGGGGGAAGAAGACAAGGAGAAGGAGAAGAAGAAGGAAAAGGAGAAGATCATAATGATCTAGGCATTGTCACAAGCTGTAAGCTGTTTTGCAAATGACTGATGGTGAATTTGTCGATTCCAGTGATGTTCATAGTGTTCCAGTTGTTTTGGGATTACACTCAACACGCCTATTACTATTTAATTATTATTAAATGCCTTAGTCCTGTGAATGATAACATAATAATCCACTTAGAATTGTATTGCAGAGTGAGATGGATGGCATATAAATTTAATGAAATAAATAAATCCATTTTAGAAGTTGTGATTTGCAAAGACTTAAAAAGAGATCCCATTCTTCAGGTTATTCAAGTCCATTCATATACAAATCAACTTTGGATAATAATATATAATATTAGAAACTACCAATTATAACCAGCTACCAATTATTAACAATGAAATAAATGTTAATTCTGGGAATTGTAGTTTGGCATCACATCGGGAGAATGCAGAGGAAGATGATCTCTGCATACAGATGTATTTCAAAAGACATGCACACACATGCACACACGCACACACATACATACAGAGAGAGAGGGAGGGAGGGAGGAGAGAGGAAGAGAGAGAGATGCCAAATGTATTGCTTTTTCTCATAATACTACTTTATAACTTCAGAAGAAGAAATTACAAATTGTTAATAAAGTTCTCTTTAAAGTCTACAGTGATTCATATTTCACTACTGAAAGAAAGACATAGATAGGTCAAAAGTCTTTGTTCAAAGATTCTAATGCAATAATTTGCCTTGGAAAGATAATACAAATGGTCAATCTTATTCTATCAATGTTCTCAGTGGCAACATTATTAAGTAGCTCTTAGTACAGTAGACAAAATTCACCAGCATAAAATAAAGCTAATGGCCAAGATGTTAACAGAAAATGTGGACAACAGCAACTTTATAACAATTGCCAAATTGAAACTTACAATACAAAACACATAGGAACATTACATAACTAAGTATGCTTGTTTTCAAAAGCTTCTTTGTCTGTTATTCTCCAGTCCCTTGTATTATGTAACATGTTTATATGTGTTGTTCTACACAATCTTGCATGAATCAATTAACCAATTGCATTTCAAACTATTTCTTTTGCACAAACTGTCATTAGGTACCTGCTGCACAACATTTGCTTTATTAAATATATGTGAATTGGACATTTCAATAAACTAGAAATGAGTTTGGATTTCATTTGTTAATGTCCAAATATAAGCCACTAGTGTCTCATCCACATTGATACAGTGTTAAATTTTTAATTATCTGAGGCTAAGAGGAAGAACTGAAAGGATCTAAAATTTTAAAATGTTACTTTATATGTACAATGATACCACCAATATTCAACTTTTATAAACAATCAAAGTTAATGCTACATATATATTCATGGGATATTAAATGCAATTTTAAATATTTAACTTTATTTAACAATAGGAAAAAGATAGAAAATTAAGTATATAAATTAATATGTGCAGTTATGCATGTTTTTGAGTTCAGCTAATGCAGTCAAGATCTATTGTCTATTGAAGAATGGTTGTGGTTCAATCTTGTGCCTACTGCTCTACATAAAAGTGGAAACAACTTTGATGTTTCAATGTCCCTCAGTAAGTAGAAGCTGACACAGCCCTTTTATGGTACAGGTATAAATATGATATATCTCTGAAAATCTGAATGGTCACATTTATCTATGTATGTGCAGTTAATTACAGATTCAAAAATAAGAAAACAATGAATATGGTAGATGCATAATGTGGACAGTCTTTTATTGTGCATTTTAAAATACCTTATTTGGCAAAAAAATTAACAACTTCCAAGAATTTCCTAAAGCCAGTTAAGTGTCTTTATCTTGAAAAGTTTTTCTACTCTTAGGAATATTCATAAATATTCCTAAACTGCATGCTTGTGATTATTCAATATTCAAACCTGAGTATTGAAGAGCCATGGGAGTATGGTGTTTAGAATGCCAACTGCCAGAAGTTTGATCCTCATCAGCTCAAGGTTGACTCAGGATCCCATCTTTCTGAAGTCAGTAAAATGAGGAGCCTGATTGTTGGGGACAATATACTGACTCTGTAAACCACTGATTCTGTAAACTGCTTAAAGTCATTCTTTCCTATAAGGACTTTATTATTGAGGTGGCACTATGTTTCACATAGTTCCCTTGTTGAAATATCCAGTCTTCCACAGCTTCAATTTCTTAGTTGACAATGGCATATATTTTTAGCATATGTTGGTATTTATTTGAAATAATTCTTCATGTTATGAGCACAATATTCCTCATAGCACTGATTGTCATACACCATCAAAACATAAATGAGCCACTCCCATGCTTAATGGTTGACAAGGTGTTTCTCAAACATTTTTCTCTTTTTTCAATATCAAGTATATTCACTTTATCTGTCACCAGTCCAAAATCTTTTGTGCAAAGATGTTTTAAGCTTAGAAAGGTTTTGCCATTTCTTACACAATCAGTTTTATGATGAAAAGGTTGCCTTCCATCATGCTTAATTAGAGTTTAGATGTTCATGTTCATACTGTCCAATCATACACCCATTGTTTATGGATGACACAGTATCCTGGAACATTACTTTGGAATGTGCATTTAGTAGCCTTAACTCCTAAGTAATCTCCAATCTCAAAAAGAAGAAAGAAAGAAAAAGAAATAAAGAAATAAAATAAGTAATCTATTAATTCTTGAGAATGTTTCTACACAACATGACCTCAAAACATGGGGATTCCTGAAGAAAATAGTTGATGGAGATTTTCTTTCATCCAGGTCATAGTGGTCCCGAAGGCACTTTTTCAAAAGGTAGACTTTCTTTCAAAAGGCAAGTAGACTTTCTTTGTTTTTTTCCTGAAGATGTTTAACTTCTCATCCAAGAAGCTACTTCAGAACTTTTCCCCATGAAAAAGCACCTTTGGAACATTCAGGAAAACAGGTCCCAATATGATTTTTATTGATCCAAATGATAAATAATCTAAAAATACAATATGATCCATAATGCAACCTAAATATCCACTGTGATATTCCTGCAAGTGTGGTCCATGGATACTGTACTATGCATAGATCATCCAATCACATTTCTATTATTTCTGTTCTTATCCCAGCAGATTATAATCAGTCTGCCTTAGGTAGTTTAACTGGTTATGCACCAAGTTACTGTTCCTTGTTTCTTCTGATATCTTAGAGTTTTTCCTTATAAAATCTAAAAAAAAATAAAACTAGAGTAGGGAAAAAGCAAGTAAATTAGGGGCCCAGTGAAGTTTTACAAATTCAGAAGCAAAACAATAGTCAATATTTCTGCAGGGCTTCTTTCAACCTGCATGTCAAACTCACCCATGCATATAATAGTCATAAAAGCAAATTTGCACTGTGGACAACCATTCCAATGTCAGTTTAGTTCTTTTCAGATTTTTCTTGATATTGCAGTTCTTAGCTTGACTTCAACAGTTCCACATAATTTTGATTTCTTAGTAAAGTTTCTCACAGTTGAATTTTCTAGATTGAAGTACTTAGATATTTTTTTGTTTTTAAATAGCACCTGTACTGTGTATAACATTTCTAAACGTTCAGGCAAGAATTACAACTTGAGAGGTTAAAGGGGTCAGAACAATGTTTTTACCTATGGAAGTGTGTTTTTGTTATTTATTGTAGTCCTAATAAGTAATTCAGGAAGAAAAACATAGCAAACCACTTCTGAAATCTTGCCAAGAAAACTACAGGAACTTGTCCAGGCAGTCACAAGAAGTCAACACTGACTCAAAGGCATGCGCACAAACAATATGTAATTCAAGTTTGGGGCCTTGTTGTAACTGTACAATACTGTAAGAGAGAAGTAGCATTGCGTAAGCTTCAAGAATGTGCAAACTTCGACATTTGTCATATTTACTGCACCTTTATTTTTCAACTGAAATTATACATACATACTAAGTGTGCTTGAAAGATGCATAAATATATGTTCAAGCTTTGATGGGACTGCCTAAACTTTGGCATATAATTTTCTCATCATCATAGGTTTTCAGTTCTGATTGACAGCAAAAGATCCAATGCAGGGATACAGATTTTTTGTTCAACTGTCTGTATAGTTACAGCTTCTATTATTCTGATTCAGCTTGCAGAGATATGTTTATATTTTTATGTTCAGAGTGCATGTGTAAGCAAGGGATTTTTGAACAATAGGGGAGAGAAAGCTCTAAAAATCATATTCTCTTGTTCAAATGCTCATAGGAATGTAAGTTCACTAGTGCAGGGGTTGCCAACCTTTTGGATCTCAGGGATTACTAAACTCATAATTTTAAATCCTGCAGACCACTAATATGAATTTTGACTGATGGTTTCTTACTGACATTGGTGAAAGAGAGAGAGAGAGAGAGAGAGAGAGAGGGCTGGTGGTGATGTTTCTCTCTCTCTCTCTCTCTCTCTCTCTCTCACATACACACACACACACACACACACACAGGTCTCTCTCTCTCTCTCTCTCTCTCTCTCTCTCTCTCTCTCACACACACACACACACACACACACACACACACTCTCTCTCCAAGGCAGCCACATTCCTAATCTGTTTTTCAGCACCATTCTCAGCATGTAGGTGTGTGAGAGAGATGTATCCTGCAATCGGTAGGAAAACGGGGTGGGGAATTTTCTTCAGACTTTTGGGGGGATTTTCCCAGGGTCTCTGTTGCTTCTGCTTTTGGCTACATGCAAGGAAAGCAGCAGAAGTCTTTCTTTCTCTCCCCCCAACTCTGCTAGAAATGAGTCTTTGGGATCTTGCAAGACATCCTGCTCCAAGAGGCTGCACTATTCTGGTGGAGTTTGGGAGAGAGAAAGAAAGACTTCTGCTGCTTTCCTTGCATGAAGCCAAAAGCAGAAGCAACAGCCCCCCCCCCAAAATCCGGACCTGGAAATGGTAAAGAATGATCGATTGGTAGGAAAATGGGGTGGGGAATTTTCTTGCAGACTTTTTTTGGAATTTTCCCAGGGTTTCTGCAGAAAAAGCAGAAGCATCAAAGACCTGAGAAAATCCCCCAAAATGTCTGCAGGAAAATTCCCTACCCTGTTTTCCTACCAATTGATCATTCTTTACCATCTCCAGCTCCATTCTTGGGTGGGCGGGGAGAGAGAAGAGAGACTTTTGGCTTCATGCAAGGAAAGTAGCAGAAGCAGCAGAAGCAGCAGAAGTCTTTATTTCTCTCCCCAAACTCCACCAGAAATGAGTCTTTGCTGGCACACAGCCTCTTGGAGCAGGATGCCTTGCAGGGTCCCCAAGACTCATTTCTGGCAATGTTTGGGAGAGAGAAAGAAAGACTTTTGCTACTTTCCTTACGTGCAGCCAAAAGCAGAAGAAGAAAGAAGTTGAAAGAAGCAGTCTGGTGGCCAGGTGAGGTGTGTGGGACAAGTTTCCCCCCTCTGGCCTTTTCCCACCTCCCCTCACTATGTTGCATTGTTCACAATGCAAGCGACACAAGCCTTAAGTTCCTACAGGCCATATGGGCAGCGCAGCCTTGTGTTCCCATGCAGCCTGGATTAATTGCTTTGGCGGATGCTTTGGTGTGTGTGTGTGTGACATTTCTCTACGGATCACCAAAATTTTCTTGTGGTCCACCAGTGGTTCCACAGCCCACCAGTTGGAGACCACTGCACTTGTGTCCTGTCCTCTTCTGATGGAATTAATGCAATAATTTCCTTTTTTACATATTCTGTGAAATCTAGACAGTCCAACTGCTCATTTTTCTTGCCAAGTCCAAACAGGGACTTTTCAGTTTCAACGTCATCCTCTCCTGTGGACATGAAGCACATCTACTACTTTCTTTTCCTTTTGATAAGATGACTCATAAAAATAATCCATACGTTTTGAAGCAAAGATAATGATCCTTGTTTATTCTTAATCTAGATCAATATGTAGCATACATATTGTAACTGAATGTCAAAAGAGGTGATTTTTCTATGCAAATTTGAAGTTTTATAAATAGCAGGCTCAAATGATGTAAATAGAATGACCAATACCAATCTGAATTGTTTTCTGTGATGCCAGCTCACACACTATATGAACTTTAGGCCACATCTCTGTTTTCTGCTTATCTATCTCAGCACGAGTATGGTTCACCATCATTTCTGAAATGCCAGAGTGGATGATGTCATTTCCAACCCATTTCCAATTTATCCTAAATGCATCCTTATCTCTTTTTAGGAACTTTGCTTCAAAACTATTGTTTTCCGTTTTCAGGCTTAAAATATAAGTATAGGCTGATCTTGTACAAATATTTTTCCACAGCCACCTTGCTCCTTGATTCTCAATATTTTCCCCTCTCTTGCCTTCCGTCCCCCTAAAAAATGGAACTTAGAGACCATGGTACCAGGAAAAGCTCCTGGCCAATAGGGTTTTTTCCTCTATTTCTTGTACCAGCAAACTTCCAATCCTTTCTAACAATTTTTTGGGTTTGGTCAAAGCTGTATGAAACTTATTTTCCTTTCTTTCCTATCCTATACATCTTGTTTTGTAATATTTCATTTGGGAGGGGGCATGTCAGTCTTTAAATTTCAATATAGGTTCATTGAAACAAAGTATACATTTTCAGTGAATTCTACTTTGTTTCTTAGAATGTTAACAATAAATTGGTCTTTCTTCAAAACTCCTACAGAACTATAACCTGTCCCTTTCTTTGACCACGTTAGCAGCAGAGCAAAGGTGGTACAATAAAAGAGAAAAGTAAAGAGAGTGTACTGAGGCCAAAGAAAAGAACTTTGAAGAGATGTATGAAGGCATGTACCTTTGAATTGAATCTCCAGATCAAATTCTTATATACACTAATAGTTCCAACCATGGACAGTTTTTTCTCTGATCATGATAAAAAGTTGTCTTACTAATATTTAGTTATTTGGCGGTGTTTCATCATGTCAAAGATAGTTTAGCAGATTCTATTAAACTTATATTTCATGGATAAAATTTACCCTCTAAATTGTAGAGGGTATGATTTCTCTGAAGAAATGAAATCCCATTAAAGTTATGTTAGGATAACTAGGACTTTTGGAAGGATTGCAGTTTCAGTGAAAATTTGTCATTCTGTTTAATTGCTGCAGAAACTGATTTAATTTAGGAGCCACTGAATTCAGTGAGAGTAATTTCCTGAATAAACATCTTAGATTCCAAAATATAACTTTCATCACTCTAATCTAAAAAAGCATAGTTGAAGTTAGCTACTTAATCCTCAGAGTTGGGAAGAGGAGAGCAGTGAGAAGGGGATTATGTTCTTGTTTATACTCTTAAAACTTTTTTTCTTGTTATAAAGGGATAACAGAAAAGAAAGAGTTATAATGATCATTTGATTGCAGAGTATTTGCATAACAACAATGTCACTGGCAAAGTTGATCTGGGAAGGTTTTAAATATTTACTTTTTTAAAAAAAGAAAAGAAGTAAGGGAAGGCCTATCATGAAATGGCATCTAGCTATATTTTTAAATAATTTTGCATGGGTTGGGGTTACAGTTAGGAATAGTTTCTGCACCCCAACACTGCTTCAAGGAGGTGAACCCAACTAAACCATCCTGTCAAATCTGATGTGATAAGCAGAAACAAGAGGGAACAGGTAGCTTCAAAAGTAATTTGGCTTTCATCATGTAGGGATTTACATGAAGAACAGAGTTGCTACAAAGATATGCCCAGAACTATCTATTCCTATTCCATTGCATTTCAGTTTTAACTTCTGAATGTTCTTCAGGAATAGCCCCATGCAGATTGAACTGCAAACCAAAAAGTGAATGTGAGATATGACTGACCACGAGGAGCACATTTAAACACTGTCCAATTTTACTGAACTCTGGGAAGTATGCAACTGGAAAAGCAAGAAAAAATAATAAAATAATAGAGATCAAAGACATCCGTAGGAGGGGAAATCATATTCCATAACTGATTAAAAATTCCATAAAGGTTTGACATTCACTTTACCCCAAGGTCTCCAATGATCACTACATTTTGGCTATTTTGGGAATATCTGATCTGTTAAGGTAGCCCTCAATAAGTCTTTTTCCAGGAAAATCTTATTGTTATCTGTAACATAACCAAATTGCTCTGAGTAGCACAGCTGCCAATGTTTGCAATAAAAAAAGTATTCTTAATAAGAATTCTGGATTAATTTTGCAAAGTCTGCAGTACAATCAATGAATCTCTTCCTTCTTTCTTTTAGCAGGGGAGAATTTCTTAATGACTCTCTGTATGCTATTTATTTGCTACTGCTTATCATTACCCCCAATGCTACATCTCTGGTTTTGGAAGTAGTGAAGAGTTTAGAGTCAGGTAATTGCTTTTCAAAGAGCTGTTTTCTTTTCAAATCCATAAAGTAACATCAAATAGAAGGGAAGACAGAGCATTTGTTAGAAAAGCATTTAATGTAATTGCAAAAGCACACCAAAACTAGGAAGGTATTGTCACTTGGAAGATAAATGTGGTGCACCAATCTTTCTCTTGGCACTGCAGGAGAAAGAAATAGTATTTTTTACAATCCGTGTGCTGATATTAGAAAACCTGGCAGCAAAATAGTAAGGAACTCTTGGGTATATGATCTGAAGCATTTTTTATTAGTAGTAATAGTTTATTAAAGGAGATTTATACTACCATTTTAAACCAAGTCTGCAGAGACCTATACAAGAGAATGTCTCCCTAGATTAACAATCCCATTTTACACAAACCTCTTCCTACTGAAGCAATGCAAGAACAAGGAAAAACTTAATCCAACAGTATAAATAATAAGATGCAGAAAAACGTATCAATTTAGTTAGAGGATATGCTTAAAACAGTAAAAAAATTTTCCCATTTTTCTGGACGATCACATATTATAGTACAGAAAAGTCATAGTATACACATTTAAAGATTTCCAATTTAATATTCTATTATTAGTAAATTACTTGACTGTGGTATTGCATGTTTTCCATGCACTGCACCAATTGAAGAATAATTTTAAGAAATCAAATTTGTCTGGAAAGGCATCCACATTACTTTTTATATTTATTTAAAAGGTTTACATGGATGCCCATCTTAAGAAACCATATGCAGCTTACAACAACTATAATACCAATAAATCAATCCATCATAAAAACAATAAAACAATAAAGTAAACAAAAACTATGTGTTGTAATTGTCCCCATGTGTTGTAATTGTCCCCCACCACCTGTACACACACACACACACATAATTTTCAATAGTACCTAAATACTAGGAAATGACCTTCACAGCATCATTTAATTGGTCTGGAGCAGATTATCATAGTTGGGTGTCATCAACATATTAATAATATGTCACCCCATGCACCTGGATGACCTCCCCCAGCTGTTTCATATAGATGTCAAATAGAAGTGGGAAGACTGTAAACTCTGGATGCTATGTTTGTTCTTTTCCCACTTACTTTACTCCCCCGCCCCCCCCAAAAAATCCATTGGAGTAAAGAGTCTTTATTCCTAAGATTCCTTCCTAAGAGCTGCAGTGGTGCAGTGGTTAGAATGCAGTACTATAGGCTACTTCTGCTAACTGCTGGCTGCCTGCAATTTGGCAGTTCAAATCTCACCAGGCTCAAGTTGATTCAGCCTTCCATTCTTCCCAGGTTGGTAAAATGAGAACCCAGATTGTTGGGGGCAATATGCTGACTCTGTAAACCACTTAGAGAGGTCTGTAAAAGCACTGTGAAGAGGTATATAAGTTTATTAGTATTTCCTGGCAATTCCTTGTGCCAGCAACAGCTCAATCCCAATGAGTTCCGCAGGCTACTCAAATGAAGCCAACTATAGTCCTCAAGACAAAGGCAAGTCCAGTCCACTAGGCCAAAACAAGCTCCCAAAGCAAAGACAAGTCTCAAGACAAAGATAAATGCACAGGCAAGTCAAGGCAAAAGAAATAGCTGAAGAGACAGGATCCAAAATTCAAGGCAAGAACATACAGCAAAAAAAAACCCATGTTGTTACCAGCATTTTCTCTGTCTGCTGTGCTAAATAACCAATTTCTAGTGCAGCCAATAAGAAGGGTGAGGCTGCTTGCTTGCGAGTAATTTGGCTGACCTTCATTGCTCCTGCTCTACCTGTTCTTTGATCAGTGCAGAAAGCAGTTCTTCCTCATCACTGACAGCTGCAGCTGCATGCTTTCTCCACCTAAAGCCTCAGGGCTGTCTTGCTGCAGACGTGCTTCAGCCAAATCACTCTCAGATGGCTGCTTGGAGCCACTGACCAACCCTTCTTGTGATGTGCCCAGAACTGGTTCATTTTCTTTCAAGCTGCCATTTGGGAGAGGTATCTGGGAAAGTGTCCCGGGGGGTCATCATATTGAACCCAAATAGGTTCAGCTTCCCCCTTTCATGCTTCATACCCATACAGTTGCAGGTCCTAGTCAACTTCAAAAATGCTGGGGAGAAGTTGTTAAATTATCTGAAGGAGAGTGTTCCACAAGGTAGGGACAGCCACAGAAAAGGCACACTTCTGGTCCTACTAGGAGGCAAGATTTCAGGAAAGGAAAAGAATAGAATAGAGTTGGAAGAGACCTTGGAAGTCTTCTAGTCCAACCCCACTGCCTAGGCAGGAAACCCTACACCACCTCAGACAAATGGTTGTCCAACATATTTTTTAAAAATTCCAATGTTGGAGCATTCATAACTTCCAGAGGCAAGTTGTTCCACTTATTAATTGTTCTAACTTTCAGGAAATTTCTCCTTAGTTCTAAGTTGCTTCTCTCCTTAATTAGTTTCCACCTATTGCTTCTTGTCCTGTCCTCTGGTGCTTTAGAGAATAGCTTGACTCCCTCTTCTTTGTGTTAACCCCTGAAATATTGGAACACTACTATCATGTCTCCCCTAGTCCTTCTTTTCAATAGACTAGACATACCCAGTTCCTGCAACCATTTTTCATATGTTTTAGCCTCCAGTCCCCTAATCATCTTTGTGCTCTTCTCTGTATTCTTTCTATAGTCTCAACATCTTTTTTACATTGTGGTAACCTAAACTGAATGCATTATTCCAAGTTTGGTCTTACCAAGGCATTTTAAAGTGGTATTAACACTTCACCTGATCTTGATTCTATCTCTCTTTTTATGCAGCCTAGAACTATATTGGCTTTTTAGCAGTTCATATTTAAACGGTTGTCCACTAGGACTCTGAGATCCCTCTCACAATTACTACTATTGAGCAAGGTACCACATATACTGTGATGATCCGGGCAGGGGTGGGATTCAAATTTTTTAACAACCTGTTCTGTGGGCATGGCTTAGTTGGTGGGCATGGCTGGGTGGTCATGTTATTGGTTGGGAGTGGTCAACTCAATATCACCCACATCGAGGCATGCATCTCCTTGCTTGGCCTCTCATGACTGTGGAGATGCTGCAACAGTCGTAAGTGTGAAAAATGGTCATAAGTCATTTTTTTCAGTGCCATTGTAACTTTGAGTGATCACTCCATACAAGCAAAGTACCAGCAAAGGAAGGGAAAACAACTCCAAAGAAGTTCCTGAGACAGGAAGTCTAGTCCTGCCAAGAATGTGATAAGAGTTAACGGAGAGGCAGTTTCTGTAAGCAACACCAGAATGTTTCCTTCCTGCCTTCCTTACAGGATTAGGCCAGTAATTTCTTCTAACAACCAGTTCTCCAAATTGCTTAGAATGTTAACAACCGGTTCCAGTGAATAGGTGCAAACTGGTAGAATCCCATTCCGGGATCTGGGGCATGGTACAGTCAGATAAGCAATAAGAGTCCCTTTATTATCTCCAACTTTGCCCCCAATGTCTAGGTTATCTTTGGGCTGGAGAAAAACTCTGCCAGGAACAGCCTTTGCCTGTAGAAAATATAGTCCAAAACAAAGTAGATATAAACTGTAACTTAAAATCCAGACAAACCAAACCAAACTGGATTAGTTTGACAGGTCAGAAGCAGGAATTTCAGACTTGAAAGCACAGCAAAACTCACACAGTTGGGAAGACACCAGGAACACAGATGATACAAAATGATACAAAATAAAGTCAGATGAACATGATGATACAAAATAAAGTCATGTTTGTTCCCAACAGTTTGATGCATGCAGTTTACCTTTTTCATACGCTGTGTTTCCAGCTGCAGCTAATGAAGGGAATCAGGGCCCTTTCCATCCTTGTAAGCCACACAACCCACATTGCACTCTTTTCCGTTCCTCCCTGCATGCCTTAGAATGAAGAGAGGGTGGGCCTGGGTCTTCCTCTGAATTCCTTCTCCCTTGTTCTACTTCTTCCTTGCTCTGCCCAGCTGGACTTTGTCCTTCTCCAGTTTCTTCCACAGCCACACTCCCACTCCCTGTCAGCTGTTTGGCTTCCTCCTCTGAGTCAGATTTGGACAGGGACATGACATATACTGTACCTACACATTTGATTTTTCTTGCCTAAATGGAATCTGGAGTGTTTTCAAACTATCTGAAGATCTCTAATAGGCATTATCCAAAAGACAGTCGAAAATAAGATTAGCAAATCCAGAGTGTTTCAAAAAGGTTTTGCTGCAGTTGTAAGCATGATGGCTGTTCCCTTAGTCTCCCTGCTCTTAAACTTATGGGAGATTATTATCCTGCAGTCTCTTCATGAACACAAGCCATCTGGAGTATATGTGAATAATCTCCTGTCTTCCGGTCTAATTTGCCAGTCATCTGATCTTTGCCACGGTGTCATGTCTGCTTGGTTGGAGACATCCTACTTTGACATGCCTCTCTTGGAAGTCCCATATTTGGGGATGAATTTTATGCCTTTAGTGATTTAATAGACTAGTAAGGGAATGAGTGTCCACTGGATGGCAATAAATGTGTAAAATGGCTAATGGATTTCATTCGTTGGTAAGAACTGAAGTTTGATAAATGAAGGGTTTATTGCCCAACTTCTTGTACTATTAGCAGCCTTACCCACATCACTAACTTCTAGGAAAACTCCCTCCCCCCTCCCCTGTGTGTGTGTGTGTACTGTATGTGTGTGTGTGCATGTGTGCACACATGTGTTTTTAAGTTAAGGAAGAAATTACATTTACTGTTAACATTAGAGAATCTAAAACAGGTTACTAGAATAATTTCTTTAACTTTTTAAAATCAAAATAGATATGTATATAATCTCTAGAGGGCTTAATTCATGTACTCATATTTTGCATTTTAAAAGAAATAAAAATCAGATACACATTAAACCTTGGACAGAAAAATATCTGAACATGAATTACTAAAATGTGTCACTCGGGTGCTGCAAATAGCAAATGACATACAATGTTATAACTCTTAATTTTCCACCTCATTAACATTTCAGAATGAGAATACAGTTCTGAGCTTACAGAAGTCATACCTTTTTTATCTTCTTAGTGTTTGGTGCAAGTCATAACTCTCTCTAATTCTACCCACTTGTAAGTGCTTGGCTAAGTCTATTCATTTCAGATACACTATACTGCAATAATATCAGTATAAAAATTTGTGAAGCTTCATGAGATATATATTTACAGTCAACATAAAAATAATGGCCTTATGTGTTCCAGAGCAGAAAAATTTGAGCTTTCATAATAGTTGCAATTTGACACAAGCTCATACCTCAAAGCCATATTAACACATATTGCTGCCTAAAGTAAATAACAACATCCCATCACTTTTCATCCCATCTACTAATGGGATTGGCAACTGAAGCCTTTATTCAATGCAGGATGTTTGGTAAAATATCAGAAGACAAAGGATAGTTGATGGGGAGCAATACACCATAAAATAAAGGTAATTATTTATTCAAGAAATTTATATGACTTTCCATTTCACCAAAGTGATGATAGGAAACATACAAGGTTAAAACAAAACAAAGCAAAAAAACAACAACAGTAAAACTAACTAACCAAACAAACTCCATATTGTACTATATACCTGGAATTGAAATAAGCATTCCATTACAATCATTGAATCAGTAAGAAAACTGCTAGCTCACTTTAACCTTCCAGTCAAACATCTTGTAAGACATTTAGGTCTTTAAGACCTTGCAAAATGTCAACAGGATTAGGGTCATCCAGATTTATTATTCCATAGGTTAGAATAGCCTGTGTACAATAATTTCAACTAACTAGGGTCTGAGTCACTCTACCTAAAGCCTGATCAGAAATGGATGCAATTAATATATGTTGTAGCTTTGTAAATATTCTCCTAACCATGGCTGCCATCTATTTTATAAAGCCGGAATGATAAGTCAAAGGAACCTCAAAATTGCATATCAATTCTGTCTGGAGCAGGGGTGTCAAACTGGTGGCCCATGGACTGGATGTGTCACATACAGGCCAAGTCCACCCCAGCTTCATGAAGGGAAAAAATATAGCAAAGCATCATGTGTTGGCAACGTGATTCCATGAGTTTGACACCTGGACGAATGTAACCCTATTCAGAGATAGGGATTGAAATGGGAAATCTCTGGATCTCAAAGCCTCTTGTCAGGAGTGAGTTAAAACTTATATTTTCAATAGTACCTAAATACTAGGAAATGACCTTCACAGCATCATTTAATTGGTCTGGAGCAGATTATCATAGTTGGGTGTCATCAACATATTAATAATATGTCACCCCATGCACCTGGATGACCTCCCCCAGCTGTTTCATATAGATGTCAAATAGAAGTGGGAAGACTGTAAACTCTGGATGCTATGTTTGTTCTTTTCCCACTTACTTTACTCCCCCGCCCCCCCCAAAAAATCCATTGGAATAATCAAGTACTATGACTGATAGTATTGAAGACCTCTGAGAAGTTATGGATGTTTTAAAGAAGAAATTTGACAACCATTTGTCTGAAATAGTATAGTTTTTTCCTGCTTGAGCAGTGGGTTGGACTAGAAGACTTCCCTTCCAACTTCTGCTATTCTGTATTCTATTTATGACCAGGGTAGGCTTCAAAAAGTTTAGCAATGAGTGCTCTGCCTAGTTGCTGGGTAGGCTTGGCCATAGTGGGCATGGCCTAGTCAGCCTTCTGCACCAAAGTCAAGGGTGCTTTTGCCCTCCCTGGGCTCAAGACGCTTTCCTTGAGCCTCTGGGAGGGTAAAAATAGCTTCCCTGGGCTCTAGAGCCTCTCTGGAAGCCAGAAATGGGCCCATTTCCAGCCTTCCCAAGCTTCCATAAGGCCTGTTTTTTGCCCTTCCTGAGCCTCCGCATGCCCTGCACTTATGACAAAATCCCCAATTATAACTTCAAAAAAGGCAACTATGATCTTATAATCAATGAACTCTCATCCCTTGATTGGCAATATCTATTCATTGGATGCAATACTGTTGAAGACCATTACAACATATTCTTCCTAGAAATCAAAAGAGCCATCAAACTATATGTACCAAAAACAATTCCAAAAACCAGGAAAAACAAATTACCCATAACAATAAGGAAGCTTCAATCCAAAAAGAGATCACTTTGATGAAAAAACAAATCTGGTCACGTTGCCAACTTCAAAAGCCAATACAAAAATCTATGCCACCAGATAAAAACTGAATGCACCAATTATCACATTAAACAAGAGGAAAACCTTCTACACACCAATTCCACCCGTGCTTTATACAATTTTGTAAACAACAAACTAAAAGACTCAAGGTCCATCCCACCCCTGAAAGGACCTAATGGCAAAGTCTGCAGCGATGATACCATCAAAGCAAACCCCTTTAACACATTCTTTGGCTCGGTATTTGTAAACAGCAATGGATCAAGCCCAGTACATCCTAGTCGAACCACAAACAACTACAATAATCTAATACATATCAATTTTACAGAAGACATTGTTGAAAAAGCACTGCACAATCTAAAACCATCCCTATCTATTGGACCGGACGGAATATGTGCCTTTTTCTTAAAAAAGCTATCCACTGCCATAGCCGAACCTCTAAGCATAATCTTTGAAAAATCTTTCAGGACCATCTCCTTACCAAAACTATGGTCACAAGTCATGGTCATCCCCATCTTCAAAAAGGGAGACCCCAGCCTAGTTGAAAATTACAGACCAATCTCTTTATGCTGTGTCACCTGTAAAGTCATGGAATCAATTATTAACCAATCCATTATCCTCCACTTAGAGACAAACAACCTACTCTCTAATAAACAATTTGGTTTCAAAAAAACTATCCTGTAATCTGAAACTCTTACACTGCAAAAACATATGGACTACACAACTTGATCAGGGCAAAGCAATAGATGCAATCTACATAGACTTCTGTAAAGTCTTTAATTCAGTGGTACATGACAAACTACTCCTAAAACTAAAATCTTATGGTATGTCTGGACACCTGCATAACTGGATAGAAGCATTCCCATCAAACAGACAACAAATGGTCAAAATTGGGAGAGTCCTATCAAATTCTGTACCTGTCAACAGTGGTGTCCCCCAAGGCAGTGTTTTAGGACCAACTCTCTTCATACTCTACATAAATGACCTCTGTGATCATGTTAAGAGCAACTGCGTTCTCTTTGCTGATGATGTAAAGCTATTCAACACCACAGACAATACCACTAATGATCTAAGTGTGAGAGCCCATTGTAACTACATAGCCAAAAAGGCATTAAGAGTTGTTAATCTAATCCTACGTAGCTTCTTCTCTGGTAATATCACACTACTAATTAGAGCATACAAAACATTTGCTAGACCTATTCTTGAATACAGCTCATCAGTCTGGAGCCCATATCATGTATCTGATATTAACACAACTGAAAAGTCCAGTAATATTCCACAAGAAGAGTTCTCCACTCCTCTACTCATTGCAGAATACCTTATGCCACCAGACTTGAAATTCTAGACCTAGAAAACCTAGAACTATGCCTCCTCTGGTCTAAATATAGTATATAAAATCATATATTGCAATGTCCTACCTGTCAATGAATACTTCAGCTTCAATCGTAACAATACAAGTGCACACAATAGATACAAACACAAGGTTAACTGCACCAAACTTGATTGCAGAAAATACGACTTCAGAAACAGAGTGATAAATGTTTGGAATACTCTACCTGACTCTGTGGTTTCTTTACCAAACCCCAAAACTTTAACCTTAGACTGTGTACTATTGACCTCACCCCCTTCCTAAGAGGCCTGTAGGGGGCGTGCCGAAGTGCACCAATCGTGCATTCCGTCCCTGTCCTATTGTTTTTATTTTTCTTATAAGTATCTATCTCATGTATTCAAAACTATATTTATTCTTATTTTTATTCTTACTTGCATGCAAAACAGGCCACGTGGGATTCATGGGAGGGGCAGGATGGGATTGGTGGGACCATCCAGGAGTGCGATTTGTGGGTTCTCTGAACTGTGCAGAATCTTAGCTAGAGGATTTCCCAACCCTTGCAAACCCCCAGGAGTCCATCCCTGTTTATTATCAGTGTATTCCCTTATCCCAAGTTTAACAAAGATCATCACCAAATGTATCTCAGTGCTATAACTGGGTCTGAATTCCAACTAAAAGAGTTCCAGATAATTTACTTCTTCCAAACATCTGGTATAGAGACTCCTATAAGATAACTTAGATGGAGATATGCAGATATAATTAAAAAGGGATGAAACATTGGGATAAGATAACCCAATTTGATAACATTTGGAAATTACTAATTCATAGAAGCAGAAGGAGGCGATATGGATAATTAGATTATGTTATTATAACCAAATTCAATAAAACTATTTTAGTCTTAATTTTAGCTTTTTCCATGGTTTCCTGGGAAATAAAGAGTGGATGAAAAGTATTCAGTTTGGGTTTAGCAACGATCTCTTTGAGGAGAGGGTAGATAACTACCGCCTTCACAACAGGAGACAACATCTCCTCCTGCATTTAACCCCACCACATGGACTCTTGTGTTAACCATCAACATGGACTCATACATGTTGGGCCTAATAACCAGGAAAGACAAGGATGACAAAGATCACAAATGGCTAAACTCTGTAAGACCTAACAGATTTAAACTGGACATATACCTGTTGTGATTGGAAGGACCAATCCTGTTAGGAACTTTGAATCTGATGACTGTTAGATCGTGGATTGACGTCAGAACCAGGAAACGTTAATCTGATGGGCAAGCCAGTTAATTAGCACGTTACTACAAAGAGCTCTGTCTGTTTGAATTTCAAAGGGGAGTCCTAACAGTTT
>NW_020769324.1:16629577-16641236 GCF_900518735.1 Pseudonaja textilis
TTTTGAATGAGGACGTTACTGCAAAGAGCTCTGTCTGTTTGAATTTCGAAGAGGAGTCCTAACAGTTCCTGTCAGCAGTGATAATAAATATTTTGAATGAGGACACATTTGATTTGCAGGACCGGCCTGAACCTTCAACCTCCTCTGCTTCTCAATCAGGTTATCAGCCGGGAACGGCTGACAATGAGGAACTTATGGAGACTTCAGGTGAAGATAATAATTTAGATGATTGCTGGGTGGATGTCAGAAGCAGGCGTCTCCTTACGAGAAGAAACCAACGGGAGCACAGGAGGAGGGCAGATCAGTAATTAGACTAATTATATGCTGCTCTATAAAGGGAGAGAGATGACTTTGCACTTTGTCCGGAACAAAGTGTTTGTTTGCAAGGAGAACTGAAGATTTTGGCTTGGAGGATTTAAACCTGAAATATCTTGTTGGGACTTGGATTTATTTCGTTGGAACTATTAACTTGGACTATCTTGTGGAGGCTATCTACAGCTGTTATCAGTGAAGATTCCTGTTTGCTGCCTTTATTTGCGAGGACTGCTGCTTTCAGCCTTATCTGTTTATTTTGGAAGGTGGAACATAACATATACCTGCGCAAGACCAAACTACAGTCACCTCCAGTTGGAGTTCCCCAGCAACATAAGCCTAGTGTATACACTATATACATATATCTCCAACAAACTTTTGCTGTTTGCTGCCTGAAACAATTTATTGTTTGTTTTATAAGTATGGTGTTGTCTTCATCAATAGAAATTCTCTGGACAACAGTCATCCTTTCCCAGACTAATCCCATTCTACAATCATTGTTATGGGAAGAATCAAATAAAGTAATGCTATGTATACTGCTTTCTAATATATAAGCAAACTAGTTCTACCATAGCTAATTGTGCACCTACCATGCAAAGAATAATTTGAGGCTCAATTCCCAAATTGGAGTGGAGTCAACCACTCATTGTAATTTGGCAGCCATGTTGCTACAGGCTTCTCAAATTTGATTTGGGAGATATTATATACACTAATACTTTTTGGTTAGTTAAGACAGCTAAATCATTCCAAAGATAGACACAAGCATACACACAGACACATATAACACAAACAAGAACTGGTATCAAAGTTCAAGCCTGATATTTAAAAGTCAAGTTTTGAGTTCAAATGTTAGTATCCAAATATGAAGTTCGATGCATTTGGAGACTTTCCTTATTTTTGCTTCATATCTAACTTTAGCATTAGTAAGGCATTAGTATGGCTCAAGGCACTACTCAAATTCTATTATTCTATTGATCATATTGCTTGTTAAATTTCTGAGCACTTTTCTCTATTCTGTTTTATATAATTATTGAATCTTTCCCTCCACTGGAAAGCACAGAGGGATACAATGAGGTGAGATAGACCAGCAATTACTTGATGTAGTTTCTTTTGACCAAACAATGTTAATTAATATTTTAAAATTCAATCAGAGTTAAGGTTATTTGTACATCATTTTCAATTGTTAATAAACCATTCCTCAGCTTAGGTGAACTTAAATGGCAGGTTGGCAATGTTCCCTTTTCTAATCTTTCCTAGAAAGATTGAGGGGGAAAAAGAAATAAATTTTTGTTATATAATCTCATAGATCTATTGTGCTGAAATCTCCTTCTCTCCCTGTCTGAGTACTTTATTGTACAAAGAATTCATGAATAATAAATAAATGCATATATTCAAATAATATTCTATAATTTACACCCTTTGCACAAATATGTTTTGACATTGTACTTCTTTGAATATTGCATTTAGCTGTTGGCTAAAAGTGTTACACAAAATTGCAAATTTTGTGGCACTTAGCACACAAAAAGTTTTTCCCTGCGGGGGAATTTTTTATGGTAGATGCACTTTCCTGCTTGCCACAATATAATAGTAGGAGAAGTGAAATGGTACAGCCTCTCATTCTGGCACAAGGTTCCATATACTCCTTACGGTCCCAATTGGCAATGAATTTGTGTGAAGCAATACGGCATGAACGATGGTTGAAATAGAATCCTACATTGTGTAAAATTCGAGATGTCATGGTATGGAAGGGCACAAAATTGTATATACCAAAAACACCTTGACTCAGGGTCTTGAAACAGTGTCATGACTCTAAACCGGCTGGGCACTATGGGTTTTTAAGAACAGTACATCTAGTGAAATGTGAATTTTTGTGGCCCTCCATGACGACAGATATAGAGGATTATATTAAAGGATGTCATGTTTGTGCAACAACAAAAACCAGGCCAGGAAAACCGTTAGGATTACTACAACCAGTATCAGATCCTCATCGTCCATTGCAGGATATTAGTATGGATTTTATTGTGGACTTACCTAATAGCTGGGGTTATACTGTTGTTTGGACCATAATAGACCTTTTCTCCAGGCAGGCACATTTTATACCCTGTATTGGTCTTCTGTCAGCACGTAAATTAGCTGGTCTATTCATCAAACATGTTTATTGGTTGCATGGTGTGCCACAATGGATCAGATTATATCTGATAGTTCACTGCCCAATTTTGGAGAGAATTCTTACAGATTATAGGGTCATTGCAAGGATTGAGTACGGCATACCATCCCAGTACTAATGGGGCTTACAGGATGGATTCTGAAACAACTGCAAGGCTGCTGGAAATGACTCTTTTCATGTATTGATGTGGTGCATATTGCTAAAGGGGTTTGGGGCACATATAGGTGGTAATTAAGCCTTAGGTTAAAACATGGTGAAGGTGGCACCAGATGGGGATCAATTATTGAGGGTCGGAATAGGGTAGGGATGTAGACATATTATAGGGTTCATAGCATTTAGGGATAATGGATTAGGCGTAGTCAGAATTAGAACTGTGTATAGGCCTGGTTGTGGTGTGGTGTGTCTCATGATAATGGTAATAAAAGAAAAGGGAGCAAACTCAAACCCAACTCTAATCTTGCCTAGCTTTTAACCTTTCTTGTCAGAGAAGAGTATTTATTGTTTGCTGAGCTAATGAATAAACCACCATTGCACTACAAAGGAGCTGGAGTTTGTATTCATTTCAGGACAAATCTTCAGTACACAAGGACTGGCTGAGAGGTTATTTAAAAAGTTAGAAGCAAAAATATAAGAAAAAAATTGTATATTTATTTCTTTTCTTAAAAAATGCAGAATAATGCACATATCATTCACATATTCATAAGTAATTTTGGATTATATTCTTCAATAAATAAATAAACAAGTATAAAGCTTTTTTGATAATTTGAGTAATTGAATTAGCTTTATCTACTTTTAGGACTTGTATGGGGAACAAATTATGTTTTAGTTTTATGCAAAAATTTGGAAAATTCAAAAAGGATCACATTTTTTTTAAAGTTTTATTGGGTTTTAACAAAACATAGAAAATAAGACATCTTTTTTTGAGTACAGCATGATTCCATGTCATCACATCTCCGTACAGACATAATCTCAAATACATATTCATATTATATATTCAGTTTCATATCTTATCACTCTTTTTTCAATTTCTCAATATTTTTTCCCTTACTTCCCTTAACCGTCCTTTATAATTATTTCGTTCTTTCTAATTCAATTGCATTTCTTTTCCTAGATTTCTATATCTTTTTATTCATTATACTTATACTTTTGTCTGTTCTGTTTACAATTTCATACATTCTCTTCCATCATCATTGAAAAGCAAGATTCCCCCTATAATTGCCAATTAGAGTGTGGCACATTTAGATCTCATAATTATTGTCATATAAAATCTCATTAAACATTTAATTTATACATTATGAAATTAAAATGTTCAATTTCTAATATCTATTTTATATCATATAACTCTCATCAACTGAAATCCGCTTGGTACTTCCCCTTAAAAATACACACAAAGTTCCAAAAAATAGCAAATAATTATAGTCTATTCAAATAGAATAGAATAGAATAATTATTCTATTCAAATTCATCCTAGCAATTGTATTATTTTCACTGTAAATCTTTCACATTTCAATTGTATTTTGTCAATCTTCAAAAACAGTTAAAATATTTCCCTTCCTTCTTCTTATTTACCTTATTCCCTTTATCTCATTATTACATTAATTATTAATAAGCATACCATTACAGTAGCAGAAGAAACTCAAAATTTGCAGACAGCTAGATAAAGCATCACATCAATGAAACAGGATTTCAATGCAGTTCTGACTTCAGTTCCAGCTTCCTCTGCCCTAGAGTGACCTGAAGAAAAAGCTGAGAGATAGTAATTATTTATCTCATTTATGAACCAGATCAGCACTTTTAATTATGGATTGCATTCTGGATGATTAACTAACCACTAGCATTAAGGAGCAGATACAGTATTTCAAAGTTGGAAGGGGCCATCATCACTATTATCTTGATTTCATCTGCATGGACTCAGTATGAAAAGAAGGGAGACCAGTCCCAATGTGTTAACAATTTTGTCATTTATAATGTTGTAAATTCACTTGATAATTTGATAGCTGATAATTTGATTAAATACAGTGTTTCAAAACACTGAACATATCCATTCATACTTGTAAGAATCATATATTTCAAATTTAAAAAGGCATGCACTTTTTAAGAATGCAAGTATTTAATCAATATGGACTCTTAAACAGGTTGTTAGATAACATTTTGTGTTTTCTTATAAATCTTCCTTTCTTTAATAGCAAGAATTAATAGCATTTTTGTACAGTCTATGTATTACTTTTTAAAATTTCAGTGTTAACACAAGTTCATTTAGGAACTTTTTTAAAGTTTAAAAAGAGTCTGCATTCTTATAATAAAAATATGTTTTCTTTCAGAATATTATTTTTTTCCATTCAACTGTGTTTGATTTTTGGAGGCTGCTTGATTATATGAAATTGTGTTCTTGGTACGATTTTTAGAACTGGTTTGCCATTGCCTCTTTTCTAGGGCTGAAAGAACAGAACTGACCCAAGATCACTCATCTGGATTTGTGTCTAAAGTGGGACTAGAACTCATGGATTTCCAGTTTCTAGCCTAATATCTGTACCACTTTACGAAACTGTCTCTCTAATCAGACTATAATCTCTGTACAATTTAATTACATTTATTCTTTAGTTTTGAAATCTTTGAATAGTTCTTAACTTGCAGGGGGTAGAACATGGCATCAATGTTAATATTAACACAATTGAATGATAGATAATTTCAGCTACAACATGTTATGACCACAAGCTACTACATAAATCATTTTTTTTTAATACAGAGCTGTTTGAACTCTGAAGTCTATCTTGTATAGATTTCTTCTTTAATTTCTTCTTTGTACATTGTTTCCCTTCATACTTGGAGGATTATGTCAACCATGAAATGAATCAATAGACTGATAGATCTATGAAAGAATAAAATCAAAGGAGCAACTAAAATATATTCTGACTGGCCCTTTGTGACATGATGAGAATTCAAAGCAATTTTACCTAAGGCAAACCAAAATGAGTTCTTTGACTTCTGGAAAATATTAAAAGAATTGTCTTGAGAAAATCAAAACAGAGAAGACAGCTATGACAATGTCCAACTATATTTTTCAACTGTCATAGATTTCCTATTATAATCAAGGTTATGCCTTGCTTCATTTTTGCCATAAATATAATATATGTTATAAATAGCAATTACATTATTGATCTTCATGTAATCATGCTGTACATGAGGGAACTAATGAGTATTTGCTCAGTGAACTATAAGGCACATGATAATTTGTATTTAACATTGTGGAGCAAAGCTTATAAATGTACAATAAATTACAACAGAGCCAACAAATTAGAGACAAGTGATTATCTTTACTTAATACACTGCTCAAAAAAATAAAGGGAACACTTAAACAACAAAATATAACACCAGGTCAATCACACTTCTGTGAAATCAAACTGTCCACTTAGGTAGCAACACTGATTGACAATCAATTTCACATGCTGTTGTGCAAATGGAATAGACAACAGGTGGAAAGCATAGGCAGTTAGCAAGACATCCCCAATAAAGGAGTGGTTCTGCAGGTGGTGACCACGGACCACTTCTCAGTTCCTATGCTTTCTGGCTGATGGTTTGGTCATTTTTGAATGCTGGCAGTGCTTTCACTCTAGTGGTAGCATGAGATGGAGTCTACAACCCACACAAGTGGCTCAGGTAGTGCAGCTCATCCAGGATGGCACATCAAAGCGAGCTGTGGCAAGAAGGTTTGCTGTGTTTGTCAGCGTTGTGTCCATAGCATGGAATCACTACCAAGAGACAGAACAGTACATCAGGACATGTGGAGGAGGCTGTAGGAGGGCAACAACGCAGCATCAGGACCGCTACCTCCACCTTTGTGCAAGGAAGGACAGCAGGAGCACTGCCAGAGCCCTGCAAAATGAACTCCGGGGGACCACAAATGTGCATGTGGCTGCTCAAACAGTCAGAAACAGAAAACACCAAGATTGGCAAATTCACCACTGGTGCCCTGTGCTCTTCACAGATGAAAGCAGGTTCACACTGAGCATATGCGACAGACATGACAGGAGACGCCATGGAGAACATTCTGCTGCCTGCAACTTCCTCAAGCATGACCATTTTGGCAGTGGGTCAGTAATGGTGTGGGGTAGCATTTCTTTAGGGGCTGCACAGCCCTCCATGTGCTCACCAGAGGTAGCCTGACTGCCATTAGGTACCAAGATGAGATCCTCAGGCCATATTCTGGTGTGGTTGGCCCTGGGTTCCTCTTAATGCACAATAATGCTAGACCTCATGTGGCTGGAGTGTGTCAGCAGTTTCTGCAAGATGAAGACATTGATGCTATGGACTGGCCCGCTTGTTCCCCAGACCTGAATCCAATTGAGCACATCTAGGACATATGTCTTGCTCCATCTCCCAATGCCATGTTGCACCACAGACTGTCCAGGAATTGGGGGATGCTTTAGTTCAGGTGTGGGAGGAGATCCTTCAGGAGACCATCTGCCACCTCATCAGGAGCATGCCCAGGCATTGTAGGGAGGTCATACAGGCACGTGGAGGCCACACACACTACTGAGCCTCATTTTGACTTGTTTTAAGGACATTACATCAAAATTGGATCAGCCTGTAGTGTTTTTTTCCAGTTTAATTTTGAATGTAACTCCAAATCCAGACCTCCATGGGTTGCTAAATTTGATTTCCATTGATAATTTTTGTGTGATTGTGTTGTCAGCACTTTCAACTATTTAATGAACAAAGTATTTAATAAGAATATTTCATTCATTCAGATGTAGGATGTCTTATTTTTGTGTCCCCCCCACTTTATTTTTGAGCAGTGTATTTTGCTTAAGAGAAGGCCGCCATCTACTTCCTTCTGTTTTCATGGTCTTTGAAGCCACCCAAGATTGCTTCACTGAAATTGGGTATACAACAAGTTTCTCTCTTTTTTTCACAACAGGACCTACATAAATGTGTTAAGCTTCAACTAAGTTTAGTGAATTTACTTAATCAAATAAATCCAACTGAATCACAAAGCAACTCTTGTGGCAATCCAAAAAAGTCAGCCCATTCCCATTCAGTGGCAATTTTCTATTATTTTCTATTCTTGTAACACTTTAACATTTTTCAATGTAGCTTTATTGTAATTAGTTAATTGGCTCTGACTTCAAATGAATCAGATTATTAAAATTTTTATCTTTCCTCTTTCCTTACAAAATATTTTTAAGAGTAATATATAAATGCAATTTGTACTATATGCCAGCTATTTGGTGCCCTTTCCCCCTTTTCTGATTTAACATTAAATGCTGAAAAGCAGCCATTAGAACATTGTTTGAAGATATGTGGTACTTGCTGTTGCATCTAATCAGTTAAACAATAAACACATTAAATAATTCAGAAAATAACTTAATGCTAAGGATGGGGAAAAAACATTTGGTTTGTTTTATGATGCAAATAAACTAATTCACACTCCTCAAATAAATAGGTGAACTAGAACCAGAACAGGTGAAGTGGAACATATTTATCTTTTAAGTTTTGCACTTCTCTGCTTTCATAATGCAGTTTCCTGCTTAAACAATGTGTGAAAAAATATGCATTAGATAAAGTAGGTATTTTGTTTTCAAAAGAAAAGTTTGCATATTAAAGTACATACTGAAAAGCATATAAATTTTCATCTGCACCAAAGTGCTTATGTGTGAGTATTAGTATGGAACTAACTAGTGTCTGGAGAAAAACTTAAACTGTTAATAAAAAGAACATTATACCACCCCTGCTTGCTATAGTTACCAACCAAGATTTCTATTTATTTTTGTAGTCTTTTATCTGTGGGAACAGATTAAAATGTAAGAACTTCAGAAACTCTGGTGACTAAAAACTGAGACCAACTGCAATGGCTCAACTAAAGAATTAATTTCAAGTTAAAATTAAATTAAGTTGGAGTGGATTGCATTCCTAACTTTTAGAACAAAAAAGAACAAAAAAGACAGAAAAGATGTTTGTTATTGATATTGCACAGATCATTTTCTTCAACCACTCATTTGGACTTTGCACGCTGAAAAGAAAAAAAAGTAAAGTAACGTAACATAATGTAAAATAAAGTAAAGGCAACAAAAATTATTAGGGGGTAGGAGGCTAAAACTTATTAAGAACGGTTGCAGGAACTGAGTATGTCTAGTCTGGTGAAAAGAAGGACTAGGGTGATACGATAGCAGTATTTCAATATTTGAGGGGCTGCCAGAAAGAAGAGGGGTCGATCTATTTTCCAAGGCACCCAAAGGCAAGACAAGAAACAATGGATTGAACCTAATCAAGGAGAAAAGCAACTTAGAACTAAGGAGAGATTTCTTGACAGTTAGAAAAATTAATCAGTGGAACAGCTTACCTTCGGATGTTGTGGATGCTTCATCATTGGAGACTTTTAAGAAGAGACTTTACAACCACATGTCTAAAAAAGGTCTTCTGCTTGAGCAGAAGGTTGGACTTGAAGACCTCCAAGATCCCTTCCAACTTGGTTATTCTGTTATTCTGAAAGTGCTGTCTTTAGAGATAAAAGTCTGTTGAGATTCTCAGTCATCTAGATCATGGTTGTTCCAAAGGTGCTTTTTCAGGAGACAACTGGACTTCCTTGTTTTTTCTTGTTTTTCTCATCCAAGAAGCTTCTTCAGGTCAGTGGGGAATGGAAGAATTTATATTCCTTTGCATCCTTTTAGAGGGTCTTTGAAGCACTTGGAGGTTTATCTGTGTCCCCAACGTCACCTGACTAGTGCTCCTGGTTCCTTTTAGAGGGTTGTTAAAGCACTTGAAAGTTTATCTGTGTCCTCTGAGTCACATGAGTAGTGTTCCTGGTTCCTGTAGTCTGCATTTTTTTTCTCTTTAAAGATAGTTGCTTAACTTTTTCTGAGTTTTAATTAGCAGAAAAGTCTGAATTAAAACAACAGTAATGCACATTGCACTGTGTGTTTTAATGCAGCACAATTCAATGAATACATTTACTATTCTTACAAATATATTTCAAAGGAAATTCATCATAAATTGTTGACCAGATTCGATTCTGAGGAAAAGGAATTTGTTTATTATAAATATTCTAGAGGTAACTTTTATGGAAGCAGTCAGAATAGAGCTGGAAGAGACCTTGGAGGTCTTCTAATAAAGAAATCACTGGCTTAAGTTTTTTGTCATTTTAAACTCTATTTTTAAAAAATCCTTCCTGTTAAATCAAATTGCTTACTTCATTAAACTCAAGTTTCATATACATCAAATACTCCATTTCCAATATTGTTCCCAGGTACAAAATCTTTTGAAGAAATAATGAAAATGTAATACTTCTGACAGCTAGCCAAAGGAATAAAAATATCAAACAAATTGTGGCTTCATTAAAACATCTTTGTAAATTAGCTGTTAGCTTTGCAGGTTCAGGGTTTGTCTCTTTAGGCAGTAGAATAAATAATTCTATTTTGAACTTTGTTTTTGTTTTTTTATCACCAATAGTCAATTCTTTTTACATCAATATATAAATACTATGCCAATTGTTTTCTTTTTTTTCATTAACTATTCACATTCAGTTTAATGGAAAAGGAATTGTTTTCAGTTATTTCATGTTACTTTTCTAGCATTTAAAAGAAATCCTGTAAATAAAATAGAGGTCCTCAAAAAGGGAAAAGTGAGAAATATAAATAATCAAGTATGAATTATGGTATATGGACATGAGCACAAAGAATTTTCAGGGGTAGAAAGGCAAAAAAGGGATAATGTAAATGATACAGGTAATTGAGATTCAGCAATATGTTCCTTTCTCCTGCTGTCTATCTTTACAGATAATCCTCGACTTACTACTGTAACTGGGACTGGAAATTCAATCATATGTTGTTACAGTCATAAGTCAAAGGCCCCCATGTGACTGGAAGTAATGTTTTGCAGCAGTCGTTAAGTGAACACTATAGTTGTTAGGCGAATGTCATGATTGTTAAACAAACTATTCATTTAAATTGACATTTTTAATCAGAAACCACCACCAACTGCTAGAAATTGACAAAAAAACCCTGTGAATCAAACATGCAAAACTACTTGCGATTTCTTTATTTCTTTCTTCACTTATTATTCTTTCTGTTTGTCTGTGGTTTGCATAATGTTACCTAAAAGAAAATAACATAATGATTATGTGTATGTATTTTGTGTCTCTCTGTGTGTATCTTTAAGGGAAAATAAATTCTGGATGAAGTTCTTGTAGGTATATCATTCTTGAAGTTCATCATGAGATAGGAGTTAGCTTCCATTTTTTGTCTCTTACTTTACAATTCACTTTCTAGTGATTGGCATAACCTTCCTGTCTTCCCAAATATCAGTTAAATCCCAGAGTAAGATAGCATAAGGGAAATATTCCCATTCTTTTTAATGCGTTAGGAAGAACAATCAAAAAGGCTTAAAGAAAATTATGGAGAAAAGGGCAGTGCCTTCCATCACCTTGCATTAAAACCATAAAAAAATAATTGAAACTGAATGTTAAAGCAATGTAAGCATAAAGCAGGAAAAGCAAAATGCACTTGATTTATTTGATTTATACTCTTATCTTTCTATTCTCGTAGAAAGGCAAGACTGCAACATTTGCAACAGCTCAAATCAAGTTTAGCAATACGTATACTAGGGTTTTATAAAATGATACTAGTACATGAAGACAGCGTGAGGTACTTTATAAAATCCTAGTAAGACCACACCTGGAACACTGCAACCAATTTTGGTCACCAGGCTACAAAAAAGATGTCAAGACTTTGAAAAAAAAATTAGAGAAGAGCAGCTAAGCTAATCAAAGGCCTGGAGACTAAAACATATGAAGAACTGCTACAGAATTTGGGTTCAGCTAGTCTAAACAGAAGAAAAAATAGGGGTGACATGATAGCAGTATTCCAGAATTTGAGGTGTTGCCATAAAGATGAGGAGGTCAAGTTATTTTTGTCAAGAGAGCAGGACAAGAAACAATGGTTGGAAACTATTCAAAGAGGGAAGCAACCTGGAATTTAGGATAAACTTCCTAATAGTGAGGACAATTAACCAGTGGAACAACTTGCCTCCAGAAATCATGGGTGCTCTATCACTGGAGGTTTTTAAGAAGAGACTAGACACTCACTTATCTAACATGGTATAGGTTCTCCTGCTTGAGCAGGGGGTTGGACTAGAAGACTTCTATTCTATTCTATTCTATTCTATTCTATTCTATTCTATTCTATT